>JAWDJD010000001.1:503105362-503547862 GCA_035047305.1 Bradypodion pumilum | reverse complement strand
TGTCCCAGATGCCAAAAGAACTAATTACAGTTCCTATTTACATACATATGCATAATCTGGGATCCTTAAGAGACCGCATCACCCCAAGGTGTCAAACCCATCCTACGAGGGCAGACCGGAGGGACTCGGTGATGGTCCCATCAGCTTAGGAAGCTCACTTTGCAGGGACCAGGATGAGGGCCTTTTCTGTGTCAGCCCCGGCCCTTTGGAACCTCTTGCCACTCAAGCTATGCCTCCAGACAGAGCTGCTCCCCTTTAGAAAACAACTGAAAACATGGCTATGCCAGCGGGTATGGGGCATGGATGAATCAACTTCCTAGTCCCGCTGCCTTATTTAGCCCACATGGGTATTTTGTCCCGATAGCTTTTTTAACTGTTGTGGGAGGGTAGGGAGATTTTTTAGATGGTTTTAAAAGGTTTTTTTTAAATAGTCTATAGATGGGTGGTTATTTAATGTTTTTATTTGATGTTTTAATTATGTTGTGAACCGCTTTGAGTCACTCCTGAGTGAGGGAAACAGGATAGAAATATTTTAAATAAATAAATAAATAATCAGGCCCTTGGTTTTACAAGTTCAGTTGACATTTACAGTACTAGCATTGACGACTCTTCCATGTGTAGACCAATCCCACCCACCCCCTACCTTTTTTGACATTTCATACATTTTACACTACTATTGGAAGCCCCCCCCCCCTCTTGGTGGTTTAAAAGTCCCTTTAACTCTCACAACTGGCTATACTGACTGGGATGATGTGAATTGCAAACCATCAACATCAGAAGGGCTACAAATTGCCCACCTGTGCTTTGCGTTGCAATTTCATTTGTGGTACCCACAGAAACATCCAAAAGAGGGATCTTGAGAGCAGAAATGAATAGATCAATCAGAAACAAATCCTGTATAAAAAAATGACCTTGGCCTAGTCTTCAGCTAGAAATATGTCAACTGAACTTGTAAAACCAAGGGTCTGATTATGCATATGTATGTAAATGGAAGTAGATAAATAGGTACCACTTCGGTGGGAAGGTAAACAGCATTCTGTGCACTTTGGTAACTAGGCCTGCCTGCCACATGTCCACGGAAACATCTACAATTGCAGATAGTGCTGGCTTTTTGGCTATAAACAGAGATGAGCACTGAACCCTAGAGTCGGATATGACTGTCTTTCGAGCAAGGGTGACCTTTACCTTTACCTATTTACACTTTCAGTGCCCTCTACAGTTTGTTGGGAATGTGTCAGAGAAGCTCCTGAAAGACAAGGTAACTAATGGCTGGTAGTTATTACTAGCTACAGCATCATAGTAGTAATTTTTTGAATACCAGTCACTAGAGAGAATAAGCAGGAGCACCCTGTTGTAATAATATCCTCCTTGTGATTTTCCTGGGGCTGCGGTGGCTTAGTGGTTAGGATGCTGAGCTTGATGACTGGAAGGTCAACAGTTTGAGACCTGAGTGCTGTGTGATGGAGTGAGCTCATATCATCTGCACCAGCTCCTGTCACTACCACCTTCTAGTCCCTTTGACATGCATGACAGAAAAACCATCTGGAGCATAGATTTTGGGGAAAGTTATGCACCTATATTTGTATGGCCATCTCCTCTAATGTGCCTTCCCAAAGTTTTTCCTGGAAAGGAAAAGCCATCAGAGTTGTGCTAATATGTTTATGTGTAACATGTTTTTACGTCCTCACTTGCAATGCAAACAACCCAACAAAGAGAATTAGCAAAGAATGGTTAAAAGTGTAATGAAGATACTTGGGAGTACTCTATTTACCATAAATTAAGCCCTCTATTAAATTTTGAAAAGAAATGGAGGCAAGGATTGTATTTCAAGAGAAACACAGTAAAGCAGGAACAGAAATCTTATTATCTCAAGCATATTGTTATATTTCCCCCACCTCCATTCTGCTAGCATGATAACTACAGGAATGTGTTTCTTTCACAATTCAGAGAGCTGAAGAACAATGGATCTGAAGTTTGGTTCCCTATTTGTAAGGAAACAGCCAACCTGTGTAGCCTTGAGAAAGCTGTGCAGTCCCAGAATGCCCCCAGAAGAAGAAACTTCTGAGTGCTTCATACTTTAAAAATCACAAACATGAAAAAAGGAAAAGAACTTTACTTCCCAATGTTCTCTGCGCCGCGCCGTGCCACAGCCAATCAGGCTGAGAGGCGCGAGCAAAAAGAACGTTGGGAAACGTGGCATAGCCAATTGAAATTGAGCCGCAGGAAAAAAAACCACCGCACGAAGGCAAACCAAAAATGCAAAACTACAAGTCCCAGCGTCCTGTGCGCCATGAGCACGCAGAACGCTGAGAAAGCCGGCGTGTGAAAAATAAAATTAAAAAACAGAACGAGAGTGCAAGTCCGCAGCAGACGGACGCAACGCCTCACAGCCTCACAAAACAAAAAGCCACAAAAATCCACCACGAGACACCCACTGGCCTTCTTTCCCGGAGCAACGGGGAGAAGAGGGACTCCCTCTCCTCCATGCTACCCCACCAAAGACACGGCAAGATCACCACCGGCCTCAAGGAAAGTTCAGCTGGGCTGGGGGAAAAACCAACAGCAGGCAGTAGTTCGTCAGGGGAAGCACCCTCTCTGGTGAATGACTGGATGCTGCCTTTGTACTTCCGACAGAGGTAATACAAAAGCAGCAGCCAGCTATCCACAAGGAAGAGCACCACCCCTTACAGATCGCTGCCTGCTGACCTCCAGTTAGGTAAGCCAGGAAAGAAAGAAGACAGAGAGGAGAGAACCATCATCAGGCAGATAGCTCTTCTCTGCCTCCTTCTCCCCTGACCTACCTAACGAACCTTCCCGGGGGAAGAGCCAGCTGACTGCCGGCTCCTCCTTTCCCCCATTGCTGCATTGAAACCAAAATTCGAAGCAGCAATGGGGAAAAGAGGAACCAACAGGCAGCCCGTTCTTCACGCAAAAGTACACACCAACAACAAACACCAAAATTAATAAAAATTAATAAAACAAAATAAATAATTAATTTTAAAAACCCATTAATGCACAAAAAAGTAAACCACAAAATCCACAAACAAAAACATCCACAATACCACAAAAGCACAGACAAAACACCTAACTACAACACGAAAATACCTAACTCTAACAACACAACTACCACAAATTACACAAATAAACAACAACGAAATCACAAAAATTAAACAAACCAGAAATAAACAAACCAATTAAACAAACCTAAAACCCAACCAAACCACAAAAGAACAAACAGAAACACCTCCCAGCCAACCACCACAAAAACAAAACAAAGAAAAAACCCCAAAGAAAGAAAACCAGAGAACTCACCAGCACGTCCTCCCTCCACGAGATCGGAACAGAAATGAAGAAACAAAGACTACTTACCGGAAGAAGCCCCACCTAGAGACCAGGAGAGAAAAAACACATGAAATGAAAACAAAACCACTAACAGCTCCACCTGCAGGGCGGAATATTAAAAACAACTCAAAAACAATAAAGCCCCACCTAGAGGCCACAAGAGTAAAAACAAGTCAAAAACATAATAAATTAAAAGTTTACACAAATAAACATATGTTAAATAAATAAAATAAAAATATTTATAGCATTCTCTTTTGAGTTTTAACTCAAATAAAAACCCAAAACATCTAAACACAGTTTAAAAACATTGAATGTAAAAAACATGTACTTTCACATTTTTAAAAATATTACCTATGGTACAACTATTAACAAAAAAAATGTCACATACTAAAACGTTATTTGGTTAAATAAAACAATTTGAAACAATTATATCAGCCTTTGTTCTTTTTTTAATCAACAAAAAAAAACAAAAAAAACAAAACAGCTGATCACAGTTTATAACAGCCCGGCAATGCTGGGCAACCTATGCTAGTATTACAATATTAATATAACAGCGAATCCTTGCAACTGTAAACAATGCACATCTTAAAGGGGTACATTTATGCATACATGCAATATAAATTTTAAATGCTACAGTTATTATGACATTTATATACAGTACATGAATCATGTATCTTGAAAAACCACATGGGCAGATGTCATCTAATTCCTATTTGTTTTAGATATGTTAATTTCAGCTTGGTATGTTATTATATGCTTGTGGTGCCACTGACATAAAGAGAGAAAGAGTGAATTTTTCAAGCAAAGTTTTGAGGATCATTTATTGGTGATGCTTTAGCTGTAGTCTTCCTGCTTCTGCAGCAGCTGGATTAGATCACCCCGGGGTGGACTTGTCAAAAGTCTGAAATTCTAGGGTTCTATGAACATTGTTTGCAATGGAGGTCCAAACATTGAGAAGCTGATGTAAGTAACAGTTTCCCGATGAGCAGAAGACACAAGCTCTTCTTTCATTACATCCCCTGCTGTAGCGGTCATGCATAATAACCTTCAGAGCTCCCTTTGCCTGTCATCTTAAATGTGTTGTATGAAATTAAGTTCTCACCCTTTTCCTGCCAACCTGGACTCTGAGGTTTGCATTTCTATTTCTCAATCAATAATGGCTTAAGTGGCAAACATAGCCTCCATTCCCCCCTCCCCCCTGCTAATAGACCTTTGCAGAGCCAGGAAGGAACAAGACAACGACTGCAACCACAACACTCTCTCTTCTAATGTATGCATTTTATAGCCCCTGCTCTATATGGTTCCATTACTGTCTATGAATATGGAGCGCTATAGCTAGTTAATGTATTATTTATTTTATTACCCCTCTGTATCAACTGACTGTTTCTAATTTGGAATGTTATATGCTTTGGTTCTGTAATGGTTTTATAATGTGCACACAGCTCAATAATTAAAAATATATATCTTGGCCTCTCACCTCAAAAGCCAAGTTTGTTTACCCTTGGAGAATGCAGCCTCAGGTCTGGCAAAGATGCTCTGGCTTCTTCTGTCATTCCCAAGCCTTTCCTGACATTCCCGGGCTGCCTCCTTCATTCTAGGTCCTTTTTGACAACTTCTTCTTCCGTGTCCCAATCAAACCTTGGACTGCCAAAATGAAGCCACTTTCTTGCCTTGTCATTGCCCTAACTTAAGTCCTCATCGGTGCGTGTTTCTGGCAGTAATCGACTAACCAGTAAATTAGCTGAACTTGGTATCTCACCGCATTGTGTCCACCAGCAGCCCCCACTTGAGCATGTTGGTTTTGCATTTAGGGACTCCAACCTTCAGCCTATTCAGGGTCCTCCAAGTGACGGTGGGGAGGTTGAGTTCCTCAGCTATATCCTCCTTTAATGTTGTTCCTTGTCCATTGAGATCCTTCCTCTATCCTCTCATTTGGTTTTGCCCTTGTGTCAAGTGGCTAAGACGCTAACTGGGAGGCGGAAGGTCAGCAGTTCCATTCCCGAGTACTGCAGGATGGAATGATCTCCTGTCTTTGTCCCAGCTCCTGCCTGTAATGATCGTCACATTCGAACCTGTATAGATTTATAGATGATGTTTGATCCATGTATCTTTCTTAGACTTAGAAAGTCAGATTCCATTTTAAAGTACAATGATGTAATGCTAATTACCAGATGTTCCAAAGTTCAGGTGCTAGCATTCCTTCACCCACTGGACGGATGATAGCCAATGGGATACAGTTATCCCAGGCTACAAACTGTACAGGAAGGATAGAAAGGGGTAAACGGGAGGTGGTGTAGCCTTGTATGTCAAAGAAGTGATAAAATCGTATGAATTGGAATATCTAAGTGATTTGGAGTCACCATTAGAAGCTCTGTGGGTAAGAGTACCAGGCCACAAGGATGGTCTAACAGTAGGCATATACTATCGGCCTCCGACCCAAACTCTTGAGGGAGACTGGCAGTTGGAGAATGTTGTAAAGGAGGCATCCAAGAAGGGAAGCCTGGTTATAATGGGGGACTTCAATTATCCTCACATAGACTGGGTGAACTGTTGTTCAGCACATGATAAAGAGATAAAGTTCCTAGATATGCTAAATGATTGTTGCCTGGGACAGATGGTTGAAGACCCAACTAGAGGTACAAGAATCCTTGACTTGATCCTGAGTAATACTCAGGATCTGGTGCAAGATGTTAATGTGACTGATCCAATAGGGAACAGTGACCACAACTCAATTATGTTTAACTTGATCATAGACTGCAAGTCACTGATAAAATCTAACACAGAGACCTTAAATTTTCAAAAAGGAAATTTCCCAAAGATGAGGAAACTAGTAAAAAAGAAGCTGAAAGGGAAAATTGAGAGAGTCCAAACACTCCAAGAGGCATGGAGGCTGTTTACAAAAACAATAACAGAGGCCCAATTGGAATGCATACCCAAAAGGAAAAAGGGCACTGCCAGGTCCAAGAGGACTCCAATGTGGCTTACAGGAGCTGTTCGGGAAGTGATCAAGAGCAAGAAAAGCTCATTTAGAAGATGGAAGGTTTGTCCGAATGAGGACAGCAGGCAGAAACATAAATTCTGGCAGAACAAATGCAAGGCAACAATCAGGAAAGCAAAGCAAGACTTTGAGGAGTGTATAGCTAAAAATACTCAGAGAAATAACAAAGACTTCTTTAAGTACATTAGAAGTAAGAACCCAGCTAGGAAGGCCATTGGACCATTAGATGACAATGGAAGGCAAGGGGTTATTAAAGAGGAAACAGAGATTGCAGAGAGACTCAATGAATTCTTTGCTTCAGTATTCACTGAAGAAGACAGAGACCACATGCCCAAAACAGAGCCTATCTTCGTAGGGAGGGAAACTGAAGAATTAAGCAAGATAGAAATAACCAAGGAGGAGGTCCTTGCATGTCTTGTTAAGCTAAACACTAACAAATCACCAGGACCAGATGGCATCCATCCACGAGTTCTCAGGGAACTTAAAGATGAAATTGCTGATCTCCTAGCCAAAATATATAATCTTTCCCTCAAATCAGGCTTTGTGCCTGATGACTGGAAGGTAGCGAATGTAACACCAATTTTCAAAAAAGGATCCAGGGGTGATCCAGGAAATTACCGACCTGTCAGTTTGACACGTGTCCCAGGTAAAGTGAGGGAAACCATCCTAAAAGATAGAATTAATAGGCACATAGAAGAGAAGGCGCTGCTAAAGGAGAGCCAACATGGCTTTTACAAGGGCAAATCATGCCTCACTAATCTGTTGGAATTTTTTGAGAGTGTCAACAAGCATGCGGATAAGGGGGATCCAGTTGACATTGTTTATCTGGACTTTCAGAAGGCTTTTGACAAGGTCCCACACCAAAGGCTCTTGAATAAACTTACCAGTCATGGAATAAAGGGACAGGTCTTGTCCTGTATCAGCAACTGGCTAAGGGACAGGAAACAGAGGGTAGCACTAAATGGACACTTCTCCAAGTGGAGGGAAGTAAAGAGTGGGGTCCCCCAAGGTTCAGTACTGGGACCCCTGCTTTTCAACCTCTTCATAAATGATCTAGAGGTAGGAGTAAAAAGCAAGGTAGCCAAATTTGCTGATGACACTAAATTATACAGGGTAGTGAAAACTGTGAGAGATTGTGAGGAGCTCCAGAGGGATCTCTTGACACTGGGGGAGTGGCCAAAACAGTGGCAAATGAGCTTCAACATTAGTAAGTGCAGAGTGATGCATGTTGGGGCAAAGAACCCCAATTACATTTATAAACTGATGGGGTCTGAACTCTCTGCGACAAACCAGGAAAGGGACCTTGGTGTCCTGGTGGACAACTCAATGAAGGTGTCAACCCAGTGTGCCTCAGCAGTGAAAAAAGCAAACTCAATGCTAGGGATCATTAGGAAGGGTATAGAAAATAACTCAGCAAGTGTCATTTTGCCTCTTTATAAATCTATGGTGAGGCCCCATCTGGAATACTGTGTACAGTTCTGGTCGCCATACCTCCAGAAGGATATTATGGAGCTGGAAAAAGTGCAGAGGAGGGCAACCAGAATGATTAGGGGACTGGAACACCTTCCTTACCATCTGAGGCTTCAACGGTTGGGCCTCTTCACTCTTGAACGACGACGTCTAAGAGGTGACCTGATTGAAGTTTATAAAATCATGCACGGTGTGGACAAAGTAGATAAGGAAAAACTGTTTTCCCTATCGCATAACACTAGAACTAGGGGACACTCCATGAGACTTTTGGGTACTAGTTCTCAAACTAATAAGAGAAAGTACTTTTTCACCCAGAGGATTACTGGTCTATGGAACTCCCTGCCAGAAGAAGTGGTGACAGCTGTCAATCTTGACAGCTTTAAGAAAGGATTAGACAAATTCATGGAGGACAAGAGTATCAATGGCTATAATTATGGATACTTAAGGACAACCTCCGGGTTGGAGAGATAGGCAGGATATCTCTCAATGCCATTTCCAGGGAATCCTAAGCAGGTGAAGGCATCTCCTTGGGAATACCCTGAAGGAAATGGTGAGCCACTGTGTGAGACAGAATGCTGGACTGGATGGGCTATGGCCTGTTCCAGCAAGGCTGTTCTTATGTTCTTATGACCAGACATGCTGGTGCCAAAAGATAAGATAAGGAATGTGTTTACCAGTCTTGAACAAATTCCTTGAACACCTGCTATCCCAAGGGAGGGGAGCCCCCCTCCTGTCAGTCAAACTAATTACCTCCTGACACCTGCAGATTGAGTCATCTCAAGAATGCACAGCTGGGGGGCTAGATGTCACATAGCATGTACACTTGTCTCATTTCTCAAGGGAACACAGGTGCACGGCAATGAGATCATTATTAGGTCATAACATTCCTGAACTCTCTTTTTCTTATAAAAAGAGCCCAGTTAGAGCAGTGAGGGAAGCACACTCCTGAGACCAAGGGAGAAGCCCTTGGCTCTCAGCCACTTCATAGGCAAGATGTCTCTTCGGGACTAGAAGAAAGCCATGTGGGGCTCTTCAGTTCCTACCTATTAAGAAGGTACCTGCTAAAAAGTAGCAAGATATATTTTTATGTTTATTTCTTTGTTTTTATGTTAGTAAGATTTGTAACTGTGTTTCTGACAATAAAACTACAAAAACCTGTAGTTTGAGTGCCTGCTTTTTATGTGAGGAAGCAGCTTGGAAACCAAGCAGAGCAACCAGAAGGAACTTCAATGTTCCTCGTCGGCCAGCCAGAAGGAAGAGGTGAGAGGGGGTTGCTCTGTCTAAGGGAAGGGAAGAGTAAGCAGTATTTGGGAGCTTAGCTTTAGCCATGGAATAAAATTACCTGCCATACGCAGAAGGCTTCTCTTACTCTGTTCCCCAGCGAATCGGGCTAGGGGGAAGTATGCTCATAGAGGTAGCAGGTCGCAGGATCTCTGGTCTGCCCTGCCGGGTGTTCCCAAGTAGTTCTGGGTGCCCAATGAAGCCCCTGTGAGGCATTTTCCTCCCCCTACGTCACTGATATGGTGACAGAATATTGTAAGCCAATAAAGTGCTGCTATTTTGAATACTGGGTAGGTTGATTTTGTTCGCTTCTTAGTTTAAAGAGGGAATGTTTAGATGTCCAGCCAGAAGATATTTTATCTTTGAAAAGTGCCAGGCTGTTCTCTCTATAGAAGGGAGGTAGAAGTCAAATCTTAGCCTGCAGTAGGAACTTCTTATCTAACGGCCATTCATCATTTTTCAAGGTGAAAACTGTACTCTTGGAGTGCCTCACGAGGAGAGATTTGTAGAGGGGCATTATTTGGGTTATGAGGCCTTTAGTATCTGAAAAAGGACAAAGACAGGAACAAAACAAAGTAAATAGCAAACATAGTTAGTTCACTTAGACCTGAGGGGTTCAGATCCTAAGTGTTTAGAGTCCAGCTCAAGGAGACATCTCTGCCTTCAACCTGAGACAATTTCAACAGGTAAACCTAACCTACTGACAATTTCAATAAATGCTTTAGCAATATGGGATGCAGAAATTGAAGTTAAGGGTACAGCTTCACACCATTTTGTAAAAGTATCAACATAGGTAATGCAAGCGCGGCACCAAAATGGCCGCCGCGCTCTTTGCGCCCCCCCCACTGGACGAAGGCATCCGGGTAGTTAGGGGCATGGCCAGCTCCCTTATAAAAGGGGTGGCCACGAGGCAGCCGAGCTGCCATTTTGCGAAGCGACGGAGCGGAGAAGTTTTTCCCTCTTACCTCCGTCGCTTTTGCCTTGACTGGGAAGTCTTTTGGCTGCTGATTTTCTTTCTTCGGCTTCCCATAGGTTGGACTGAGATGCCTTCGAAGAAGAAGGCGGCTGCGAGCGCGGCTCGCGTGGTTCGGAGGTGCAATCCGGGTCGGAGGACCGCGGCTGCGCCTCCCCAGCTGCCGCCCTTGCCTGCACCCACCGGGGTCGGTGGGATGGGGTCTATTCCCCCTTGGCCAGAGGCGGGGGACCCAAGCATGGGTCCAGCAAGGGCTGCGGCCCACGGCCCGCAAGCGGTGGACACCGCTCCTGGTGCTTCTCCTTCTTCTATAGGGGCGCAGCTCACCCCGGGGCCTTCCAGCCTTGGGGGGTGGTGTGGTCCCCTTCCCTGGCAGGTGCCTACATCGGCCCTACCGGGCCTGGGTGTGGGGTCATGGCCTTATTCGGGCCCCGGAGCACAAGGGCCTGTACCCACGCCTGTAGCAGGCGGGCCGGCCGGCCCTTGGCCCCTCGTCAGTGTTGAGGCCTTACTGGCCCGCGTTGCGGCCCGTGAGGCTTTCCTGGCTCGGGCCAGCCACGCTGGGGCTCCCCTTGGGGTTCATTTTGAGGCGTCGTCTGCTGGGCAGCGGCAGGCGACGGGACGGGTTGAGCTGCTTGAGGTGCGTGGTGCGTCTTTGGCCACTGCCTCGCAGCTCCCCAGCCAACAGACCAGTGCGGGTCAGGCCCCAGCGACGAGCTCAACGGTGGTCGTGAGCTCCGGCGCCCCCAGTGGGCCGGAACCCCCGGTGGGGGCGGCCCGCGGGGGTGCAGCATGTGAGTATGCGGTCCAAACTAGTGCACCTACACACGTGGCCACGTTGGGGGGGGTTCCAATGGCCCTGGCCTCGCGTGGGTGGTGCGGCGGTCCAGCCACTGACGCCCCACCCGGCAACGACAACTACCACCCAGGGCCCCGGGGTGGGGGGTGTTTCCTACCCTGTGGGGAATGTTTTGGGGGTGGCTGGGCTAGTCCAAGCCCCTTTCCAGATGCCCGCAGTTTCTGCGGTGCCTGTCTCGGCCTTGCCGACAGCGGGGTATTCCTTGCCACTGGGTGACCACTTGGCACAGGCCACCAAAGAGAAAATATGGCGGGGGGAGTATGTAGATATCTTCTCACTCCTAAATAGGGAGCCCACCAAGGAAGAGAGGGAGGGGCAGGATGAGAAGGATAAGGAACAGGCACGTCGTCGCAAGCCACCACGTACGTGGGCCAACTGGCTGCCGGCTTACCTCATCTACATGGCGGTGTACCTGAGGGCCCGGCCGGATTTGGCAATTCCGATGGTCCAGTATTTGGACAACATCTATCGGGCGATGGTTGACTTTCCAGGCCCGTCGTGGTTGGCTTATGACGAGGAATTCCGTATGCGAATTCCCCTGCACCCTGAGATGAGGTGGGATGAGCCATGCCAGAGGCTTTGACTTCTGTACATGACGCCCACGCGCCCTGCGCCAGGGGAAAGATACCATTGTGGACATGCGGTCCAGCGAGCGGCTCCAGCACAGGTTCCCCGCCAGGTGGCGGGGCAGGGGGTTCCAGCCCGCCTGCTGTGCTGGACTTTCTCGTCTAATGGTTCCTGCAATAAGAAGAATTGCAAGTACAGACATGAGTGTCCCACCTGTGCGGGCCCCCATGCAGCCTCTGCCTGTCCCAGGCCTGGAGGGACGCGGGGCAGAGGAAGGGGCGGACAGTGGGCTGGCAAGACTGCCGCAGATGGAGCTGGTTCACCGAAAGGCTCCCTCCCCAATTAATGTGGACATGTTGGAGCGTTGGCTCGCATTGTACCCGAAGGGGGAGGATGCGGATTATCTCCTTCAGGGCTTTAGGCAGGGGTTCCGTATTCCTTTCATGGGTGATAGGTCCCCTCAGGATGCCCCCAACCTTTTGTCCCTTAGGGGGAGGGAGGAGGTGGCTGCCACCAGCATTAATAAGGAGGTCAATGCGGGCAGGGTCGCTGGCCCTTTCCCTGCACCCCCGTTCACTAACCTTAAGGTATCGCCCCTGGGCTTGGTTCCCAAGAAGTCTCCAGGCGAGTTTCGCCTTATCCATCACTTGTCCTACCCAGCCGGCCGTTCGGTCAACGATGCTATCCCTGATGACCTTTGCTCAGTCAGGTATACATCTTTTGACCACGCGCTGCGCATGGTGCGCTCATGTGGCCCGGGTGCGCTGCTGGCTAAGTGCGACATTAAGTCGGCTTTTCGCCTCTTGCCGGTGCACCCGGGCGACTTTGAATTGCTGGGTTTCAAATTTCGGGGCGAATATTACTTTGATAAGGCCATGCCTTTTGGCTGTTCCATATCATGCTCGGCTTTCGAGCGTTTCAGTACCTTCCTAGAGTGGGCTTTCGTCCGCAGGTCAGGGTCCCGGTCTGTAGCCCATTACCTGGATGACTTTTTGTTCGGGGGTGAACGGGGCTGGGACACGTGTACACGTCTCCTCAACACATTTCAGACGCTAATGGAGGAACTCGGTGTCCCTTTAGCGCCCGAAAAGACCGAGGGCCCATCTACTCAGCTAGTCTTCCTGGGGGTGGAGATTGACACGATAGCGCAGGCTTCTAGGTTACCAGGGGAGAAGGTGTCAAGGATTGTGGCCCTTATCTCGGATTTGCTGGCCAAGCGCAAGGCATCACTGAGAGAACTGCAGGTGCTTCATGGTCACCTCAATTTCGCTTGCAGGGTGGTCGCACCGGGCAGGGCTTTTGCCCGGCGCTTGTGCGACGCCATGGCGGGATTATCCAGGCCTCACCATAGGGTTCAACTTACCCGGGGTATCAGGGCAGACATGCTTGTCTGGTTACAGTTCCTGAGGGAGTTCAATGGGGTCTCATTTTGGAGGTGTGACCTCCTGGCTTCCCCTCAATTTCAGATTCAGTCTGATGCCTCAGGATCCCTCGGTTATGGGATGTACTTCAATGGGAAGTGGGCCTATGGTGGGTGGCCACCGGCCTGGGCAGGCACGGGTCGCCTGCGTGATCTCACATATCTGGAGTTTTTCCCTATCCTAGGTGCTTTGATGCTATGGGGCGAGGAGTGGTCCAACTCGGTCGTGCATTTCTGGTGTGACAATGCGGCTGTGGTCCACATTGTCAATGCACAGACTTCTAAATCGCCCAGGGTTATGGACCTAGTGCGCCAATTTGTGTTGCGCAGCCTGCGCCTCAACGTACTGTTCAGGGCCAGGCATGTCCCAGGGGTTACTAATGATATTGCTGACGCTTTGTCCCGCCTACAGATCTCCCGGTTCCGTGCCTTGGCCCCGGATGCGGAGGAATTTCCCTCGCCACTCCCGGAGGAGATATGGACCATTGGCAAGGAGAGGTGAACTGGGCGATTGGCCTGTCGATAGCGCCACGCACGGGTAAGGCGTATCACCACGCAATTAATTCTTTTAGGGCATTCTGTACCAAATTTCAACTGCCAGGAACCTGGCCGATCCCGGTAACCCATGTTCTGCGGTTCATGGTTTACCTGCATTCTCAGGGCCTTGCACCTCGCACCGTAGCATCTAAGCTTTCAGCGTTGGCTTTTATGGCCAAAGTGGGGGGTCATGTGGACAGCACCTCTGACTTCTGTGTGAGACATGTTTTGGAGGGGTGGGTGCGCGAGCGCGGGCGTTGCCCGGATGATCGCCACCCGATTTCCCCAGGGGTCCTTACCCAGTTGGCCCGGGTCTGGCCTTGCCTCTGTTTTGATGCATATGAGGCAGCCCTATTCCATGCAGCCACAACGGTGGCATTTTTTGGAGCGCTCCACATCAGCGAGCTTGTGATGCTGTCTAAGGCGGATGCAAGTCGTAGGGCACTGGAACTCGAGGATGTCTGTGTTGCCAAAGACTGGGCTCAGTTGAGGATACGCTCCTCTAAGACGGATCAGCATGGCGTAGGCAGTGGTGTGCGACTGCTACGGTGTTCTTTGGCAGACATCTGTCCGGTTGGTGCGCTACAGGAGTTCCTGGCACTGCGTGGCACGCACCATGGCCCGTTTTTCTGTCACCAAGATGGGTCTCCCCTTACTAAATTTCAATTTTGGAAGGTGACGGGCAAAGCGCTGGCCAGTGTGAGCCTCCCAGGCGCCCGCTATGGCACCCATTCATTCCGTATAGGGGCGGCCTCAACCGCAGCTGCTTTTGGGTACTCCGGGGCTGACATACGCAGCATGGGACGGTGGGGTTCGCAGTGTTTTCAGTTTTATGTGCACCCACTCCCGCCGTGAGTACCAATCCAGTCACCTTACCTTCTTTTCCTCATTTTTCTTTACAGACCCGGGGTGTCGTATTACACCGGTGACAGTATGGCTGGTGGGCCATAGCTACGTGCACAGGGCAGCGCGTCGCGCTGCGGCGACAGAGTGGGGACCCCGACTGGGACTGGGTGCATACGCAAGTCTCACCTGGCATGGTAAGCCTGGGATGTTATGGCGGGAGCTGCTGCCTTTCCTTTTTTCAGGCCAGAATGCTGACCCGCCTGACATTCTGATCATACATCTGGGGGGCAATGATTTGGGCCAGGTCACCAGCTTATCGCTGAAGCATGCGATTTGCGAGGACCTCGCCTACCTGCATTACGTCTGGCTCGCCACAACCCTTGTTTGGTCGGACATGGTCCCGCGCCATTCCTACAGAGGGGGCGTTGACCTCCTGGCCCTTGACCGCACTAGACGCATGGTGAATAGGGCAGTGGCGCGGTTCCTTGTCGACAGGGCTTGGGGGAAGGTCAGTCGTCACCCTGCTATTAGCCTACAAAGTTATGACTTGTATGCAGGGGATGGGGCCCATCTGTCGCGAGGAGGTATGGACCTCCTGTTGGGTGATTGGCGAGCAGGCCTGTTGACCGAGTTGACGGTCTGGGGGGGAGCCTTCTTTGAAGCCCCTCCGTGTGGTGGGTAGCACTGGTAAGGTAAACATTATGACCCACAGGTATCCGGCAAGTTCGCAATTGACTGGACAACACTAGACAGGCATAAGTTGGTTAAACGTTGTCCGGTCAACGACGAACTAGGCGACGGGGTGATGGCTATAGCTAGACAGCATGCATCACCATGTGATTTTACGGATACGCGTCAGAGGGTGGGGTCATTAGTTAGATATTGACTACGGTCAACAATTTGTTTGTTGTCAACAAACAAATTGATACAAATGGATACATTGTAGCAATTGCCGTTGGCAATTTTTGGTGGTACCTTACCAGTGTTACTTCGGCCTGCTTGCCTTAAGAATTATGATTGGTCAATTACAAATAGAAATTTATAATTCGGACTAGGGCATGAATCAATAAATGTGGCCCAATGCCGTTATCCACTTTTATCAGTGTCTGAGTCCTTTATTGGGGGGTGCGCCTGCAATGCAAGCGTGGCGCCAAAATGGCCGCCGCGCTCTTTGCGGGGGGCCCCCACTGGACGAAGGCATCCAGGTAGTTAGGGGCGTGGCCAGCTCCCTTATAAAAGGGGTGGCCACGAGGCAGCCGAGCTGCCATTTTGCGAATCAACGGAGCGGAGAAGTTTTTCCCCTCCACCCCCTCCCTAGTTAACAGTGTGATGTTTTGGTCGCTTCGGGGCCGGGTGGGAATTTTTGGCTGGGACCCATATTGGCTTCCGGGTCCTGGTTTTTTCGCCCATCCCACACTGTTGCTATGGTTTGACATAGGGGTTTTGTCTGTTGCTGCTGTTGACTTTGGTCACATGGACGGGTAGCACTGGTAAGGTAAACATTATGACCCACAGGTATCTGGCAAGTTCGCAATTGACTGGACAACACTAGACAGGCATAAGTTGGTTAAACGTTGTCCGGTCAATGACGAACTAGGCGACGGGGTGATGGCTATAGCTAGACAGCATGCATCACCACGTGATTTTACGGATACGCGTCAGAGGGTGGGGTTATTAGTTAGATATTGACTACGGTCAACAATTTGTTTGTTGTCAACAAACAAATTGATACAAATGGATACATTGTAGCAATTGCCGTTGGCAATTTTGGGTGGTACCTTACCAGTGTTACTTCGGCCTGCTTGCCTTAAGAATTATGATTGGTCAATTACCAATAGAAATTTATAATTCGGACTAGGGCATGAATCAATAAATGTGGCCCAATGCCGTTATCCACTTTTATCAGTGTCTGAGTCCTTTATTGGGGGTTGCGCCTGCAAATACATACTGTTTTCCCCCTTTTGATTTAGGTAAAGGACCAAACACATCAATTTCTACCCTCTGAAATGGCTTTCCTGCTATTTCAGGTACACCAAGTTTAGCTTTGGTTTTAGACTGTACATTCCCAATTCTTTGACATGTGAAACAGGATTTTGTAAATTCTTTACAATCAGAAGTACACCTGGGCCAAAAGAAGTATTCTGCAATTCTTTGAAGAGTTTTCTTCCTTCCTTGATGCAATGCAAATGCTGAGTCATGTGCCATTTTAAGAACAATGTCCCGAAAAGACTGAGGCACAACTAGCAAGTCTCTAGTCCCTGTTTCAGGTTTAGGCAACTTGATCTGTTTGTACAAAAGTCCACCTGCTGAATAAAAGAACCGGTTTGGCATGGCACCTGACAAAGGCAAATTCAATTTAGCCTTCTGCCTAATTTCTTCTAAAGTTGGGTACTGTTGTTGTTCTTTAGCAAAATTAACATACCCGTATTTATTCGAGTATAACGCGCACTCGTGTATAACGCGCACCCCTAATTTTCCATGAAATCTCGGTATAAAATTTTCTCGGCTAGCTGCTCGGTTTCCATGCATTTCAGCATGATCAACAACTTTGAGCTTGAACGAAGCGTCATATGCACAACGTTTACGCTTGATACCCTGAGATGCCATCTAAAGGGGAACCAGTTATATCGGTGAAAAAGAGCACGCCTTAAAATATTGAGGGAGGGGGGGATAATCAGACCCACCTGTTGCAGAAAATGCAATCCGAAATGAGCACTTCCGACCTCCAGGAGCCTCGCTCGAACTGCGAGCTACCTCCGGGCCACGCCTCGTCTCCCGCGCCACCCAATCAGATCCCGTCAATTTCTTCAAAGCCACCCCCCGCCTCCCCTTCACCCGCCGCAGCAATAGACAGCCGACCCAATTCTAAAAAGGAAGTAAAAGAGGCTCGTTTATAACGCGCACCCAGTCCTCGTGTATAACGCGCACCCCAACTTTGATTTCTTTTTTTGGTATAAAATTTTGCGCGTTATACACGAATAAATACGGTAGTCCAGTTTTTCAGGAAAAGTCCAAGAATAAACTTTGGGCTGCCACGCAGGTGGTGCTGGTGTATCTGGAACAGTCATAGGCTGGCTTTGACTTCGGGTTACAACTTTAAGTACATTGGCCTGCTTGGACCTCAATTGTTCATCTAAAATCATTACAGAAAGACCTAGGAGTAGGGAAGGGTGGCTACTAGACCTGTGGACCAAGCAAAGAGCTTCTCCTGTGAAACAACCATATTTCAGCTTAATTTTAGCCACAGGACTATTAACCACTTTCTTCCCAGTTTCTAAATGGTACCCTTCAATTGGTAAATAACAATCCTGCAAAATCTGTTCAGGTTAACAAAACTCTCATGTATGCTGCAAAAATCAGAACCAGAATCTTTAAATGCTTTAATAGAAACAAATGGTTCTCCCTGCTCATTTAGTAAAGTCACTGAGGCATATCTTTGCTCTTCTATTTTGGACAAGAGATCCTTCCCTAGCAGTTCAGTAGGATCTAGATCTATAGGTGTCTGTGTGTGTGCAGTGGTAATATTCAGCTGCCATGCTACTTTAGGGTCTCTAACAACGTGAGTGCTATACTCACGAGGTGGTTGGACTTGCTGTGTGTCCGGACCTGTAGCAGAATCTCAGGCAGTTACCGCTGTTCCCATCTGCGATGGCTGATTCTCAGGTGAATCAGTTGTTTGGCTTGCTGCTTGAAAAATGCGGGAACTGGAAGTACCAGTTCCTGATTTCTCCCTTGCGGGTTGAGTTGCACCTTTCTGCAATGCAGGGCAATGCTGGCGGGTATGTCCCGGCTTGGAGCAATGATAACAGGTAATGTTAGAAACAGGCGCCGTCTTACCCTTTGGCTTATTACCATCCCGTTTTGGCACATGCTCCTTTGCTCCACCTGATGCAGGCAGCATCTTCACAAAAGCCTGACTTCTTGTCTCTTTGAATTTCCCTGAAGACTGGGCTGTCTTAGGCATCTGCTTCTTGACATTCATTTTGCTGATCCAAATCATATCAGCTTTCTGTGCAAGCAACTGAGGATCATCAATCTCCTTATCAGCAAGACTGAGTCTTAAAAAGGTGGAATTACCTCCATAAACTGTTCCTTCAGCGCAAATGCTCAGGCGCTTGGTGTCGTCTCCACTCTAGATGCTCGGATGCATCGGTCATAGGCTTGTGCCAGCTGAATCATGAGGGCAACAATGGTTGTTTACCATCCCATTGCTTCTCCCGGAATCTCATTCTCAGAACATCAGGGACCATCGTACAATATTTCTCCAAAGCATCTTGTATTTGGGGCCATGTAGAGTCTTTGGGCAATCCATCAAAATAGTCCAGGATCGGATCCCTCAGCTGTATACTGATTAGCCCTGGCCACTCAATCTCATCCACTTTCATTGCTTCGCATGCATGCTCAAACCTGAAAAGAAAAGAGAGAATGTCCTGAGGGTCTGTCAGAATTGGCAGATGCTTCCGATCAGCATTATCAGCTGTCACAGGTTTTGGCTGCTGCTTCATTTGCATAACGCGAATCTGCATTTCAAAGAAATTTGCCATCAAATCCTCCAATTGACTTGCTCCGGTTGGAACTCCTCCTACCTCTCCCATTGGCAAAGGAGGGTTTCCTCCTGGTATCGCTAAAAGCGGAACCTGTGGAAAAGAAGGAGGGGGAAGAACTCACATTGGTGGCGCCAGTAGATGGACAGGCTGAGGTACAGGGGCTCTGGGCAGCAGCTTAATCTGTGGAAGCGGGTCTGGTGCGGTGGGCTGTGAAACCATTGACAGTATAGGCTGGGCTGGTGCTGGCTGCACTGCCCCTTCTTCCTCTGGCAACGGCATGAAGTCAGCCCCAAGAAGGTGCTGGTAAGACGATCTGGGTGTGCAGGCTCTGAGAAGGTCCTTCCTCCACCCAGGAAGTTTTCTTCTCCCACCTCTATCTGCGACAGATGCTTGGCAGACACACTCTCGCTCACCTCCTTTCGTCTGGCTGGCTCTGGACATCTTTGCTGTCATCTGGTACGTGGGACCTGGAGTCACTTCAGTGGACGATGGGTTCCAGGATCCCACCGCTGCCACCACATCAGACAAAAAGGATTCTTATTTATACACTTTTTAGTCAGACACCTGCATCAGAAACATGTGAAAACTTCCAACTATGTCTCGAGGAGACAGGCTGGCTGGGTGTGTGGGCATTACGCCCCCCTACCCACCTGTTTGGGACATCTGCTAATTACATGAGTCCGTTATCTCTTGTGCCATCTTCTTATCTGGTGAAATGGACAAAGTGTCTGGGTGTCAGACTTCAAGTCTGCACATTGAATGCAGGTGTCAGAGTGAACATATTTGTCTAAACATCTGTTCTAACAAACACCTGTGAGTTAGTATTACATCATAGACTAAGAATCTAGCAAAACATTTTTACTTTAAGCAGTAAACAACTTTAACGAGAGCAAAGTTCACTCTTTTTAAATGCCAATTCCTTTACATGCCCCTCGGAAACATAAATTAATATTGAGGCACACCTCAAATTCATTTTATCTTTCTTAAACTCTTAAAGCTTGGGCATATTTTTCATCCTCCATTTTCTGTTTTATTTTAGCCCTTTGATGTGCCGCTTCACTCGCTCCTTCCAGATTACCTGCCAGCCAAGCCACCTGCTCCTGTCGAAGGAGACCATATACTTGGTCAAGCCTGTTTTCCTCCTATGGTAGTGGAACGGCTGCCACTTTCTCCGCTTGGCGGGCTGTTTGCTCAAAGGCTAAGGCTTCCTGTGCCTCTACAAGCCATTGTTGCAACTTCACAATATAGGTACAATATCGCTCAGCCCTTTGCTGCTGCTCCTGCAGCTTCCGCTGTAGTTCCTCCTGCCCCATAGCAGTGGTATAGGAACTGACCACCCCCTCTCCTGAGGAAAGCGCCGTGGCTCCCGGTGGTGTAACAGACAGTTTAGCCATTCTATAGCCCGGTTTCCATGCCTCTCTGGGTCTGGCTCCCATTCCGACCCATTGGTCCGATCCTGGCTGGATCGAGACCACTGGCTCAGCTACTCCCTGTAGCAACTGTGCCAGTTCGTGCCGATCTCCTGATTTGACATTCCAGTCTGGCCCCGCCTGGACCGAGACCGTTGGTGCTGCCATTCCGCTCTCCTGAGCTCGGGATGCCGCCACAACGGCTCCCGGCGCTTTCTCCTCTGTGACGTTTTGTCAAGCGGGGTGCACTGGAATAGCTTCCTCAAGCACCTCGTATGCCCTACTGGAGGGGCCATACCTTCAGAGAATCTCCTCACACTGGACCTGGTGCTCAATGATTTCCATCAGACTTCTCCTCTGGGTCTCCGTAACATGCCCCTCAAAGGGTGCTTTACGTACCATGTCCAGTAGCCATTCAGAAGTCGTAGGGGGACCTACAGGCACCTCCCTTTCCCAAGACAAGCTCCGACGAGCTTGCTTACAAGCTTCCTCCTCTGACTGGCATTCCTCTTCCTCCGTCCATACGCTTTTGCCTCTCATGTTATGGAGGGGGATGTATTCAGCTGCAGCTGCAGCTGCCCGTGCAGCTTCATCCATTACCCTGTAGGCTGGATGCCGAGACCTAATCCTTTTCCACTCGGTAGGTCTCTGGTGCCCTTCCTCCTGTTCAACCTAGCAGTTCGAAAGCAAGAAAATTGCAAGTAGATAAATAGGGACCACTTCGGTGGGAAGGTAACAGCACTCCATGCACTCCGGTGTCTAGTCATGCCTGCCACATGACCACGGAAATGTCTGCAGAAGCAGACAGCGCTGGCTCTTCGGATTTGAAACAGAGATGAGCACTGAACTCTAGAGTCAGATATGACTGGCTTTCGAGCAAGGGAAACCTTTACCTTTACCTTACCCTCAAGAATGTTTGTTGTTGCCATAAGGTTCTTCCTGAGTCTGAGTCAGTGGATTTGAGGTTCATATCAGTTCAGAGGTTGTTGAGGGTCATTCTCTTGCTTAGTTATCTCAGAGGCCACTGCTACTTCTCTCCTTATCTTAGGTGGAGCGGTACCAACAAGAGACTATATTTCCTCAATTGGTGTGGGTTTGAGGCATCTGTCACTATACGCATGGCTTCATTAACAGCAATGTCAACATACTTTGCTGTGGAGACGCTCAAGGCCAAAGCTGATATATGCAGCGTGAATTGACAACTATTGTTTGACAACTATTCCAGGCTGACTAAGTTAAAAGTCTCCCTTGCCTGAAAGCCAGTCATATCTGTTTTTAGTGGGTGGTGCTCATTTCTGCTTACAGACAAAGAGCTAGCACTGTCTGCATCTGCAGACATTTCTGCACTGTCTGCATCTGCAGAATGGGTGTTTTACAGTCCATCAGCTATAACTGGTGCCTGGAATTTAAAAGGAAGGGAACAATGCCTGGAAATATAGACTGGCAAGTAACTTAGGGCTCTTCCATATGAGCTGCAGGTACTTCCTCAGTTGATTGTCATGAAGGAGGGTGAAGTTTACTGGGATTTGCATCCAGACTTTACTATGAAAAGCCACATCTTTGGGGGGGGGGGGGAGATACTTCTACCTTGGAAATCCTTGGAAAAATTGCTCATATCCTGTCACTTTTTTGAGTGGAAGGGGAAATTGTATAAATATCCTCTCCATACTGGCAGGCTGCTGGTTGCACAGCTAGTTGTGCAACCAGTCTTGCAACCAGAAAGAACATCTAATGGTGACATTATTACCCATCTGCTCTGCATTTAGGCTTGAGCAGCCTAATTCCCTTTGTAGCTTTGTTAGTGAACCTTTTTCTTTTAATTTGTGAGGCAATGAAAAGTTTCTGGCTGGAAGCCTTTAAAGCAGAACTGAACTTTCCATTGACAATGCCATAGCACTGAGCTCCACCCTCAAATAACCACCTGTCACAATCTGTATTTTAGTTTCTTGGTCCATTTTGCCAACTTTTTCTGTACTTTTTGATCATTTATTCCTTACTGATTCTGTTTAGCATTTCTTTGTTGGTCACTCTACTGTACCAAAAAAACTCATAATATGATAAATACATACACACACACACACAAACACACACACATTCTGTTTTAAAGTGTGTAATTCCATGCCATAGACCAGAGATGGCAAACCTTGGCACTCCAGCTGTTCTTGAACTTCAATTCCCAGAAGCACTGATCAGCAGGAGTGCTGACTTGGCCTTCTGGCAATTGAAGTCCAAGAACACCTGGAGTGCCAAGGTTCGCCATCACTGCCATAGGCTACAACCAAGATATATCACTCCATGCACTGCAGAAATTAAATGATAACGAAAAAGCAACATAATTAACAACAGTGGATTACATGTAATATTACCCTTTCTAGGAGGGAAGGAATTCTCCAGCTAAAAGAATATGGCCTAGTTTCACCAATTTGCACTAGAGCTCCACAGCAACTTCCAACCTTTCTGGGGTTTCCATTTTATAATCCTCTCACTCATATCTAGCAAAGGATTATGAAGCACTGATCATGGGTCAGATTTTCCAGCACACAAGGTGTTGCATCAGAATGAAGGGCATCAGCAAAACTGGCCTCCTCTTTCCATTTCCTGCAAGTTATAGCCTATAGCCATGGTGGCGAAACTATGGCACACATGCCAGAGGGGGCACTCAGAGCCCTCTCTGTGGGTGCACGTGCCATCGCCACTACACAGAGTTCACCCTTCCCCTCTGCCCAGCAGCCCAATGGGAGCCTCCCTCCCCTGTCTGAGGTAAGGCGGGCGGCTCACATGCAGCATGAGGGTGCGGTGCGGAAAACAGCCTGTTGAGTCTGTGGTGAAAGTGAGTTGTTGTTGTTGTTGTTTTCTTCAAACTAAAACCCCAGTATTCAGGTTAAATTGCCATGTTGGCACTTTGCGATAAATAAATGGTTTTGGGTTGCAGTTTGGGCACTCAGTCTCTAAAAGGTTCACCATCACTGGCCTGAGTCGGCCTGTGCTGAGTAGGGCAGGGTATAAATTAAAATGTAAATCTAATCTATAGCTTCCCACATGGTATCAGTCTATCTTACATTTGTAGCCTTTGAAAAGAAGAGTTTGGTTCTTTCCCTCAGTATTATTATTTGCCCTCAGATGTAAGGTAAAGGTCTTCCTTGCTTGAAAGCCAGTCATGTCCGATTCTAGGGTGATTGTGTTCATCTCGATTTACAGCCAAAGAGCCAGCGCTGTCTGCAGTCACAGTCATGTGGCAAGTATGACTAGATGAGCACACGGAATGCTGTTACCTTTCCAGCCAAAGCGGTATCTATCTACTTGCAATTTCTTGCTTTTGAACTGGTAGGAGCTGGGAAAGACAATAGGTGCTCACTCCGTCAGCACTCGGGTCTTGAACTGCTGAATTGCCAGCCTTTCCGCTGTCAAGTTTAGCATCTTAACCACTAAGCCACCACAGTCCCCAGATGTAAGTACATGGCAATTAATTCATCAATTGGTTGGAAATTTTGTTTCACAAGTTTATGGAAAACTGCTGAAGGCAATTATGTATTCGTCATGGATGTCACATTTTGGAAAAAGAGAAATCTACACATTTTCAGAAATATTTGCAAAACTGGCAAGGAAATGCTCTGAATTTCTGAATGTCAAGGTTGGACTCTAGATTCAGCAGAAACTCTTAAGAGGTATTCTTACAGCAATCTGCTGAATTTTATTAAGGGTATAATTCTATGCATGTCTATCCAATCATAAAATGTGTTGAAATTTAACAGAATTTAATCTGAGAATATATTGAAATTTTGGCAAATAGTTTTCAAGGTTACAAAGGAAATAGCTAAGTTAAATATAGAGGTACAGTGGTACCTCATACAACAATTTTAATCCATTCCATGGGGCTCTTTGTTGTACGAAACAATTGCTATATGATACATGCACCATATAGCGATTTTCCCTATGGGATGCATCATACAACGATTTTTTTTGCTAAGTAGTTTTTCCCATTGAAAAATTGTTGTACAATTTCCATAGGGAAAATTGTTATGCGGGACACCATTTCCCCCTCCCCCAAAAAAACTTAATTGTTATGTGATTTTGTAACTATATGGGACAATTGTTGTATGAGGTTCCACTGTATATCATAAAATAGCTTTGTTATCAATATTTTATGAGAAGCAATGGAATCGGAATATGAAGGAATTAATTTCAAATTTATTATCAATAGCTAAACGAAGGAGTCTCAACCTGTGGCCCACAGGCCAAATGCGGCCCACAACACCATTTCATGTGGCCCATTACCCCCTCCACTGCGGTATCCGTGAGCACAATTGGCATACTGTCCCTGACAGAGGCCATGTCATGTGAGCACACTCCAGGCCTCTGGGCTCCAAGGGGACAGAAATTGGGGAGTGGATTAATAGTCATAAGATTGAGTCACCCATATCTGACCTGACAGGCAGTCCAAGCAGGAGGAAATTGAATGGCTAACCAAGCGGTTAGGTAGTAGGTAATATCGCACCTGCGGATTACCCCAAGCCCTAACGTCAATAGTGGCCATATTTACTCTTGTGTAAGCTAGGAACAATGGACTTCCCCTGCCAGTGTTTGCCATAGTTAATTAACTTCCCCGAGAGAGATTCCCAATTAACCCGGGTAAACATGTGATATGATTTTCTGTCAGATGACGATTCTATCACACGCTGCCTTGAATTCCTATATATGATGATGATTTTCCCTCAATAAACCACTGGTCCTAGCTCCATCTTGTCTCCTGTCATTACTTGACCAGTCTCCTCCGGGACCCCACGGCCGCTCCACGGCCCCGATCCAACATCTGGTGACCCGTGACGTGATCCCACTCGCGAATAAGCAATCTACGCGGTCCGGTTCTACGCTAGAACCATGTCCGATCCCCCTGGAGGACAGCGCGGCAGCCCCGGTCGGAAAGCCATCCGAGCGGGAAGACAGCTACGCGGCGAGGCATCTCAGAGAGGCATCCTACAGCTTGCTCCGGCTATCGCGGCGGTTGCAGCATGGAAAAACGCGTTCCGCTCAGGGTCGGCTGTGAACCCCTGACAGCGCAGAGGCCACCGAAGGCCCGTGGCAGCAGCCCACGCTCCGAGCTCTACTCAGAGATTCGTCATGCAAAACCTATTGCCTGAACTTCAGACGCGTCGACTCATCCTGAGAAGGAGACTTCAAAGGACCGGCAGGTAATATGGGGACTTGTCCTCAGCGGCAACATCCGTCCGCTAGTCAAAGAATTCATGTAGAGGAATTCAAGGCCCTGGCCAGGGTATATCAGATAAGCTTTCACAGTGGAGAACTAGCGCGGCTTTTGGTGTTCTTGAAGGAACACTGCCTGCTTTACCCAGAAGTAGGCACGTTAACCCTTCAGCTCTGGGATCAGATAGGAGTCTGCATTCAGCAACCCCCGAGAGCTCCAGATGGCGTAATTCGCACATGGAGCAAATGTAGGAAACTCTTAGCAGAGGTGGACCCAGTCCGGATAGAGACCAAAGAACCCCCAGCGCCATCAGAGCCATCAGCGCCCACGGCGCTCTATCCGTCATTTCAGCTCAAGCAGGGTCGTGTAGGGAGCTTTCCCCCGGTGACAGCTGCAGACGTCACCGGTGGAATGCATGGAATGAGGAGCGCTGGCACTTCTCTGACAGCTACGGGTTCCCGAACTACCAAGAGTGCCCTTCAGCGCACAGTTGAGGAAGAGATCAGGAAGGGGGAATTGCCAGCAGAAGAACTAGCTGAGCTTAGTCAGATTTGTCCAATTCGCTTGGAGGTAGATGCCCTCACGGGGCAGCAGCAGATAGTTCATTCACCAGTTCCGTACAAGCTCCTCATGGCTATACGGAAGGCCATTTCAGAGACAGGACTTCAGAGTCGCTTCACTAGGGGCACGCTTCAGCAAGTGTGCGAGAACACGATGTTTATTCCGCATGACTAGAAAGCCGTCATGCGAATGATGCTCAACCCCAGCCAGTATTTGCTATGGGACAGCGAGTATCGTCTCGAGGCTCAGGCAAGGGCTGCCAGGATGGGCGGGGCAATAATTCCTGACCAACTATATGGTTCAGGTGCCTTCGAATCCATCGATGTGCAGACCACCTTGCCACTTGCCACCCTTCAGTTGTCAGCTGAGACAGCCTTCAGGGCTTTTCTCAAGGTCCCAGCAACTGGCAAAGCGGCCAAAAATTACACCGCAGTCAAACAGGGTGCCCAGGAGTCCTACATGGACTTTATCAATCGACTGGAGGAAGCAATCAGTAGACAGATTGATAACGAGCAAGCCCAACAAGAGCTCATGATGAAATTGGCTAAAGACAACTCCAATCTCGACTGCCGTAAGATCTTGCAGTCACTGGGCAATCGTCCCAACCTGACTCTCATGGACATGATTAGGGTTTGCGCCGACGTTGGCATGGACTCCTACAAAATGGGTCTGCTGGCAGCGGCAGTGCAAGGGGGTAGGAAACCCAAGAACAAAACCCAAGGAACATGTCACAATTGTGGCAAGGTCGGTCACTTCTCTAGGGATCCAAGGGCGGCGGACAACATGCCGGCCGTCCCAAGGTTCCAACCACCCCATGTCTGAAGTGTAACAAAGGCTTCCATTGGTCCAAATTCTGTCCAAATTCGGGAAACCGGAATGCGGGCATGTCTCTGGCCCCGGTCCAAACAGAGGCTTCCCTCGCTCTGGGAGAGCCAGCGCTGGATTAAATTCCAATCACATTCCCGACATTGCGAAGGCGCAGGCCAGCCCCAAAGGTAGCACAGGGCTAGAATTGACTTGCCAGGCAGACGTCACATGCGACTTGCCAGGCACAGTCTATCTGGTCGATTCCCAGTACATGGGACCCCTGCCCAAAGGCTTCATAGGCTTAGTTTTGCCTCGTAGTGTCACAGGAGCACGAGGAATTCTTGTAATTCCAGGAGTCATTGACTCCAATTTTTCGGGTGTTCTCCAAGTTCAACTCTGGACGCACCTACCCCAGACCATTCACAAGGGAGACATGCTAGCACAACTGATTATGGTTCCTTGTAACTCGCCAGCAGATAGCCAGGGAAGGCTCAGGGACAGCTCAGAGTCCGGGTCGGAAGACCGCTCGAGCGCAAGTGAGGCAGTGTAAGGATACCAGGTCTTAGCAACAGTGGAAACCAACATAGAATGGAAATGGCGACCAGTTATAGAGGTATTTTTGAATAAAAACTGTTCACTGGGTTGCTGGATACCGGAGCTGACGTCAGTGTGGTCAGCCGAAGTCAGTGGCCGCAGGAGTGGGCCATTGAGCCGGTCTCCGATGTGTGGGGGGTAGGCGGCATCCAAGAAGCGTTCAGAAGCCGGGAGTGGGTGGAGGTCACGATCCCTGAGGCTGACGGCACAGCGGTCATCCGACCGCACATTCTTGACATGCACGTCAACCTTTGGGGGTGAGACATTTTGCAACAATACCGTGCCACCCTTACCTTCGGGTAATGGCTCTGCCACTTAAATGGCTTACCAACACGCCTGTCTGGGTGGAACAGTGGCCGGTAGTGGGGGAGAAATTAGTCGCCCTGAAGCAACTGGTTAAGGAACAGCTAGACGCAGGACATATAGAGCAGTCCACCAGTCCTTGGAATTCGCCCATATTTGTCATCAAGAGAAAGTCGGGGAAGTGGCGACTCCTCCACGATCTCAGAGAGATCAATAAATGTATTCAGCCAATGGGTCCGCTTCAGTGCGGCATTCCGAATCCAAATATGATCCCCGAGGGTTGAGAGATCCTGGTCGTAGACCTTAAGGATTGCTTTTATACTATTCCCCTAGATCCTAGGGACAGGGAAAGGTTCGCCTTTACAGTGCCAGTTGTGAACCACAGTGAGCCCACACAGCGTTACGCGTGGAAATATTTGCCACAGGGGATGCTCAATTCGCCCACCCTGTGCCAAATTTATGTTCACAACGCACTGGCAAAGTTTCAAAACCTTCACCCCACAGCTTTAGTGTGTCATTTCATAGATGACATCTTGGTCGCAGCGCCGCAACTCGGCAGCGAAATGTTTAAAGACCTCCAGGCCACCCTGGGGGGGGGGAAGGGTTACTCATTGCCCCAGAGAAAGTCCAGAGAACCGAGCCGTTTTCATATTTGGGTCATGAGCTTCTCCGTTCTTTTGCAGCACCAGTTTTGCCCAAGATCAATTTAAAGGATTCAGTCACCCTGGTAGAGTTGCAGCAGGTTTTAGGAAACATTAATTGGGCCATACTTCAGATTGGATACGGGTCTTTTAAAGCCTCTCTTCTTGCTGCTAACGTTAGGTTGGCAGCCGGCAGACTGGATACAAATTCCTCAAGAGGCACGCTTGACTCTCGAAAAGGTCAACCAAATTCTCAGCCAGAGGTGGGTGGACAGGGTTACCCAGGAGCCATATGCCCCGATCCTGAACCTATACATCGTTCAGGCCGGATCCATGTTCACCGGAGCCCTGGGAGTGGACTCTGAGTGAGGAGCGAGTATCGTGGAATGGGTGTACTTACCAAACACCTCTTCCCGAAATATCGTTCCCTCCCAAGAGTTGGTCTCCGCGGTGGTCTACCGCGGAAGGCTGAGAGCAAGGGACATCTCAGGGCACGATCTAGCAAAAATCGTAGTCCCCTTCAAAAAGGAGCAAGTTCAGCAGCTGATGCAGCTCGGTGACTCGCTTCCAATTGCCTTGGAGGGATTCACCGGGTGCTTGGCATACCACTTGCCGAAAGACCCCAGACTCGTCTCGCTTCAAACACAGACAGTCAGCTTGTGTGAATTGATATCGCTGGTTCCACTTCAGGGGGCCAGGACAGGTTTCATGGATGGGGGTCGCACATATGGTGTTTTAACTTGGCAGGAGGGCCAGGCTTGGTGCACGCTTCTAACTCTTCCACAGAAGTCCGCGCAGCGGGCAGAGTTGGCAGTGGTGAACCTTTGCCAAAGAATGCCTCAACATCATAACTGACAGCCAGTATGTTAGGAATTTGCTTCACAGTCTACCGGGAGCATACATTACTCCCGCGATAGACAAAAACCTGCTGAGTTTGTTCCTTACAGCTCAATTTCACTTGCGGAACCGCACCGAAGCGCTCTATATCGCCCACATCAGAAGTCACCAGGATCTGCCTGGTCCGATTTCCGCGGGCAATAGCAGAGCGGATGCGGCCGCAAAGGAAATTCAGCAATGGTCAGTTTTGGGAGTATTCACAACCGATTCAAAGCCATGCATTCTTTCACCAGAATGCCAAGGCACTCGCTAGACAGTTTAACCTGCCACTCTCTCAACCCCAAGGCATGGTCCGCTCTTGTCAGCATTGTGCCGGGGCACCGGGGGGGGGGCTTGTGGGGGGTCAACCCACGAGGGACAGAGGCTAATCAGGTGTGGCAAATGGACGTCACACATGTCCCGCAATTTGGCAGATGGCAGTACCTGCACGTTTGCATTGATACCTTTTCACAATTCGTCTGGGCAATGGCACAAAAGGGGGAGACAGCTTCCCATGTGGAGCAGCATCTCCTTTCCTGTTTTGCAGCAATGGGCAAACCGCGGCACTTTAAAACCGATAACGGCCCAGCCTACAGCTCCAGGCAGCTGGCCGACTTCATGGCCACCTGGGTCATTAAACACACCTTTGGCGTTCCGTACAATCCGCAGGGGCAAGCGATTGTGGAACGAGTCAATCAGACACTCAAGTCCTACATTGACAAACAAACAGAAAGGGGGGAGCCACCAGCCCTCCCCAAATCTCAGGGTCAGGCAAAGCATTGTCTGAACAAGGTGTTTATTTATTTATTATTTATTGTTTAGATTTCTATACCGCTTTACTCCCCGAAAAGGGAACTCAAAGCGGTTTACAATAATAATGCTAAACAATACAAAATACGATACAAATAATACAAAGCAATATACAAATAAGATACAAAATGTCAATGATACAACATATCAATTACAGTAAAACATAATGCATAAATACAATGGGGGAAGAAAAAACAAAGTCATGAATCATACAGTACAAGTTAAATCAGAATAAGCAAAAAGATCCAAAGGGGGGGGGAGGTCGGAGCCCAAGCTCAACGACCTTAACAAGCCTAAGAGTGTCTTCAGCTGCCAAAGTCCGCAACATAGCCAAAGGCTGAATGTCAGTAACCACTGCAAAGCCAGGGAACACCTGGCCCTTACACAGCTGCAGCTGCTCCTGCTCTCTTTTGAAGCCCTCCTGGCGGGTGGGGCCAGGAGGGAACGGATGCCGGCGGCTTCAGCTGTCGCTCGTCTCCCATCCTGCGCTGGTGGAATGAGCCCAGGAGAGACGCGGCGAAGACCCTTAGGTGGACAAAAGTCCCGGGGGGGGGCAGCACAGATGGGAAAGCCACCTCTTTCCTGCTCCTCTTCTGCCCACCCAGGCCTTAGGTGGGCAAGAGGGGGGGCGGTGCTGATGGAAAAGCTGCCTCTTTCCCCCCAACGGCTCCTCTGATTACAAAATCAGTTGTAAACTGGGGATTTTTTTGAATTAAATGTCATGTTGTAACCTACAGCAAACGTAACCCAGGGCAGTCGTATGCCGGGGTTTTACTGTAATTGGTTTTCAATGCATTCCTATGGGAAACTGCATTTAGGTTAAAGTATTTTGGTTTTCAATGCATTCCTATGAAAATTTGCATTCAATGCATTCCTATGAGAAATTTGGTTAAAGTATATTCACTGTAAGAAAACATCCCAGAGAACACATTAATTACGTTAACCGAGGTTCCACTGTATTTGGCAAAGTGTGTTGTTTCTGTTCCCCATATATTTAGCCTAGTTTAACAAGAGTTTGAGAGGAATGCAGAAAACCTTTCCTTGATTCTAGCCATCGTTTAGAAGATTGGTGTTAATGAAAAGGATGGGTTAGGTGCTGCATTACCTTATTTTGTTCATTACTTGCTAACACCCTCTTGATGTACTTCCAGAGGAGTAAAGCCAGTCAAATAATACAGAAGTACTGTTGGTAGGTTATTTATCTGTCCCAAGAGATGATATTCCTACTAAACAGCAACAAAATCTCACAAAGGAACTAATTCATAATTGGCAGATCTTGATTAATCTAGTTAAGATCTAGGCAACAACAACGGCACAGAACACTATTCTCCCATTGAGGCTGGTATATAGTTTAGATCTCTTGTGGACATGGGCACAGCTATTCATGTTCCAGTCACCTCCAGGCCTCAGTACAATTCATATTATATGGAGACAGCTTTATAATATATCCCGAAAGATTCAAGAAATAATTGTAAATAACAATAAATTCCCTCACAAAATGAAATCAAACCTATATGCTCACTAATTGAGATATTAAGATACATTGCAGATGAAATATCAGAAAGGACATTATATACCCTATGACAAAATTAAACTATATATTGTCTATCACACAAAAGCTCTAACCTTAATTCATTTCCTTGACAATAGATTACCACAGTATAATATCACAAGATATTCAACTGCTGAAAATAGGTTACATAAATTCAATAATCAACATCACTCAACTAGAGGTTACTGAAGTAAAATCTAGCTTTTTAACAAAAGAAAAAGTTTTTCCACTGGGCTTAATTCATTTAAACGTGCTAGAAGAAAACAACTGACTACAAGTATAAAAAACCTTTCTAACGTACAAAGAAAAGTCACAGAACAACACAGTACGTGTTGTTCACGTACAATCACCTTAATGTTTTTTCGGATTGAACGCCGCAGGAGAAGCACTTCCGCCGCTCGGAAGCTCTCCCGCAGCCGATGGAGCATTACCGAGTGCCACCGGATCCTTCTTGGAGGGGCCCGGCACAACTCGTAACCTGGGGAAGAGGGTATGCTGCAGTTATGTCTCCTACAGGTGTCATCTGGATTCCAGCCCAGTGCATCAAGCCCCACTTGGAGCCGCATGGCGGGGCCTCAGGCCGTCCCGAACCCAATCCCGGAGATGGAGAATCTCACCCTGACGGGGGGACCCAGGCGGAGGCAGCGGCGACAGCGGGTGACAGCGCCGAGGATCACCTGGGGGATGGTCAAAACCCTTTGCGATGAGGCAGTGGATGCCGTCCGACGCGAGGACAAGGAACCGACACCGGAGAACATCTTGCCAGCAGCTTTTTCCCTGATCACCGCTAATTCCATGGCGGTCACCATCATCCTGACCCTCTCCCTACTTGCGGGGGGAGGCGTTCAGGCAGCTTCGCTGGAAGCCAACAACCTGATGCCAGGCGGAGACCTCTCTGCCCGGATGCATTACAACCTTTGGGAAAGGTTGGCGACCCTCGTCAACCAGTCTGATTTTTGCCTGAGGCCGACCACCACTTCTGCCTCAATCCTGAGCACCTGTCTCATCCCGGTGTGCCATTCTCCAGAGACGCGCACCAGGAACGGCGACTGGTTGGTGAAGCGGATTTTCAGTCCGTTTTACCCGACTGGTTTCTCAACATACGCACAGTGGGGAACTCAAGTCACCAAGCTTTTGCCGGCTGATGCGGCCACTCTCTACACTCCGCGAGTGGCGGTCAGCCCGAACTTTACTTGTGCCCGAATGGTCAGCTGCTCGGCGGCCGGCGGGACTCAGTGCCGTTGCCTCGACACCGGCAGCGGCAACTGGACTTGTGATAACCCAGAGACAATCAGCTCAATGTATGTTCATGTTACCTTGCCTTCAGGATGGTTCTTTACATGCAATCAGTATAACTGGAATTACATTCCCGCAAATGTATCAGATTCCACATGTTGTATCAGTCACTTGACATTGTTGCTCCCCACTAGGGATATGGTTGCCCCAAGCACGAATGTCCCCGCACCCATTCGGCACGCTCGGGCCACCCAGTTAGACAGCTCATGTGATAGCAACATTAGGGTTTTGAGTAAGGCTGAGTACGTCTCATTGGCAGTCAGCATACTTGGCGTGCCAGGCTTAGCCGTTGGCAATGCTCGGAGAATTGGTCAATTGGCTTGCGCTCTGGCAAAAGCCATCAACCACACCTCCTCTGCGATAGCGCTGCTCAACCAGGAGCAGACGGAGCTTCGCCATGCCATACTAGACAATCAAGCAGCTATCGATTACCTTCTGTTGTTACATCATTTGGGCTGCGAGTCTGTCCACGGCATGTGTTGCTTTAATCTTACAGACAACACGCATAAGGTACAGAGCCAGCTCACGGACCTCCACACTTTGGTCAAAAACGTCAAGGAGGATGCCACGTGGGGGTGGTGGGATTCATTATGGTCGTGGTTCCCATGGGGCTGGCTTCAGACGACACTCAAGGTGATTGTGGGGGTGGTAATACTGGGCACAACAGTGTGTTGTTTCGTGCAATGTATTCCCTCACTGATATCGAGATGTCCCCCATGGAAGGAACCCCGAAATGTCATCCCCCCATGCCAGCTGTTGCCACTCCTGCGCAGGGCCGTCTGTCAGGTCCATTCTAACAAGTAAAGGGGGAGTGTAGTATCCGCGAGCACAATTGGCATACTGTCCCTGACAGAGGCCATGTCATGTGAGCACACTCCGGGCGTCTGGGCTCCGAGGGGACAGAAATTGGGGAGCGGATTAATAGTCATAAGATTGAGTCACCCATACTTGACCAGTCATTACTTGACCAGTCTCCTCCGGGACCCCACGGCTGCTCCACAGCCCCGATCCAACACTCCACCACACCAGGAAGTGTCATGTGGTGGAGGAAGTGCAAAATGGCCATCGGGACCCCAAAGCTGTCTGAGGGAGTGTTACCCGGGCCCTGGCTTTAAAAGGTTGAGAACTCCTGAGCTAAACTAACGAAAGCAAGATATTTAAAAGTAAAGTATGACTTTCAGGTATTTGAATGGTATAAAGAAGTATGGAATATAGCCATTAAAGATAAGCCAACATGCAATCTTAAAGTAAAGAAGGGATTGATTAATTTTAAAAAATTAAGATATTTGGGGAGAATTTATCAGTTATGTGTTACTAAAGGTTGTGTACCTTCGCAAGAGATGATGCAGCTTTAGAAGGGGGATAGGACTTCATGAAGTGGGGAAAAACAAAATAAATGTTATATCTCTAAATTATCATTGGGTGGGAGGAGCATTTTTTCTGTACAGTTGTATTGTTTGTATTTTTTTGTGTTGTTGTATGATATTAAGGTTTTAAGAATTTATTTGTTGGTTTTTAAAATGTGTTGGTTTTGTATGTTTTTTTAAAAAAACAAAGTTTAAAACAAAAAAACAAAAATGGTTCTAATCCCAGATAAGTACATATTTAGCAGGGGTAAGCAACTTCCCAGTGAAGGAGTAACATACTAAAATTGGACCAAATCTCCCAGCAGTGCAATAATGGCTCAACATCTGTGGCAAGAGCAGTGGTTTTCTCTAGTGCAGGAAGGTTACAAAATCTGCAGCTTGGCAGGATACATGTCTCCCTACATTCCAGAAGGGAAGAGCGAGTGAAGAAAAATATCCCAACCAGCTGTTCAATGAATGAACAGCCACCAGGGGTGAAGACATGCAGGCTTTGGGCCATGTGTTGGCCAACTCCAATGTGTAGCCTTACAATCTAAGAGATTTTTCAACCTACAGCTGCAAGGAGATTTATGAGAGGAGGCAATAGTCTCCACCTGCAGACCTTGTTCTCCAGAGATGGGGAGACCCTCTCCATCATAATAATAAGCAACAATTATGTGACACTGTGGAGGAAGGGATACTCATTCAGCCTAGCTTGCATTCACTGCCTGCGGGTCACAAAAACAGAACAGAGTGAATCTAAGTAATAAAATAATAAAACTTTATTAGCTTTTGAAAATGAAGAGGCACATAAACACAAATTTGTGTAAAGGGGGTCTCATTCAAGATAACTTCAGTTGCTTCATTATAGTATGGCGTAGTAGAGTTTTCTGAACAACAACTAAGCAGGCACAGAAATGTATAAATCAATATATTTGGCATAAAGGAATACTACAAGAACATTGCTATGTGCTCAGGAAACACATGTACTGTATCTATTGTAACCCTTCTGTTTGATCTGACCTCTGTACTTTCAAAACTTCTTATGTCCAAATATGGTCACTTCAGTTTCCCCTTCTTTCACTTAACTTAGCTTAGTTTAACTTAATTTTTTTGTTGTTGTTCTTCTCATCATCATCATGTTGATTCCATTTTATGGTGGCTCTTTCCAGATATCCTAGGTTTAGAATACTTAGAAAGAGCTTGCCTCTTCTGGTGGTGCCCTTGGACCGTTCAGCTTGTCCAAACCCACTTCAGATAGCTGTTCTCTTGAAAAGCACAATGGGGAAACAAACCTCATTGAACAATTCAGCCTCCCATCCTAAAGCCCCTTTGATTTCCATTAAAAATTCAACATCAATTTTGAGCCCATGCTGTCTCCACAAACTGGAAGAAAGATTAGCGGTAACATATGAAGATAAAGTCATCTGAGGTATTAATGGTTCTAGGATTAGGCTAGCTAGTTAATGAATAAAATCATGTGAACAGGTGTTTGGAGCCAACAACAGATAGGATGTGGGCTAATAAACTAAAGGTCCATCCAGACAAGATAGAGATTGTGTTGCTAGACAGTAGTGTTTATTAAGAAATTGGCCAGCAGCCTGTTGGAATGGGCACTCCACTCCTTTTAAAAGGTCATTTTGGCAGGCAGAGAATGACAGAAGGAGAATCAGGATCAGCATTAGCATTAGCATTGGTGTCTAAAAAGATTTAGTCTTGTCAATTTTGTTGTTGTTGTTCAGTCGCACAGTCGATTCCGACCCTTTGCGACCCTATGGACCATCGTTCTCCAGGTGCCTCTGTCCTCCACCATCCTCCTCAGCCCTCCCAGTTCTGTGCCCATTGTGTCTACAATACATTCTATCCATCTCATCCTTGGCCTCCCCCTTCTTCTTTTGCCCTCCACCTTTCCCAACATCACGGCCTTCTCAAGTGAATCCTCCCTTCTCATTTGATGCCCAAAGTACTTTAGCCTCATCTTTACTATTTGACCTTCCAATGAGCAGTCAGTGTTGATTTCTTCTAAGATTGACCTATTTGTTCTCCTCGCTGTCCAGGGTACCCTCAAAACTCTCCTCCAACACCACATTTCAAAGGCATCTATTCTTCTGCGTTCAGCTTTCCTAATTGTCCAGCTCTCACATCCGTACATTACTACTGGGAATACCATTGCTTTGACTATTCTAATTTTTGTTTTCAAGGTGATGTCTCTGCTTTTCACTATGTTCCCCAGGTTTCTCATAGCTTGTCTCCCAAGAATCAGTCGCCTTTTTATTTCATGGCTGCAATCCCCATCTGCAGTGATCTTAGATCCTAAGAATGTAAAATCTGTCACTGCTTCTACTTCTTCCCCATCTATTTTCCAGGAACTGATTGGGCCTGTTGCCATTATCTTGGTTTTCTTGATATTGAGTCTCAAGCCAGCTTTTACACTCTCCTCCTTCAGCCCAATCAAGAGATTCTTTAGGTCTTCCTCACTTTCTGCCATTAGGGTGGTATCGTCTGCATATCTCAGATTATTGATGTTTCTCCCAGCGATTTTAATCCCATATTGTGATTCCTCCATCCCTGCACTGCGCATTATGTGCTCTGTGTATAGGTTGAATAAGCAGGGTGACAGAATGCAGCCTTGTCTTACTCCTTTTCCTATTCCAAACCACTCTGTCATTCCGTGTTCTGTCCTAACTGTTGCTTCTTGGTTCATGTACAGATTTCTCAGGAGGCATATGAGGTGCTCTGGTATTCCCATCTCTTTAATCACTTGCCACATCTTGTTGTGATCCACACAATCAAATGCCTTAGTGTAGTCAATAAAGCAAAAGTAAACTTGTTTCTGGTATTCCTTTGTTTTCTCCATGATCCAGCGTATGTTGGCAATGTGGTCTCTAGTCCCCCTGCCTCTTCTGAAACCAGCCTGCACCTCTAGTAATTCTCTTTCCACATGCTGTTAAAGTCTATCCTGTATTATCTTGAGCATCACCTTGCTGGCGTGTGGCGTGTTGTTCGATAATTTGAACATTCTTTGGCATTGCCCTTTTTTGGGATTGGAACATATACTGATCTTTTCCAGTCCTGTGGCCATTGTTTTGTTTTCCAAATCTGCTGACATATTGAATGCAGTAATTTGATGCCATCATCTTTTAGAGCTTTGAAAAATTCAACTGGGATACCATCATCTCTACTAGCTTTGTTGTTTGCAGTGCTCTTTAGGGCCTTTCTGACTTCACTCTCCAGGATGTCTGGCTCAGGTTCAATTTCTTCATCATTGTGACTATCAGGAGTGTTGAGTTCCTTTTTGTAGAGTTCCTCTGTGTACTCTTTCCATCTTTTCTTAATCTCTTCTGCATCAGCTAGCTCCTTTCCGTCTTTGTCCCTTATCATGGTCATTTTTGCTTTAAATGTTCCCTTGATTTCCCGGATTTTTTTGAAAAGGTCTCTGGTTCTGCCTCTTTTGTTGTTTTCCTCCATTTCTTTGCACTGTTCTTTTAGGTAGTTTTCCTTATCTCTCCTTGCTTTTCTTTGAAATTCTGTGTTCAAATGATTGTATTTTTTCCTTTCTCCTTTGACTTTTGCGTTCCTTCTTTCCTCTGCTATTTTAAGAGCCTCATCAGACAACCACTTTGCTTTCTTACTCTTCTTTTCTTTTGGTATGGTTTTCTTTGCTGCTTCCTGCATGATGTCCCTCATCTCTGTCCATAATTCTTCTGGCACTCTATCTATTGAGTCTAAGCCATTGAATCTGTTCATCACCTCCACCATGTATTCTTTAGGGATGCTGTCTAGGTGATATCTTTCTGGTCTCCGTGTTTTCCCTATTTTCTTTAGTCTAAGCCTGAATTTTGCGATCAGTAGGTTGTGATCTGAGCCACAGTCTGCTCCAGGTCTTGTTTTTGCTGACTGTATGGAGGTTCTCCATCTTTGACTGCAGAGTATGTAGTCAATCTGGTTTCGGTGTTGGCCATCTGGTGATGTCCATGTGTAAAGTCGCCTCTTGTGTTGCTGGAAGAGGGTGTTTGCTATGACCAGTGCGTTCTCTTGGCAGAACTCTATCAATCTTTGCCCTGCTTCATTCTGTGTTCCAAGACCGAACTTGCCTGTTATTCCCTCCACTTTTTGATTGCCTACTTTGGCATTCCAGTCTCCTAAAATAATTTGGACATCATTTCTTGGTGTTTGTTCTATGAGGTGTTGTAAGTCCTCATAGAACTGGTCCACTGTGGCTTCATCTGCACCCGTGGTTGGTGCGTATATTTGGATTACAGTAACATTGAAGGGTTTGCCCTGAATTCTTACTGACATCATTCTGTCATTTGAATTCTTACTGACATCATTCTGTCATTTTTTAGGTTGTATCCCATTACTGCTCTTCTCACTCTTTTATTGACAATTATGGCTACTCCATTTCTTCTAAGGTTTTCATGTCCACAGTAGTAGATATGATGGTTTCCAGAGCTGAATTCGCCCATCCCTGTCCATTTTAGCTCACTGATGCCCAAGATGTCAATGCTTATTCTTTCCATCTCATTTTTTACCACTTCCAGTTTACCTTGGTTCATTGATCTCACATTCCATGTCCCTATGCAGTATTTCTCCTTACAACACTGCATTTCTCCCCCCCCCTTTCTTGTCCCTCCCCTTCCTCCACTCTGTGGTGTCAATAGATGCCCATAATCTTTAACAGGCACCTCCCGATTCCCTTAAAAATTCTGATCTCAACACAATTATTCAAGCTTTGGTAGAGACCATCTATGGAGAGTGGTTATTAAAAGTCAGCTAATATATGGTACAGCAGTCTTGGTTATAAACCAAAATTGTTCAGATTATATTTTGCCAGGGCTTTAAGATGTATTAAAGAATGGAATGAAGTTGTACCATTTTTTATAATTGCGCCCTCTATGAATCTTCTCACAGAATTTTTTTGTTCCTATTGTAATTTCCATTCTTCTCATTATTATAGTATATTAAGAATTGATATTTAATCTTATTTTCACAATAAATATTATGAAAATATGTTCCCTCAAACTATCCCAAAAATATTTATATATAAATGGAATATATGAGATAAATATAAATGGATTATGGAAGAAGAGAATGGTGAATCACTTCTTTATGTTCTCTACCAAGAAAACCCTGGAAGGAGTTGCCATAAATCAGAATTGACTTGAGGACACACACTTATTATTATTATTAAGTCAGACAAACCAAAATGAGGGGGTTTATATAAATGCTGGCTCACCATTCACCAATTGATTCCATTGGCCTCCACTAGTTAGGACTAGCATTTGGATTAAGGGCTAAATTGCCTCACTTGACTTAGCAGTTACCTTGAAAAGAGTCTTCACGTGTCACATCCCCTATGAGGACATTCTAGAACAGGATTTCTCAACCTTTTTAAGCTGGGGGCCAGGTCATGCTCCCTCAGGCAGCTTCGGGGGCCGGACAGCCTTTTTGCCCTTCCTCCACCACATGGCACTTCCTAGTGTGGTAGAGGTGGTGGTGTGCCACTTGAAATGGCGCTGCGGGCCTCAGGTTGAGAATCCCTGTTCTAGAATGAGTGATGTGCGAAAAGAGCCATCAGTTTCAGAGGCAGAAACCTATAGTTTAGCATTACCAGATCAGCAGCTTCAAATGCCCTCCTCTTCCTCCTCCTCTTCCTCCATGTCATGATCAAATCCTGGACTGCCACTTACTTGGCTTTGTCATTGGCCAAACTTAAGTTTTCATCGGTGCATGTTTCTGGCAGTAATCGGCAGACAAGTAAATCAGCCAGATTCTGTATGTCTCCACATTCACACTGCATGTTGTAGTCAGCCAGCTGTCCCCACTTGAGCATGTTGGTCTTGCATTTATGGACTCCAACACTTAGTCTATTCAGGGTCCTCCAAGTGACAGAGGGGAGAGGGCCTGAGTTCATCAGCTATAGCCTCCTTCAATGTTGTTACTTGTCCAGTGAGCTCCTTCCTCCATCTTCTAATGGTTTTGTTCTTGTGTACACTCGAGAGTGTTTGTTCTTGCCATAAAGCTCTCCCTGGACCTGTGCCAGGGGGTTGAGGCTCATATCAGTTCAGAAGGTGTCAAGGGCCATCAACTTCTAATGCCCTGAGATTTCAAAAGTAAAACCTGAGATCAGGGTTTGGCTCTTGTGATATTCCTGGGGAAAGTCCCTTGTGTGATCAGACGAAGCAGGTCTTAATGGAGCAACTGCAGGATTGTGTGTGTGTGTGTGTGTGTGTGTGTGCGTGCGTGCGTGTACGTGTGCGTGTGCGTGTGTGTGCGCGCGCACACACAGAAAAATTTAACTTGTCTACCTCCTGAACTACTCACCTTGAGATTTGCCCTCCACCCCTTCCTCACTAGAGACCCAGATAAAGTAAAGGTAAAGGTTTCCCTTGCTTGAAAGCCAGTTATATCTGACTCTAGGGTTCAGTGCTCATCTCTGATTCAAAGCCGAAGAGTCAGCACTGTCTGCTTCTGCAGACGTTTCCATGGTAATGTGGCAGGCATGACTAGACACCGAAGCGCACGGAGTGCTGTTACCTTCCCACCGAAGTGGTCCCTTTTTATCTACTTGCAATTTCTTGCTTTCAAACTGCTAGGTTGGAGGAGCTGGGACAAAGATGGCAGCTCATTCCGTCCTGCAGTACTCGGGAATCGAACTGCTGACCTTCCGCCTCCCAGTCAGCATCTTAGCCACTTGAGCCATCGCAGTCCCTAGAGGCCCAGATAAGCAAAGCAATTTTTCTGTGGCTATAGATTGCCAGCCCTCTGAAACCTGTAAGGCTACGCCCCAGGAATGGTGCCCACACCTCTCTGCATGTCTACATAAGCACACAGATTTACACAGCCTGGGCAAAGGGGAATACTCTGAAGCTTGGTCGAAATGCACTGTGATTTATGGTGCTCACTTTGCCCAGTTTAAGCAGGTCAGAAGCTGCTACTTAGCTGTGAGTGGTTACATGTTTTATCACTGACCACTAGCAACTTGGTAAATGATATGTCAATAGGCAGATGGATGGATAGGTTTTTGTTCTTTACGTAATCTTCCCCACTTATATTGGAAAATTGAAAGTGACCAAGGTATGCAGCAGTAAAGCGGGACAGTTTTTACAAGCAGCTTCAGTTTGAATTGCAAGTTCTTTAAAGCTTTTCTCCTTGCTTTAGCCCAGCAATTGGGACTGTGGTGGCTTGGTGGTTAAGAAGCAAACCTTGTTAGCTGGAAGGTCAGCAAGTCAACAGTCCAAGAACCGAGTACTGCATGACAGAATGAGTACATGTCTCTGTCCCAGCTCCTGCCAACCTAGCAATTTAAAAGCAAGAAATTGCAAATAGATAAATAGGGACTTCTTCGATGGGGAAAAAATCTTGGGGACATGAAAGGCATCCCCTGAGTGGAGTTCCTCCAGCCAAAATCCTTTCAACTCAGAAAGCACCTTTGTGTGCTTCTAACAAGATTTTTAAAAAGTCCAGCAATTAAATACACTCCACACAACATTTAGAAAGATAACAAAAATAGTATTTTCTTACATTTAACTCGGAGAGATAAACATGTGCTCTGGTTTGTTAAAGTCTTTTCAGTAAGGTTGCCATGTGGCCAAACAAAAATGGTGATGCTTCTGCTTGTAAGGCAAAAAATAGCAAGAAGGAGAAGGGAGGAAGAGACCCGAATAGCAAGGGCTTAATACATGAAAATCACTGACCCTAGAGGCAGGAAGACTGAAGAATTTCTTATTGGTTGGTCAGGGATAAATTAACATCGACAGCACATTGCATGCTGGGGTTGCTCTAAAATACTCAACACATACTGCTTAGAGAGGACAGGTCCCTTGTCCTCTATAAGAAAAAAAAATAATGCTAAAGATTCATGGAAAGGGAGAGAAAGAGCACTGTAGTTGCCCATCAACATTTAGCTTCTGGGTTGCCCATAGGGCAGACACACTGGTCAATCTTCTCTATTATGGTAAAATGTATTATACAGAGGGTGTCAAAACATACATAAACATTTTAAGAAAGGAAAAGGCTGTATTAAAATTTTAATACTCACTAGATCAGTGTTTCTGAACCTTGAGCCCCAGTTGTTCTTGGACTTTAATTACCAGAAGCTCAAGTTAGCACACTTCCTGATCAGGGCTTCTGGGAATTGAAGTTCAAGAACATCTGGGGACCCAAGTTTGAGAAACACTTCACTAGATACTGATAACAAAAGATGAATACAAGTCACATTTGGATTCTGCAATTACAAGAGGTGCTCAAAATGGTTACCATCAGCATCAAGACACTTCTGATTACAACAAACTATTACTTGAGCAACATTGACCAAACCCAACCACACCTCTTCAAAGTGGTCTTGTGCACCTTAAATAACAACCATGCTTCTGACATTTTCTTTGTCCTGTCTGTCACATGATTATTTTTAAATTATTAAATAATAATTTTTAATTATTAAATAATAAATAATCATTAATTATTTCATGTGAACATCAAACTACACATTGCTACCATAATTCAATCCAACTTTGAAAAGTAAGACGTAGATCTCTTAAGATGTGTATGCATTTTTGCCACCCTCTGTATTTTATTTTAAATGTTATAGTAATTATTTCTACACTTACACCAATACCTACAAATTAACAATGCAGATTTTCTGAAGATTGTCATCTTTTTTCTGCCTTTTTTGTTGGTGATGTCTAAATGGCCACCATAGTCAAAATGGATTCCCATTAATACATTCTTTATTACCAGTCTGTTCCAGATCTTACAGACCTGCATTCCAAAAAGGAAGAAAGACACAGAGTACTTCATTATCTTCTTTGGTTGATCTTACATCCCCATTCCAAACATTTAAATAACACATTTAAAAGTAAAATAACTACAAGCCTTCCTGTAGGAACAAGATAAGGAGATAATTAATGAAGGGATTATATACTACTGAGCAGAATAATGCAAGCAAAGCATAGGATGAAACTAAGCCTTTTTGGCCCATTACAGCCTCCATAGAATTGGGGAGGAACCATTAGAACATGTAATTATTTACCTTTTAAGCCTTGTGTAAATTTAATTTGCATAAAACTTAAATAAAGCTCCACTGAAACTTTACTAGTTCCTTGTAACAATAACTGTTTTGATGTTGTTCAGTCGCACAGTCGATTCTGACCCTTTGCGACTCTTTCCGCCAAGCACTTCTGTCCTCCACCATCCTCCTCAACCTGCCCACCTCTGTGCCCACTGTGTCTACAATACCATCTAGCCATCTCATTCTTTGCCGCCCCTTCTTCTTTTGCCCTCCACCTTTCCCAGCATCTTCTCATTTGATGCCCAAAGTACTTCCGCTTCATCTTTACTATTTGACCTTCTAAGGAGCAGTCAGGGTTGGTTTCTTCTAAGATCGACCTATTTGTTCTCCTCGCTGTCCAGGGGACTCTCAAAACTCTCCTTCAACACCACATCTCAAAGGCATTTATTCTTCTGCACTCAGCTTTCCTTATGGTCCAGCTCTCATACCCATACATTACCACCAGGAATACCATTGCTTTGACTATGTGAATTTATGTTTGCAAGGTGATGACTTTACTTTTAACTATGTTCCCCAGGTTTCTCATAGCTTGTCTCCCAAGAATCAGTCACCTTTTTATTTCATGGCTGCAATCCCCATCTGCAGTGATCTTGGATCCTAAGAAAGTAGTCTGTCACTGCTTCTACTTCTTCCCCATCTATTTTCCAGGGACTGATAGGGCCTGTTGCCATTATCTTGGTTTTCTTGATGCTGAGTCTCAATCCAGCTTTTGCACTCTCTTCTTCCAACCTAAGCAGGAGCTTAACAATAAATGTTAGCTGAGCCAAGGATGGTCAGTGACTGTACTGGTGGTTGTCACTCTGTTCTCAAGTTTTAGCGGCCACCCCATCTCTGATGTCATGAGCAATTTATATAACAAAATGTTCCTACAGGTACATGCACAGAGAACTTGGAAAGTTACCCTTTTAAGTTACAGATTGGATTATCCCATCATTGAATCAAAGAACAAAACTGGTTTGTTTGAAATGTGGTGCTGTAGGAGAGCTTTATGGATGCTCTGGATGGCTAGGAAGATGAACAAATGGGTCTGAACATTCTCTGAACATAGAAAAGAAGATGAAACTGAAGTCATCCTACCTCTGGCACCTTGTGAGAAGGCAAGACTTGCTGGTAAAGACAATAAAAGGTAAAGGCCGCCCTTGCTTGAAAACCAGTTATATCTGAATCTAGAGTATGGTGCTTATCTCAACTTATAGCAAAAGAGCAGCTTATAGCATCTGCAACTTATAGCATCTGCAGACATTTCCATGGGCATGTGTCAAGCATGACTAGACACCGGAGAGCACGGAACGCTGTTTGCCTTCCCGCTGAAGTGGTACCTATTTGTCTACTTACAATGATGCTAGGGAAAAGTGAAGGCAGCAGGAAAAGAGGAAGACTAAATATGGGATGATCGATTCCATCATAAAGGCCATAGCCTTAAATTTATAATGCAGCAGGATTGCTGGGGATAGGACCAATTACCTCAGGTGGTGGTAAGTACTCCAGTGCTGGGGCCATTCAAGAGATGATTGGACAACCATCTATCAGATCCGATTTGATTTGGATTCCTGCATTAAGCAGGGGGTTTGGATTCGATCATCGATGGTCTCATAGGCCCTTTCCTATTCAGCTATCCTATGATTCTGTGACATTTCAGAGGTCACTCATTCACAGGTTTGCTGTATATTGGAGATAATTTGATGGCAAGTAAGTTATCTTTGCTCCTGAGGAGTCCATAGCTTCAGGAAGAGAACCTTGAGCTAGGACAGGGATGGCCAACCTTGGTGCCCCACGTGTTCTTAGACTTTAATTCCCAGAAGCCCAAGTCAGCATACCTGCTGATCAAGGCTCCTGGAATTGAAGTCCAAGAACATCTGGGGCACCAAGAATGGCCATCCCCGAGCGAGGAAATAGAATGTTTTCATTCTTCCAAAGAAACCAGAAACATCCACTGGACCCAAATAGGAAAGAAAGACAAAATCTCAGGATGTTAAAAAAATTGAATTGTTTATGCTTTAAAAACTGTCCAAAGCAATTCAGCCTAAGCAATCTGCGGCCTTCTTCAGAGGCAATTACTTAGCAATGTGTAATGAAGATCTCTTCTGATGAGTAGTTAAGTGATGCTGGGAACTGAACCAAAACAAATCTTCATTATATATTACTAAATTACTGTCCCTGATAAAAAGCCATAGTGTATATTGGTTGAATCAAAATGTGTTTGGCAGTTTTTCAAGTGTAATAAGCCTTTTTTTCCTTTTAAACTTGAAATTTTATTTCTTTCAATTTGAGACCCTACCTATCACAGAGATCACTCTGCTTTGATTTCATGACTTAGCATGTTTTCTTCTTTGCAGCATGTATGGTATTTCATTCTTTCTTTCATTCATTCATTCATTCACCCATCCATCCATTCCACTGATATGCTACCTTCCAATAATGTTCAAGTGCATACATGGCTTCCTACTGCCCATTTCATTCTCACAACAGCACAGTGAGGTACCCTGTCAAATCACTGAGTTTCATGAGCCAAGTGGAGATATTCTAAGAAGGGAAGAAAATGTAGTGCATAGCCATCATTATATCTATTCATATTACACACTCACACATTTTGTGGTTGTTGATGGCAGTGATTATGCTGGCTTTGGAGAGAAGGAATTCGTTGGACTCAAATGTTCACAAAGAGAAATGATAGGTATCATGCACCTAATGTATCACTGACAGAGGAATAAGATTTATTATCCCTCAAGTATCTTTTTACAAGGAGTTTATCCCAGCAGGTAAACTCAATCTGCAGAGGGTAGGAAAGCATAAAGTGCGATTTAGAGATTTTGGGTTGACTGTAAAATAACCTTTCATGATGGCGTCTTTATTAATAAAGAGTTTCTATTGATATGGAAAAGGAATTCAATTGAGGTTCCTCTGCTTCTTTGAGAAAAAGTAAAGTGGGTTAGGGGGCTGCGGTGGCTTAGTGGTTAAGACGCTGAACTTGATGACTGGAAGGTTGGTGGGTCATCAGTTCGAGACCCAAGTACTGCACAACGGAATGAGCTCCCATCTCTGCCCCAGCTCCTGCTAACTGAGCAGTTCGAAAGCAAGAAATTGCAAGTAGATGGTCAGGATCCAGAATTTCTTGAGAAAGCCATGAAAGATGATGCCGGCATAATGTGTCATGGATCATTGCTCAGCCCCAAAGCACATGATCTCTATGCGGAAAGTCTTTCACATTTCCAATTTCTAAGAAAGAATCAGCAATTGCATTGAAACTCAGTGTGGCATAGTGAATAGAGCATCTGACTAGGACTCCAGAGATTTATGTTCAAATCCCTGCTTGACGACAGAAACTCACTGGCAGTTGACAGAGTTGCAGTACTGTTTGAACATCTCAGTAACCTTGAAAACCTCATCAGGGTCACTATAAGTGAGGAGTGACTTGATCACACATAATAACAACAGCCATTGAGTAGAAAAGATTTCTTTAGGAGACAATAAAGTCTTTAAACACCAGATGAAGAAATAGCTCTAAGGCAGTGGTGGTGAACCTATGATATGCATGCCAGAGGGGGCACTCGCACCGTCACCCCAGCACAGAGTTCTGCCTGCCCCTCTGCCCAGCAGCTCAATGGGAGCACTTCCTCCCTCCCCCAGCACAGAGCTCACCCTGCCCCTCTGCAGCATGGATGACAGCCTGTTGAGTTTGGGCACTTGCTCTCTAAAAGGTTCGCCATCACTGCTCTAGGGAGACATCATGAGGGATGGGAAATATAGCCAAAGATGTCTGAAGGACACTAGAACTGGAAAAGGCAAAGTACAACGTAACACATGTTGCTCAGGAACAGTTGTAGCTGACAGCGTCAGTTCTAGGACTGTTGTAAATCCACTTTGGGGTCTAGTTTACACTTCACAAGAGAAGCATATCTGCCATAAACATTCAGCACCTTGGAGAGCTACATGAAAGATGGACTAAACCCCAGTGCTGATTCACAGCATCCTCTAAATCACAGTCTCAAAGGATTTATTTTCACTCTGGATCAACTTCCAAGCCTGTGTCATCCAGGCGAGTTCAGTTCAATACCACTCCTTAATTCCATCCAAGAGCAGGGGGGAGCATAAGCTTCTATGTATCAGGTAGAAATGATGTGATTATGAGGCTGACCTCATAATTCTGGAAGCCATTGTCCACCTCCAGGCAATGCACATATTGTGCCAGCCACAAGCACATTTCTTCCACTACAAAAGCTTTTTCTTCCTCTGTGTCTACTATATTTTAAAAGGTTTCTTTGGTAATGGCAAAGCCCATTTGGTACCAACACATATGTTCTCAGAGTAAACACTTGGAGCAAGTCAGGTATGCAGGTGGAGATTTCTGTAAGGCTGCCCACTTCAGTTTTCCCTTTATCAAATAAATTAAAGGTGTTTCATCCATACTTATAAGTATATCATTACTCCTAAGTGCTATATCATCGCTATCAAAGTGTTCTCACACCGTCACAGGGAGACCTTGACATGCTGTAAATAACTTTCCCTCTTGCTTTGATGCTACACAGACTCTCGCAATTGTGTTTATTGTGTGCGGGCATTATGGATGCCTAATGTGGAAGAACTGGAGAGTACATACTCCAAATGAATGGGTTTATCACCTGATTCTATTCAAGTCAGTGCTGTGTCTCAGATAATGTTTGGTGCATCTTCCAGGGAGAAGGGAAAGAAAAAGGCTATGAGTATGGATAGAGGAAGCGAGGGAAAAGCCCTCAAGACTCTTACATTTCAGGGAGTTTATTTTCCCATTTTATACCTCAAGAAATGGAGAGGAAGTGCACGGTTTGTAGAATTAAGAGGTACTTTGATACAGAAAGATTTGAAATGTTTCGGGAGCAAAACCCTCCACGGAGGTATAAAATTTGTCTCTCTCAACTGGCTGAAGTAATCACATTTGGTGCATACCACGACTTCAAGTCCTTATATTCGACCCAGCATATTTTTAACCATGGTGATAGTTTAATTGTGGCACTTCTTCTTCTGGTTCTTCTAGTGGCATCGACCAGCATTATTTGATGCTCTTATGATATTTCTTTGATGTTATCTCTCCACCTTCCTCTGGTTCTGCCTTGTGGTCTTTGTCCTTCTCCTCTTTCTACATATTCCTCCTTCTCCTCCTCCTTCTGCCGTATCCAAATCCTAATATAGGTGATCATCAGGGTGATGGCGATCAGCCATGAAGACTGTCCTGAGAATATAATGCAGTGACCTTTCATCTTCCTTCCCCATTGCAGAATGACCCCCATACCACTGATCCAGTTCTGCAAGTCCCTTTCTGGTCCTGACCTGAGCCCTTTTGGCAGGCAAAGTCCTCATCAGCCCCAGGCCAGTATTGATGAAACTGCTGCCCTCCATCAAGATTGGGTAGATTATTTATTTATTTATTTATTTATTTATTGTTTAGATTTCTATACCGCTTTACTCCCCGAAAAGGGAACTGGATGGATATCTGGGCAGGACAAATCTCACCCTCCTTATTCTGATGTTTTTGGACCCCAAGAGAAAGATTTCTGATAAAGAACTTTACCATGGCAGTGGGTTTTCTATGTCAAAAGCAATATTTCATATATTCTGATACTAAACCAATGAAAATTTCTCAATAGAAGTGAAATGTTGTGCATCTGACTTGCCAATTTGACTGCCAAATTCTTTACCAGCTGAAATTCTAGAAATTTCAAAGGAAGCTTCCCACACCATATGATGCAGTATGATTGTGTCTAAATGTTATGAAAGATTGCTGTGCTTTAACCATTAAAGGGAAACGAACTGTCCATAATTTTATTTGATTGTTTTTAGTAGGTGAGAGAGGGAGGTATTTGGACTTTGTATCTCATGCATCAAAATCCCATGGATGATTAGAGTAGAGGTATTTCACTTATCTGTGCTTCACATTCTGACAGCCCAAAAGAGAAATGGACATTTTTGGTCTTACGTTCTATTTGGTTAACAGCAAAAATATACTCAGCAAGAGCAACTAAGTCTTTGGGCATTACTGGCATTTCAGATTACTGCTGAACGTCTCCAAACCTCCAGGCAGAAAGACCAGAGGGCACGTGAAACAAATATTTTAATGAGTAAAGCTTTCACCAAATTTACTTTTCAAAAATGGAATTTTTGACACTTAACTTCTGGCAACCCCAAACCCAGCAAAAGTAACAAGTGTAACATTACTGCATTAATGCTAAGGTGTTCTTGCCAAGCTCTAGGGACGAAATATCTGAGAATAAGCAAAGCTAGAGGAGAAGAAAATTTAATTAATGTTTGCCAAGTGTCCTTAAAGCATAGGTAGGTAAAGGAAAAGGTTGCCCTTGCTTGAAAGCCAGTCGTATCCGACTCTAGGGTTCGGCGCTCATCTCCGTTTATCGCCAAAGAGCCAGTGCTGTCTGTGACAATCCGCTTACTTCCAGGTAGGAGTTGGGAGTCCTCCAGTCTCCTGGTGATGGGAATGCGCCTGATCCTGCTTCCCCGGTCCAGATCAGACCCAGCAGTTCAGGCTTCTCCTGTCAGTGTGCCCTGTCACTCCTGAACGAAATCTAGGTAGTGAGCAAAGGGTGCACATGAAACTAGTGTAGATTCAGGTAATGTGAGCCAAGTAATCACTCCAAGTCTCTCCAGGTATTTTAAAAGCATACTGAAATCAAAGCAAAGTTCAGACTAACACTCATCAGAAGCTTAAAGTTTAGAAAGCATTTCAAAACAAAGAAATAAAGAAAGCTGCTTATTTGAGGAAAGCCCATGGCCCCCCTTCTGGCTAAATAGGCTACATGATTGCAGTTAAATCCAAAAGAATGTCCCTCACCCAAACCTTTCTCTAGGTTACATAGGACCCCACAGGGTCCACCTTCCGGCCAATGATCTTACAGCATGACATATCTATCACACATTAGGTTTCGGTTCTTTTAAATCATGAGGCAACTCATGAGGCAAGGATGTTCACATTCTATTCTCTCTCCCCCTGATTTGAAATCGCCATTTTGAATGAAGCTAAAGCACAGTAATTCATTCCATTACACTGTCTGCATCTGCAGACATATCCATGGGCATGTGGCAGGCATGACTAGACTCCAGAGTGCATGGAATGCTGTTTACCTTTCCATCAAGGTGGTACCTATTTATCTACTTGCAATTTCTTGCTTTTGTACTGCTAGGTTGGTAGGAGACGGGGCAGAGATGGAAGCTCACTCTGTCATGCAGTACTCAGGTCTCAAACGACTGACCTGTCAACCTTCCAGTCATTAAGTTCAGTGTCTTAACCTCTTTCCCAGTGACCACTATGGGTCATTGTTTCTGTGAGAAGCTGTCCTTATGTTGTTATCTTTCTTCTTTTCCAACCTCACCTGCCTTGCCTCTGTGACATCGCAAGAAGACCACCCTTGGGGATCTCTTGGGGATCTTCCCTGTGACATCACAAGGACAGGTTCCCTAATCTCATTTTTGGCCACTGAAACTGGAGAAGAATGAGATGCTTACACTGGTACCCAACTCCTTCTGTGCATTTCTGCAGAATATCAAAAGAGGAAAGAGGTCGACAGATGGCTCTTTTTTATTGTTGTTTTTATTGTGAACTATCTCAAAGGTAGAAAAGATGGAGCAACCGCATCCTTACACCTTTGCCTTCTCGTAAATGCTGGTCCCCTTCAGCAATATAGCATAGTCCCATTGATGACTAATTGCTTTTAATAGACGTGAATGCACACAAAGGAAAGGTTCTGAAGTAGCAAGCACAATACATGGAGAAAGAAATAACAGTTATAATTTCATGTACTAAGTCACCCATCCTCCTACAGCAAAGAGCACCAGATTCTACAAAGGCAGTGACGGGAGGGAAATGGAGGGCCTAATGATATGTTACAGTGATCACATCGTTATTCTAAAGCATGACTATAATAACAGCACCTTCCTACTCAATAGGTCTGCTCCTTTCAAAGTCACTTCTCTACTGGTTAAATTCATATTTTAATTGCTTCTTATTTCTGTCAAGAAAATGGAGGCAGCAGTTATGGAAGAGGCACTTGAGGGCTTGTCCAGAATCTTTCTTCCTTTGAATAAGATGATTGGCTATGGTTGCAGCCCTCAGAGCTGTTGATGTACAGCTTGTATTAGGCTCCAGGTTAGAGGTGGCACATTTTAGTACTCCTGCATATCTTCTTTGTACTTGGAAAACAAAGATGAGAGAAGATGGGATTCTGCAGGAGTGTATTGTACTAGTAATCTTGTGCAGGGATCTGAGTAGCACCCAGAAAGGAGAGTCAAATGACTGCATGTGGATGAAAGACAGGATGGTCACTGTTTTTGTGTAAAAAAAACATCCAAAGACATGTTGAGTACATTGAATACATTGAACGCAACCCTACAATGTAATGTGTTGCTGTAAATTATGTATATACCCAGCCAATAGAAAATTTCTCTGATTTCCCACCTCTAGGGTCACCTGACCTGTATTAGTCTGCTTGCTATTCAAGTTTTTAGCGTGTCATGTCGTCTCTGGGTGTTTCATCGTCGTGTTAATATTGTTCTCCGTCTCCTATTCACTCTCCAATTTTGCCTTCCAAGCAAAGTGTGTTAGTTTAAATGAAAGTTATGGTACAGAACAACCAAAGCCACTGTTTAACAATTCTATCTAAAGCAAAGCAACTGTAAGTAAAGAATATTTTTCTTATACTTCAAGATGTGTGGAGAGTTTAATTTGCTGTTCTAGAGTGGGAGTGTAATATTTGGAGAACATACTAACTATGACTATTTGTTAAAGCTGCCCTGCACTTACTGCTGTGCATGCATATAAAAAAAACTTAACAAGACAAATTTATACAGCAAAAGAAAAGTTTGGGGAATATCCGAATACCATAATTTGGTAGTGAAGAAGCTATTGCCACATGGGGACACCTTGAGGTCTGTAGCCCTACTGCTTGGGCTAACACACTAGCCTCTGCTGGTCCACAGTCTATAAGAGCTAGTCACCCAAACATAGGTACACCTTCTCCAGAGATGTCCATACCTGCCAGGGTAGCCCCTGTCAATCCCTTTCCAAGCCAATCAGATTTTCCAACTTATTTCAGGCTCCATCTCTCCCCACCACCACCCTCGTCATGCCCAGCAACTCTGGACATAGCTTGCAAAATAACTTTTACTCTAACCCGAGACAAATTTATATGTAGGAATAGCAGTCAGATGGGGGAGGGTAGGGGATACAATAACATGAACAAATTCCTGATTAATGCATGCATGGGGAGAGTGAGAAGTGTTACAAAGAAGCTTGAAAGGATGTGAAATTTTGGAAAAAAGCAATTCTGAAATGGCGCATGGTCCTTTTAAAAAAGAGGTTTGAACAGCAGTTTATTAAAAGTCAGTGCAAAATAAGCATCCACCTCTCCAGACAAACCTAGAAGCAAGGCCTTGTGAAGAAGTTCTCTCATAGTAACCTATCACTTCAGCATGAAAGTTTTTGTTCTTACATGCCGTCAAGTCATCTCCGACTTTTAATGACTCTATGAATGACTCTATGTGACTCTACAAACAGAGCTGAGCACTGAACCCTAGAGTCAGATACGACTAGTTTTTAAGCAAGGGCAACCTTTAACTTTACCTATTAGGAAAGACATCTTCATTTCAACAATAAAGGCGGTCTAGAAGCTAGTTACAGTACCTTGTTATTGGTATCCCCTGTTATGATTTCAGTGGTACAATGCCTTGATAGGGTCCACAGGGTTAGCCGCATACAGCAGAGTAGTGCACAGTGGCAGACTAGAAGATTCACACCCAGGGGATGTTTCCTATCCTGTGCAACAAACAGGCAGACAGGTCTTGGTGCAGGTGATAACTCAAACAGGTTTACTTGGAAGCAAGTGGTGCAGAAATATATGCAGTGCAATAACAAAAACAGATTCAGTCTCTTGGGTTTCTCAGTTAGCTCCACTGAGAAGGTACAGTTGTGCTAAACATGTACAAGCCTCTACACAGCTCAGTAGCAGTTCAAGAACAAACTGTGCCACAAGTAAAGTCAGACAGCTTCACAGCTTACCCCAGAGTAGTCTTTCCTTGTAGTAAACAGACAAGTCAGGCAGATGCCTTTCCTCAGAGCAAATTGGAGATTCAGTTCTTGTAGTTGGTTCTTGGACTTTTAGAATTCCTAGTCCAGACTGTTGGCAGAAGATGAAGCGTTGAAGCAGTAGCTGGGCATCAGAGCTCCAGCAAGATGAGCATGGTAGCTCAGGTTGAGTATTGTAGCCCAGGCAAGTTGAGCAATGTAGCTGAAGGTCTGTGGCTTTGCACTAGCATAAATACACTGGCCACAGAGCTCTCTAGAAAAACCCCAACACCTGAGTGCCTCAGCAGTAGAGTCTTAAAATAAACCATTATTTTACTGGAAGGGCTTAAGCCATTATTTTACCGGAAGGGCTTAGAATCTACTTAAAACTAACTACTTTGAGATAGTAAACTGGAATACATTTCTTTTTGAATCTTGTGCCTCAAACGGTTGCCATTATTTTTCTACATTGCCTCTCACCGTTTGGCCCTACTTTTTTGAGTCTTAAAGCACTACAGGCACAATATGCCTTGCAATCAGTTGGGACATAAGGCAAAGACTTACATCCCCAACATGGTCTTATCCACTCACACTGTGGGCAACTCTCAAACTTAATAAGTAATATGTGAAATAACTTTTTGTCTTTTCTTTCGAAAGTAAGTTGTGACAGCTTTGATATATGCAAGGGAAGAGTGACAGGCATGGTCTCCATGTCTTCATCACCTTCAGGAAGCAGGTTTCTAGAGCATCTGGATTGATGGACTGACTAAATAAAAAATGGATTAGCTCACTAAAGAAGCCACAGCTCTGAATCTGTAAATGCTAATTTTGGGTGATATAGCCTTGGGGGAAAAATAATAACTTTATTCATCTCTGGCTGTCATGTACATGAAGGAATAAACGTACTTTCCATTGTTCCAGAGACAGAGCTTGGAAAAGTTACATTTTGGCCCTCAAACCCTCACCAAGGGATTGTGGGAGTCTTAGCCTCTGAAATTCATGTTTCCAAATTCTGTCTTGAGCACCTATTCCAAATCAGTAGATTCAATATACAGGACTGGAGAGTCGGACTAAACATTTGAAGAAAGTTCAGACAGCATGAGCCCTGGTGGCGCAGTGGTTAAGCTGCTGTCCTGCAACCGAAAGGTTGTGAGTTCAATCCTGACCAAGGGACAAGGTTGACTCAGCTTTCCATCCTTCCAAGGTTGGTAAAATGAGTACCCAGCATGTTGAGGGCAAAATGATAATTAACTTGTGAACCGTCTAGAAAATGCACTAAGTGCTATGGGGCGGTATATAAGTTTGCTTTAAGCAGTGGAATCGCTTCAGATAGTAGCAAATTCTCCTTTCTAAGTATGCTTTTAAAGCAGAAGCAACATTGCCTCTTTTCAGGGTCATTATACTGGCACATTTTATTCATTGATTTGGGGCTAGGCTATATAATTTTTGCTATCCTTCCAGTCTTACGATCCTTTAACATCTCTTGAAAAACCTTTTTGAGGGGGCACAACTCAGCCTCACTGAGGCTGCTCAGCTATTACACCAGGGGTGCCCAAACTTTTGGGGCTGTGGGCTGGTCACGTGGTTCAAGGGGCCGGTCACTATGGCCCACAGGCTGGATCCAGCCCCTGATACCAATTCATCCAGCCCACGAAGCCCTCATTGCTCCCGGAAGTGGAAGTCAAACACGCCTGTATCGAACTCAAAAACAGCTCCATACAGGCGCGTTTTACTTCCACTTCCAGAAGCAACAAGGGCTTCATGGGCCAGATGAATTGGCACCAGGGGCCGGATCCAGCTTGTGGGCCATAGTTTGGGCACCCCTCTATTACACCATTTCTTCAACCATAGCTTTCATTGGTGAATATAAGTGATTTCCTGAGTTCATGCAGAATTCAAGGCCCTGGGAACCTAATAACATGTATTAACAGTCTCCAATATTAATAGTGCAAGTTGTCACATGATGCGACAGTGATTAAAGTGGGCATGCATGAAGGTCTCCCTATATCCTGGGAGTCTCTCTTCTCCCCTGCAAACAGAAAATAAACACAGCCCTTCCAGAAGCAAAAATGCCAATAACTGTGAAATTTTGATTAAATAATAGATATGTGTTCTGAAGCACTGCTTTATAGCATGTGATTAAGAAAGATAACTAGACATCCTTACAGCTATAATGATAATAATTACCACAACACATAAAGTGTAGAATATGACACTAGAAAGGCCATTATTAACCTTTCGAAGGGTTATATTGTGGGGCGGGCGGGGGGGGGGATATTCTTTTTGACACTGCGGACAGCAACTTCAAGAGAGCTAAATACAATGTATAGCCAGTCTCCTCTCTAATATTTTCAGGGCAAGGGATAAGTCTTCCCTTTTAAGCAGATGTTTATTTAAGATTTAACATCTGGACAGTTCCTATAAAGCATTCTTTTTATGAAGATTTCTGCAACTGTTGGCAATTAAGAGAACTGACACAATTCTTCTTTCTGTTTAAATGTTAGCTCTGAAAAACAGCTCCGTGCCCCACATGGATTCCTTTTCAACTTATTACAAGCAAAGCAGCTGTGTCTCAGTCTATCTAAATATGATATCTTTAGGTGTACATCCATGTTGTTATTTTAAAATGCACTTTCTAGATATAGCTAGGGAGGAGGTAAAGGTAAAGGTTTCCCTTGCTCGAAAGCCAGTCGTATCCGACTCTAGGGTGCAGTGCTCATCTCTGTTTCTAAGCCGAAGAGCCAGCGCTGTCTGCTTCTGCAGACGTTTCCGTGGTCATGTGGCAGGCATGACTAGACACCGGAGCGCACGGAACACTGTTACCTTCCCACCAAAGTGGTCCCTATTTATCTACTTGCAATTTCTTGCTTTCAAACTGCTAGGTTGGCAGGAGCTCGGATGAAGACGGGAGCTCATTTCCGTCCTGCCGTACTCGGGAATCGAACTGCTGACCTTCCGCTTCCCAGTCAGCGTCTTAGCGACTTGAGCCACTGCAGTTCCCTAGCTAGGGAGGAAGGTGATGAATATTTTCTAAATTCCTCTCGTTTGCTAATGTAGGCAGTTTCAATTTGATGAGATACCTCAGAGAGGAACATCTAGGCTCCATGGGAAACTTCGGGGAGAGCAAGACCAGAAGATATGTCTCTGCAACCATTTGCAAAGAAAAAAACCTGTTCAGCTTATGCAACCCAATATAGGCAATTAGGTTCAGCCCAAGGAGTGGGGAGATCCTAGGAAGGGGCTGTGGTTCAGAATTTGAGTTAGAAAGAGAGGGAGAGCTGGAGATGCAGCTTACTATCATGAACCTTGATGGTGCAGTGGTTAAACTGCTATGCTGCAGCTAAAACTCTGCTCATGTTGTGAGTTTGATCCTGAACAGGGCTCAAGGTAGACTCAGCTTTCCATCCTTCTGGGATGAGTACCCAGCATGTTGGGGAGAATTGCTAATTACCTTGAGAGATGGCACTAAGTGCTATGGAGCAATATATTATATTATATTTGTAATTGCTATTGCTATTCCTACGATTCCATTATGTTTTTGCAAGAGGGGTAATGGAGGAGTGAATCCACAAAAGTGATCTTTATGTATTTGCATCCGGATTTTATTTCAGAGTTTTAGAGACTGTGTCTATGGAGCCAATTCCTCTATGCTGGCAATGTCCTTTTTCAGTTGATAACTATGTATTGGACTTTGTTCTTGTTTGGTTTCAAAGAGACATTTTTAAATTTTTCAAGCAACTCCCAGTCTGGTGCTGGTGAAAACTCAGGACATACAAGTTATAGCATCCAGTTTTATCGTATCGCTATTGATATATGTTATACAAGGTGTCCCAAAAGTCATCAACTTCTTCTTCTACCGTATCCGAATCCGAATATAGGCTATCATCATGGCAATCAGCCATGAAAACTGTCCTGAGAATATAATGCCGTGGCCTTTCATTTGCCTTCCACATTGCAACATTACATACGTGCTACTGATCCAGTCCTGCAAGTCAAGTCCCTTTCTGCTCCTGAGCCCTTTTGGCACACAAAGTCCTCATCAGCCCCAAGCCAGTATTGATGCAGCTGCTGCCCTCCATCAGGATGGATTCAAGTGGGATTTAATCCACTTGGGGACCATCACCCTTCCCTGTGGATTTTGTCACCCAAGGCCATTAATCCTCAGGGTTGTCAGGTTAGTTACCCACCGCCTGACACTCAGCACTGAGTCGCTGGCAGTATGGTCTACTCTATTACCATAGCAGGATAACCTGGCCAGACTAAAAGTCATCATACATAGTGAAAATGGGAACTTGTAGCTAAATGTAACTTTATATACAAAATATTCATCCTAATATTTTTTTACAAAATGTTTACAAAATATTCTCTATGTGCTGAACACCTCTTTCTACACACACACAAAGTCTCCTGTCCTATTCCCAGCAAACACGTGCCAAAATATCTGTTGTTATGCAAGTTTGCCTATTTAATTTAATTGCTCAACTTGTAAGGAGACTTTTGATACACCCTGTACACACACACACACACACACACACACACACACACACACACACACACACACACACACACACATGTATATATATATATATATATATATATATATATATATATATATATATATATATATATATATATATATATATATATATATATATATATATATATATATATATATATATATATATATATATATATATATATATATATATATATATATATATAATTTTTTTTAAAGTTTGTAAAGTTAGTGTTTGCAGTACTCATGAATTATTATGTATAGAGAAATGGCCCCATAAAAAAAGAGTGTTACACTTATCCTTTGAAATGTAAAACAAAGAAAGCACAGCAGGGCTGGCTAATTGTATTAAAAGATACAAACAACCCATCAGGGTCTTCAAATTTGTAAAAGTCCAGAGGGAAAAAATAGCTACTTGAGTTTTGTACAATTTGTGGGAGAAATTGTTCTTGCTAATATGAGAACCCCCATAAACAGCATCATAAAATAACCTGCATTCTTACAGAATATGTAAGATAACAGATTACAGGTATATGGAAAACAGATAGAGTAGATTTATTTCCTACTTTAAAAAGTACATCTTTGTATCTAAACATGCTGTTTGAAGGGTTGTATAATCCTAGTTATTTAAGAACAATTTTTTTAAAAAACAACAACAACAACCTTGAAGTTGTCTATCAGCAGTTAGCATTGAAATACCAGATTGAGTAGGTATAATAGGTCACTTTATTATAATTTCTTCACCATTTATTTATTTTTAATAATTATAGCCATTTTCTGCTTGCATTTAGATATACATTGGTAAACTTCATACAAACACTTGTCTTCTTTTTATTATTTCTCACTTTCTTTTGTGTCAATGCGTTTTCTCTTTTTTCGTCTGCCTAAAAACTTGGTTACCAGCCCAGTATACTTTTAATACATATATTTTTAAAATGCAAAGAAAAGACTATACTTTTAGAAAAATGTATATGCAGCTACGTATTGATTTCTGTGTAAGAAATAAAACACTTAAGTCCATTGCACAACCAAGTTCAAAGAAGAAATTAAAGTACTGGGAATTCTGTTGGCCAAAATTATATTCATGGTGTCCGCAATTGTGACACAAGGGGTGCAAACAGTGGTGGGCTCCAAAAAAGTTTACTACCACACTGTGGGTGTGGCATGGTGGGCGTGACCAGGGGAAGCCTTGCTTTGCACCCAAATTAGGACTACTTTATTTCAAAACTTGGATGGGCCGGGCCAGCCAGAATTTCTGCTACTGGTTCTGGTGAACTGGTGTGAACCTTCTGATGCCCACTACTGGGTCCAAACTTTGGAGGCAAATTACCACAAGTTACAAAATCAGCACAGAGGTTATCTGTTGTCTGCCAAGACATGAGACTTAGCACACAACAAATAATGTATACACACTGACTTTGCAACTTGAACCAATGTTCTGCCAAAATTTAACACTTTGCCCATATAAAAATCACAATATGATTTTGGCTACTCATTCATACAATGCTAGTCAAAAACAGGGTAGTGTGTCTGTTGTGTATGGGGAAAATATGTAATGTTTTTCAACTGTATGTTATTATTGTTGGGATCAGGCGATCCTCCAGTTTGTGTTCCTCTCAGAACCAAACACTTGCAAGACTTGGGCTCCCGTCTATTTTACATGAGACATGTGAAGGGTCCCTAATCTAAGAGCACCCCATGTCCATTAACCAATCAAAGATAGCCACGACTATCACCCATGTTCAGCAACCAATCCAATTGTTTGCTGCCAAAAATGTATTGCAGGCGCACCCCCCAATAAAGGACTCAGACACCGATGAAAGTGGATAACGGCATTGGGCCACATTTATTGATTCATGCCCTAGTCCGAATTATAAATTTCTATTGGTAATTGACCAATTATAATTCTTAAGGCAAGCAGGCCGAAGTAACACTGGTAAGGTACCACCCAAAATTGACGACGGCAATTGTTACAATGTATCTATTTGTATCAATTTGTTTGTTGACAACAAACAAATTGTTGACCGTAGTCAATATCTAACTAATGACCCCACCCTCTGACGCGTATCCGTAAAATCACGGGGTGATGCATGCTGTCTAGCTGTAGCCATCACCCCGTCGCCTGGTTCGTCGTTGACCAGACAACGTTTAACCAACTTATGCCTGTCTAGTGTTGTCCAGTCAATTGCGAACCTGCCGGATACCTGTGGGTCATAAATGTTTACCTTACCAGTGCTACCCGCCACACGGAGAGGCTTCAAAGAAGGCTCGACGCCCCCCCCAGACCATCAGCTCGGTCAACAGGCCTGCTCGCCGATCACCCAACAGGAGGTCCATACCTCCTCGCGACAGATGGACCCCATCCCCTGCGTAAAGGTCATAATTTTGCAGACTAATGGCGGGGTGACAACTGACCCACCCCCAACCCCTGTCGACAATGAACCGGGCAACAGCCCTGTTTACCATGCGTCTAGCACGGTCAAGGGCCTGGAGGTCGAACCCTCCCCTATACGCGTGCCGCGGCACCATGTCTGACCAAACGAGGGTTGTGGCGGGCCACACGTAATGCAGGTAGGCGGGGTCGCCGCAAATCGCATGCTTCAGCGATAGGCCGGTGACCCGACCCAAATCATTGCCCCCAAGGTGTATGATCAGGGTGTCAGGCGGGTCAGCATTCCGGCCCAAGAAAAGGAATGGCAACAGCTCCCGCCATAACATCCCGGGCTTACCATACCATGTGAGACTTGCGTATGCACCCAGTCCCAGTCGGGGTCCCCACTCTGTCGCCGCAGTGTAACGCGCTGCCCTGTGCACATAGCTATGGCCCACCAGCCATACTGTCACCGGTGTAATACGACACCCAGGGTCTGTCAAGGAAAAAACGAGGGAAGAGAAAAGGTGCGGTGACTCGACTGGTACTCACGGTGAAAGAGGGCGGACATAAAATTGAAAACATTGCGATCCCCACCTCCCCATACGGCGTATCTCAGCCCCGGAGTACCCAAAAGCAGCCGCCGTGGAAGCCGCCCCTATTCTGAATGAATGGGTGCCGTAACGGGCCCCTGGGAGGCCAACACCGGCCAGCGCTTTGCCGGTCACCTTCCAAAATTGAAATTTAGTAAGGGGAGACCCATCTTGGTGACAGAAAAACGGGCCATGGTGCGTGCCACGCAGTGCAAGGAACTCCTGTAGGGCACCAACCGGACAGATGTCTGCCAAAGAACATCGTAGCAGTCTTACTCCACTGCCTACTCCATGCTGATCCGTCTTAGAGGAGCGTATCCTCAACTGAGCCCAGTCTTTGGCCACATAGACATCTTCGAGTTCACAAGCTTGCTGATGCGGAGCGCTCCAAAAAAGGCCACCGTTGTAGCCGCATGAAACAGGGCTGCCTCATACCTATCAAAACATAGGTCCTGTCAGCCCCGTGCCAGTTGGGTAAGAACCCCTGGGGAAATTGGGTGGCGGTCATCCGGGCTACGCCCACGCTCCCGCACCCACCCCTCCAAAACATGTCTCACACGGAAGTCAGCGGTACTGTCCGCATGTCTGCCTACTTTGGCCATAAAAGCCAGCGCTGACAGCCTGGATGCTATGGTGCAAGGTGCAAGGCCCTGGGAATGCAGGTAAACCATGAATTGAAGTATATGGGCCACCGGGATCGGCCAGGTATCTGGCAGCCAGAATTGGGCACAGAATGCTCTGAAAGAATTGAATGCGTGTTGATACGCCTTACGCGTGCATGCCGCTAGCGACATGCCGATCGCCCGGTTCACCTCTCCTTGCCAAGGGTCCATATCTCGTCCGGGAGTGGCGAGGGAAATTCCTCCGCATCCGGGGCCAAGGCGCGGAACCGGGAGATCTGCAGGCGGGACAAAGCGTCAGCGATATCATTATTGACCCCCGGGACATGCCTGGCCCGGAACAGCACATTAAGGCGCAGGCTGCGCAATACAAACTGGCGCACCAGGTCCATGACCCTGGGTGATTTGGAAGTCTGTGAGTTGACAATGTGGACAACGGCCGCATTGTCACACCAGAAATGAACGACCGAGTTGGCCCACTCCTCACCCCATAGCATCAAGGCCCCCAGGATGGGAAAAAATTCCAGATACGTAAGATCACGCAGGTGACCCGTACCGGACCAGGCTGGTGGCCACCCACCATAGGCCCACTTCCCATTGAAGTACATCCCATAACCCAGGGACCCAGAGGCATCGGACTGTATCTGGAAACGAGGGGAAGCCAGAAGGTCAGACCTCCAAAATGACACCCCATTGAACTCCCTCAGGAACTGGAGCCAGATAAGCATATCTGCCTTAATGCCCTATGGTGGGGCCTGGATAAGCCTGTCATGGCGTCGCACAAGCACCGAGCAAATGCCCTGCCCGGTGCGACCACCCTGCAAGCGAAATTGAGGTGACCATGCAGCACCTGCAGTTCCCGCAGTGATGCCTTGCGTTTAGCAAGCAAGTCCGAGATAAGGGCCACTATCCTTGACACCTTATCCCCTGGTAACCTAGAAGCCTGCGCTACCGTGTCAATCTCCATCCCCAGGAAGACTAGCTGTGTAGATGGGCCCTCGGTCTTTTCGGGCGCTAAAGGAACACCAAGTTCCTCCATTAGCATCTGAAATGTGTTGAGGAGACGTGTGCACATGTCCCAGCCCCGTTCACCCCCGAATAAAAAATCATCCAGGTAATGGGCTACAGACCGGGACCCAGACCTGCGGACAAAAGCCCACTGTAGGAAGGTGCTAAAACGCTCGAAGGCCGAACATGATATGGAACAGCCAAAAGGCATGGCCTTATCGAAATAATATTCACCCCGGAACTTGAAACCCAGCAACTCAAAGTTGCCCGGGTGAACCGGCAGGAGGCGAAAGGCAGACTTAATGTCGCACTTAGCCAACAGCGCACCCGGGCCACATGAGCGCACCATGCGCAGCGCTTGGTCAAAAGATGTATACCTGACTGAGCAAAGGTCATCAGGGATAGCATCATTGACCGATCAGCCGGCTGGGTAGGACAAGTGATGGATCAGGCGGAACTCGCCCGGTGACTTCTTGGGCACCAAGCCCAAGGGTGACACTTTAAGGTTGGGGAACGGGGGTGCAGGGAAAGGGCCAGCGACCCTGCCCACATCAACCTCCTTAGAAATGCTGGCAGCAGCCACCTCCTCCCTCCCCTTAAGGGACAAAAGGTTGGGGGCATCTTGGGGGGACCTATCACCCAGGAAAGGAATACGGAACCCCAGTCGAAAACCTTGAAGCAGGTAAACCGCATCTGCCTCCCTCGGGTATGATGCGAGCCAACGCTCCAACATGTCCACATTAATTGGGGAGGGGGCCTTTCGGTGGACCAGCTCCCTCTGCGGCAGTCTTGCCAGCCCCTTGTCTGCCCCTACCTTTGCCCCGCATCCCTCCAGGCCTGGGGCAGGCAGAGGCCGCATGGGGGCCAGCGCAAGAGGGACACTCATGCCTGTACCGGCAATTCTTCCTATTGCAGGAACCATTGGACGAGAAAGTCCAGCACAGCAGGCGGGCTGGAACCCCCTGCCCCGCCACCTGGCGGGGTGTCTGTGCTGGAGCCGCTCGCTGGACCGCATGTCCACAATGGTACCTTTCCCCAGGTGCAGGGCGCGTGGGAATCATGTACAGAAGCCACAGCTTCTGGCAGGGCTCGTCCCACCTCATCTCAGGGTGCAGGGGAATCCGCATACGAAATTCCTCGTCGTAAGCCAACCACGACGGGCCCGGGAAGTCGACCATCGCCCGGTAAATGTTGTCCAAATACTGGACCATCGGAATTGCCAAATCCGGCCGGGCCCTGAGGTAGACCGCCATGTATATGAGGTACGCCGGCAACCAGTTGGCCCACGTACGTGGCGGCTTACGACGACGTGCCTGTTCCTTATCCTTCTCATCCTGCCCCTCCCTCTCCTCTTTGGTGGGCTCTCTGTTAAGAAGGGAGAAGATGTCCACATACTCCCCACGCCAGATCTTCTCTTTGGTGGCCTGGGCCAAATGGTCCCCCAGGGGCAAGGAATACCCCGCTGTCGGCAATGCCGACACCGGCACGGTGGGAACCACGGGGATCTGGAAAGGAGCCTGGACCAACCCAGTCACCCCTAACACATTCCCAACTGAGTAAGAGGTACCACCCAAAACGGGGCCCTGGGTAAGAGGTGAAGTCACCGGGTGGGACGTCAGCGACTGAACCGTCGCACCACCCATGCGAGGCCACGGCCACTGGAATGCCCCCCCAACGTGGCTAGGTGTGTGGGTGCACTAGATTGAACCGCATACTCACATGCTGCACCCCCATGGGCCGCCCCCACCGGGGGATCCGGCCCGCTGGGGGCGTCAGAGCTCACGACCGCAATTGAGCTCGTCAACGGGGCCTGACCAGCATCAGCCTGTTGAGTGGGGAGCTGCGAGGCAGTGGCCGAGGCCGGCCCACGCGCCTCGGGCAGCTCGACCCGTTCTGCTGCCTGCCGCTGACCAGCAGACGAAGGATCAACCTGCACCCCAAAAGGCACCCCCGGGTGGTTAACCCTCGCGAGGGATGCCTCGAGGGCCGCAACGCGGGCCAGAAGGGCCTCAACACTAACGTAGCCCCCTAAGCCAAGTGGGGGCAAAGGGCCGGCCGGCCCACTGGCTGCAGGCACCGGTCCAGGTCCCTGGACCCCGGGCCCATATACGGCCACGACCCCAGGCCCGGCCCCTGCAGGGCCGGGGGGTACCCTGCCAGGGGAGGGAACCCAGCCACCCCCCATGGCTGAAACCCCCCGCAGGAAGCTGCGCACCAATGGAAGAAGGCCGCGCAGAATGGGCCATGCCAGAGGCAGTGGCCACTGCTTGCGGGCCGGGGGCCGCGGCCCCTGCTGGGCCGGTACGCGGACACCCCGCCTCGGGCCAAGGGGCAATTAACCCCATCCCACCGGTCCCGGTGGGCTCAGGCAAAGGAGGCTGCTGGGGAGGCGCAGCCGCGGTCCTCCGACCCGGCTGGCGCCTCCGCGCAGAACGAGCCGCGTTCGCAGTCGCCTTCTTCTTAGAGGGCATAGCAGCTAACCGATGGGAAGCCGGAAAAAGTCAAGAAAATTAGCAGCCAGAGGCTTCCCGAAGAAAGGCAAGAGCGACGGAGGTAAGAGGGAAAAACTCCGCTCCATCGCTTCGCAAAATGGCAGCTCGGCTGCCTCGTGGCCACCCCTTATATAAGGGTGCTGGCCACGCCCCCTAACTACCCGGATGCCTTCGTCCGGTGGGGGGGGCCCGCAAAGAGCGCGGCGGCCATTTTGGCGCCGCGCTTGCATTTGTCCCCCAAGCTGTATATAAGGCGCTGCTGCACCCCTGTTCTGTATGTTCAGTTCCCGAAATAAAGTTGTGTTTGGCCCTGTTATGCTGGCTGCAGCCTATCCTTTGCTGAACATCAAAGTGTCTTTGAGGTGAAAACATTGATATCTCAAAGGCAAGCCCCACTGATTCCTCAAAGGCAAATCTTAATATGATTTAGAGTGGCTTGACTTGTTAACTTGCCCCCTTTCAAATGATTACAATTGCAGAAGGGGGAATTACTGAAGAAGACAGAGGCCACATGCCCAAAACAGAGCCTATCTTTGTAGGGAGGGAAACCGAAGAATTAAGCCAGATAGAAATAACCAGGGAGGAAGTCCTTGCATGTCTTGTTAAGCTAAACACTAACAAATCACCAGGACCAGATGGAATCCATCCACGAGTTCTCAGGGAACTTAAAGATGAAATTGCTGATCTCCTAGCCAAAATATATAATCTTTCCCTCAAATCAGGCTTTGTGCCTGATGACTGGAAGGTAGCGAATGTAACACCAATTTTCAAAAAAGGATCCAGGGGTGATCCAGGAAATTACCGACCTGTCAGTTTGACATGTGTCCCAGGTAAAGTGATGGAAACCATCCTAAAAGATAGAATTAATAGGCACATAGAAGAGAAGGCGCTGCTAAAGGAGAGCCAACATGGCTTTTGCAAGGGCAAATCATGCCTCACTAATCTGTTGGAATTTTTTGAGAGTGTCAACAAGCATGTGGATAAGGGGGATCCAGTTGACATTGTTTATCTGGACTTTCAGAAGGCTTTTGACAAGGTCCCACACCAAAGGCTCTTGAATAAACTTACCAGTCATGGAATAAAGGGACAGGTCTTGTCCTGGATCAGCAACTGGCTAAGGGACAGGAAACAGAGGGTAGCACTAAATGGACACTTCTCCAAGTGGAGGGAAGTAAAGAGTGGGGTCCCCCAAGGTTCAGTACTGGGACCCCTGCTTTTCAACCTCTTCATAAATGATCTAGAGGTAGGAGTAAAAAGCAAGGTAGCCAAATTTACTGACGACACTAAATTATACAGGGTAGTGAAAACTGTGAGAGATTGTGAGGAGCTCCAGAGGGATCTCTCAACACTGGGGGAGTGGGCAAAACAGTGGCAAATGAGTTTCAACATTAGTAAGTGCAGAGTGATGCATGTTGGGGCAAAGAACCCCAATTACATTTATAAACTGATGGGGTCTGAACTCTCTGCGACAAACCAGGAAAGGGACCTTGGTGTCCTGGTGGACAACTCAATGAAGGTGTCAACCCAGTGTGCCTCAGCAGTGAAAAAAGCAAACTCAATGCTAGGGATCATTAGGAAGGGTATAGAAAATAAGTCAGCAAGTGTCATTTTGCCTCTTTATAAATCTATGGTGAGGCCCCATCTGGAATACTGTGTACAGTTCTGGTCGCCATACCTCCAGAAGGATATAATGGAGCTGGAAAAAGTGCAGAGGAGGGCAACCAGAATGATTAGGGGACTGGAACACCTTCCTTACCATCTGAGGCTGCAACGGTTGGGCCTCTTCACTCTTGAACGACGACGTCTAAGAGGTGACCTGATTGAAGTTTATAAAATCATGCACGGTGTGGACAAAGTATATAAGGAAAAACTGTTTTCCCTATCGCATAACACTAGAACTAGGGGACACTCCATGAAACTTTTGGGTACTAGTTCTCAAACAAATAAGAGAAAGTACTTTTTCACCCAGAGGATTACTGGTCTATGGAACTCCCTGCCAGAAGAAGTGGTGACAGCTGTCAGTCTTGACAGCTTTAAGAAAGGATTAGACAAGTTCATGGAGGACAAGAGTATCAATGGTTATAATTATGGATATTTAAGGACAACCTCCGGGTTGGAGAGATAGGCAGGATATCTCTCAATATCATTTCCAGGGAATCCTAAGCAGGTGAAGGCATCTGCTTGGGAATACCCTGAAGGAAATGGTGAGCCACTGTGTGAGACAGAATGCTGGACTGGATGGGCTGTGGCCTGTTCCAGCAAGGCTGTTCTTATGTTCTTATGTTCTTATGTACTGGATCTGATTTTGAAACATAAACCAATAGCAAAAGTAGATTGGGTTTTCACAATTGCTGTGTTTAGCTGTTAGTGATTCCATAGTGCTAGGAAGCAATTGTGAAGTCTGAATATGTCTTTTTACCTTCCTTTCTAACTGCACATGAAAAAGCAATAAATCCTACATCTACTGCCATATTCCAGTAGCAGATCTATCGACAGAACCATTGATGTAACTGTTAAGCAAAAAAGACTGTTGAGGTAAACATCTACGACTGTAAAAGGAAGCAATCTGACCTAACCCCAGAGAAGGGTGAAAATGGTTCCAAAAATTCAAAATCATATTTCATTGTAGCCTCACTGTTGTTCTTTGGCAAGCCCACTGATAGTCAACCTTGACCCCTGTAAATCAAGATTTGGAAACTTGCCAGGAAAAATTAAAACTGCCTTTTGCATTCAGTGTTTCTTTTGGTATTATAAAGGAGTCATTCTTCAGTCAGAGTAGTCACATCAGTCAAAAGAATTTGGCATAAGAACAAGAATAATGCCATTCTTCTGCATTACAGCCTGACAACATGACGTACAGCATGCGGGAAAGCCATAAATTGTAGGTCACGTCCACCCAGCGATGCCCTCTTGTAAATAACATGTGAAAGCCAATAATGCCAGTTGCCGAGGCCAGTGCTTTTAAAAATCCTCTAATTAAGGCAGATTGAAGCAAATCTAACCCAGCCAAGGTTTCTACAACAATTTATTATTGAAAACACAATTAGCTGCAGGCACTCAGAGGAGCTTTGTGGAAATCAAAGGCTGTGCTACAACTTGAAGTAAGTTTTCAAGCCACCGACTCATTAATACGAGAGGAGGTCTGCATGGCTGCAAGGCACTGAGTCAGATTGTTGGGGTGGGGAATGCAGAGTGGTTTACTGCAGTGTTTGGGCCAAAATACAAATGATAAAATAATAATGCAGCCATGATTTGGCCGGCTGCTGCCTCCCGTAACCTCATTCTTGGCATACGCACAGTGGTGCGTACTGGTAGGTATCTGCGTGGAAAGGTTGTTATGTTTTTTTGCCCGATGCCTCCAATAAATTTCGGGAAACAACCTTGCAACTCCCATATGCATTCATTTCAGGATCTCAGTGTGGGGTATTCTGCCGCCGGCTCCCTGGCCAGCAGCCAGAGTCTGTTTCTTTCAAACTGGAAGACAAGAAGGTAGAGATTGTGGAAAGAGAGGGTTAAGGGAGAAAATTTTCTCTTTCTTTCATAGCACTGTAATCCAGGGGCTGCAGTGGCTCAGTGGTTAAGAAGTTCGCCTTGTTAGCCGGAAGGCTGGCAAGTTGGCAGTCCAAGACCCAGGTACTGCATGACCGATTGAGTGCCTATCTCTGTCCCAGCTCTTGGGAACATGAAATGCAGCTCAGTTGGGTGTTTCCTGAGCGGAGTTTCTTCTGCAAAAATCCTTCAACCCAGAATAATTACTGACAATAAATTATTATTATTAATCCAAAGTCAAGCACCAATGCTGAACCGTGGGAGATTCAAAACAGATTAAACAAAAATGCTTCATCTTGCAGCATACAGTAAAAAATGGGGATTTCATGTCCATAAGTTGTAATGATTTCTCTAAAACTGGATCTTTAGGTTTAAATACATTTAAGAAGGTTAGGACCCCTAATGCCATGGGTACCAGTCAAGATGGCTATTTATCACTAGCAGTGTATGCTACTCCAGAATGGAGCACATCCGCGCACACACAAAACAAGTTGACCGCTGTTAATGAAACAATAGTGACGGGATGCCTCAAACCTACACCTGTTGAAAAAATATATCCTCTAGTTCCGTGATGGCGAACCTTGGCACTCCAGATGATACGGGTGTGTTTTACTTCCGCTTCCGGGAGTGATGAGGGCAGCGCAGGCTGGATGAATCACAGTAAACCCATTCATGTGGATTCACAGGGTGCTTGGGCTTCTGGGAATTGAAGTTCAAGAACATCTGGAGTGCCAAGGTTCACCATCATGACTCTAGTTGGCATTGCTTCACCTAAGATAAGGAGAGAAATAGCAGTGGATGCTGAGAGAACTAAGCAAGAGAGTGACCCTCAATACCCTCTGAACAGATATGTGCCTCAAGTTTGCCGGCTCAGATCCAGGAAGAGCTTTATGGCAAGAACAAACAGTCTTGAGCATACACAAGAGGAAAACCAAATTAGAACATGGAAGAAGGAGCTCACTGGACAAGGAATAACATTAAAGGAGGATATAGCTGACGATCTCAATCTCCCCTACATCACTTGGAGGAGCCTGGATAGACTGAGGGTTGGAGTCCCTAAATGCAAGACCAACCTGCTCAAGTGGAGGCTGCTGGGAGACAACAACATACTGTGTGAATGTGGAGAAATACAGGATCCATCTCATTTATTAGTCTGTCGATTACTACTGGAAATGTGCCGATTAGGATTTAAGTTTGGCCAACAACAAAGCCAAGAAGGTGGCTTCATTTTGGTAGTTTAAAGTCTGACCTGGACATGAAAAAAGAAAACTTGCAGCATGTTCTTATGTTAATATCAAGCAATCATGTTTTTACATCTGTCCTGAATTGCAAAGTGTATGAGAGAAAGAGAAAGGGAGAGTGGCAGAAAGAGAAGGGGGAGAATCAGTTGGGAAGCTACATCCTATGAATGATGGACTACGTTCAACTGTGTTCAATGGACTGCAAGTTGCACAGGTGTGATGAAGCTACTTATACTAGATTTTCCTATGTCTGCCAAGACTCTTCCTTGACTCTTTGTTTGCAGCAGAAATAGAAACACTGAAAATATATGTAAGCAGCAGGATGGCTGTTGTTTAGCTGATTTCTTTTGGATGATGGTCTGGCCTGTCTTGGTCGCAGCAGTGTTGCATTTTTGTTATTTCCTCTGCCAGTGATCCCACTCAGCGCAGAGCCAGAATTATGGAAAGAAATAAGCAAAGATTCAGAGTTCAGGAATATGAGTGTTAGATTTAAAGTGTTATTTGTTTATGAAGCAGGCGGTGGAGGACATCTTTTAAGCTTATGGCTAGAATCCTATTGGTCATTTACACCTGCGTAAGTGCAATGGCATTAATTACAGAAGCAAATTTCAAGTTGCCACTTTTATTCCTAGTCAGGTGTCACTAACTAGAGGCAATTTGCTGCTGCACTTATGCTGGCATAAATATCCAACAGGATTCCAGCCAACATTCTGAAAATAAAGTTGGACAATAAAAATCACGGCTTTCAAAATATGATTCCTTAAATGCATTGGTTGGCTTGTCTTCTCTTCCCATTAATGCAAAAGTAATAATTCTAAGGATGACACATTAAATCTAACATGGTGCTCCCAAGCTCTGCAATGAATGTTGTGCAGGACTTTCCATACCCTTCCTTGTGCTACCTGGACAGATGTAAGGTGCTCTGGTATTTTCCAGCTCTCCTTCCTTTATCAACTGCAGAACAATTCAGGTTGCCGACACACACTGATATCACACAGCTTGCAGGGATCAGCACATCATAAACCAAACCAACACCTCACACCTGCACACACCTGCAGCTATACATTATTGGTACTTAGTGCATGAAGAGCTTCTACAGCCTTTGAATAAATGCTGCTGGCAGCATCAAATTGGATGTAGTCAAAGAGAACAAAGGAGGAATGTGCTGGTTACGGAAGGAGCCATTTCCACGTAAGCAGTGGAGATTAGATTAAATTAAATCATTCTAATCAACCCACACCTTTTCAAAGCAACCCAGGCTAGATGGCTCCAGGTGGCTCCAGCTTTTTTCATGTCTAGGTCAGACTTTAGATTGCCAAAATGAAGCCACCTTTTGGTGAGTTCATCCGCAGTTCCTTTTACCTGACCTAATGTGAGAAAGATTAGCCAGCAGAACAAAGTTGCTGTTGCCCGTAGTACGCACAATTGGGGTTCAAAAATACCACAATCTCCGAGGAAGCACTTTTTGTGTACTCCTCCAGGGTGCTAATGCAGCTGGATACTAAACTGGAGATGTCAGAAGCCATGGGCATATTAGGAGGTGGCCAGGGTGGGCATTGCCCACCCTGAGTTAACAGTTTGCCTACCCTCAAACTCCTGGCTGCTTATAGATATGACATATATTTTTGACATTGTTGCCCATCCTGAAAAAAATATTTGCTCATCCATATCTAGAATACTAGCTATGGCCCTGGGGTGTACTATGGGCAATGGCAACCCTTTCCTCTGGAGGATAATGGCAAGATGTCTTCTCCTTTGAGGGGCAAGAAAAAGTGTGTGGAAGAAGGAAGTGACATCAATAACCCTAAGAAAAATCATGTAGGTGGAAGGAAGGTCAGCACAGATCCAAGCAGGTAAAGGGAAATCTAGGATAGGTGATGAGATCTTATCTATCTATCTATCTATCTATCTATCTATCTATCTATCTATCTATCTATCTATCTATCTATCTATCTATCTATCTATCTATCTATCTATCTATCTATCTATCTATCATCTTGCATGTGAGCTGCTTGCATGCTGTCACACCCAGCATTTCATACTATAGCTTCCTATGAGGTCTCAGAAAATAAGAAAATATGTTTAGCCAGACAAAGGCCCATCTAGTCCAGCAACCTGGTCACACAGCACCCAACAAGAAGCCAACAGGAAGCCCGCAAGGTACCCTGTCATGCAGCTACTGGTATACAGGATCTTCCAGAGTCATGAAAAACATTCTGAATTAAAATGTGACTCTCACTCTACAGGGGGGGGGGGATGGAGGCAAATAAGGAGAGGACTGCATTTATTGGGTGGGCACAGAAGCTAATTGTTGGTAAGGACTGGTAAACCACTTCTGAATACTCTGAACCTAGATAACTCTGGGAAGGATAACTGTATGTTGGAGTCAACTGTACAGTATGAGGCTGTGGTGGCTTAGTGGTTAAGACACTGAGCTTGAAGGTCAGCAGGTCAGCAGTTTGAGACCCAAGTGTGACTGAGTGAACACCCAGCTCCTGCCAACCTAGCAATTTGAAAGCAAGAAATTACATGTAGATAAATAGGTACTGCATCGGCAGGAAAGGTAACAGCATTTTGTGTGCTCCGGCATCTAGTCACGCCTATCACATGACCATGGAAACGTCTGCAGACACAGATAATACTGGCTCTTTGACTGTAAATGGAGATTAGCACCACCCCTAGAATTGAGCATGGCTGGCTTTACATTTACTATTGTCACTATGGTACTCACAGTGTTTTAACTGTGCCCTGGGTCTAGTTGCATGGATAGTAAACTAAATTATTCTGAGTGGAACCTTGAGTGCATAGACCTGGCCTAAAGGTTATTGAAATCACATGGTAGAAATGCTCCAAACGTTAAGAAGTATCTTACAAATGCTAACTCTTGTTCTTACTCCTGTTGCTATTACATCAACAGCAGGAGGAGCGGTAGCAATTGTAGAAAGTCATTTCCGACTTTTCAATGAAAAATATCTGAACTATTTGGGACATACAGCTATAATGCAAGCGCGGCGCCAAAATGGCCGCCGCGCTCTTTGCGGCCCCCCCCCACAGGACGAATGATCCGGGTAGTTTAGGGCGTGACCAGCTCCCTTATAAAAGGGGTGGCCACGAGGCAGCCGAGCTGCCATTTTAGCTAAGCGACGGAGCGGAGAAGTTTTTTCCCTGTGTCTCCGTCGCTCCTTACCTAGATTGGAAGCCTTTTGGCGGCGAATCTTCTCTTTCGGCTTCCTTTTGACTTGAGTGAGATGCCTCCGAAGAAGAAGGCGCTTTCGAGTGCGGCTCGCACGGGTAGGAGGCGCAACCCGGGTCGGAGGACCACGGTGGCGCCTCCCCAGCAGCCGCCTTTGCCGGCACCCGCCGGGACCGGCGGGATGGGGTCGATCACCCCTTGGCCGGAAGCGGGAGACCCAAGCATGGGCTCGGTGAGGGCTGCGGCCCCCAGCCCGCAAGCGGTGGACACCGCTCCTGGCTTTGCCCATTCTGCTGGGCCCGCGGCAGTTGTGGCGCAGCTCCCCCCGGGGCCTTCTAGCCTTGGGGGGTGGTGTGGCCCCCTGCCTTGGCAGGTGCCTGCTCCGACCCTTCCGGGCTTTGGTGCGGGCCAATGGCCCTATTCGGGTCCTGGGGTACAGGGACCTGTACCCGCGCCTCTAACAGGCGGGCCGGCCGGCCCTTGGCCCCAGGTCAGCGTGGAGGCCTTACTGGCCCGCGTGGCGGCCCTCGAGGCCTCCTTGGCTCGGGCCAGCCATGCTGGGGCTACTTGTGGGGTTCGTTTCGAGGCGCCGTCGGTCGGGCAGCAGCAGGCGACGGGACGGGTCGAGCTGCTGCAGGCGCGTGGCGCACCTTCGGCCACTGCCTCGCAGCTCCCCGGCCAGCAAGCAGGTGTGGGTCAGGCCCCGATGATGAGCTCTACGGCGGTCGTGAGCTCCGACGCCCCCGGTGGGCCGGAACCCCCGGTGGGGGCGGCCTGCGGGGGTGCAACATGTGAGTATGCAGTACAAGCCAATACACCTACACACATTGCCACTACGGGGGTGGCCTTTCAATGGCCTTGGCCTCGCGCGGGTGGTGCGGTGGCCCAGCCGCCGGTGCCCCACTCGGCAATGACGACTGCTACCCAGACCCCTGGGGTTGCAGGTGTTCCCTACCCTGCCGGGAATGTATTGGGGGTGGCGGGGCCAGCACAGGCCCCTTTTCAGATGCCCGCGTTGTCTTCAGTCCCGGTTTCGGCCTTGCCAACGGCGGGATATTCTTTGCCACTGGGTGACCACCTAGCACAAGCCACCAGAGAAAAGATATGGTGGGGGGAGTATGTAGATATCTTCTCACTCTTAAACAGAGAGCCCACCAAGGAGGAGGGGGAGGGGCAGGACGAGAAGGATAAGGAGCAAGCACGTCGTCGCAAGCCACCACGTACCTGGGCCAACTGGCTACCGGCTTATTTAATCTACATGGCAGTGTACTTGAGAGCGCGGCCGGATTTGGCTATTCCGATGGTCCAATATTTGGACAACATCTATAGGGTGATGGTCGATTTTCCGGGCCCCTCGTGGTTGGCTTATGACGAGGAATTTCGCATGCGGATTCCCCTCCACCCCGAGATGAGGTGGGACAAGCCGTGCCAGAGGCTTTGGCTTCTGTACATGACGCCCACGCGCCCCGCACCAGGGGAGAGATACCATTGCGGACATGCGGTCCAGCGAGTGGCTCCAGCTCAGGTTCCCCGCCAGGTGGTGGGGCAGGGGGTTCCAGCCCGCCTGCTGTGCTGGACTTTCTCGTCCGATGGTTCCTGCAATAGGAAAAATTGCAAGTACAGGCATGAGTGTCCCACCTGTGCGGGCCCCCACGCAGCCTCTGCGTGTCCCAGGCCTGGAGGGACACGTGGCAGAGGGAAGGGCGGACAGTGGGCTGGCAAGACTGCCGCAGATGGAGGTAGTGTACCAAAAGGCCCCCTCCCCAATTAATGTGTGTATGTTGGAGCGCTGGCTCACATCGTACTCGAAGAGGGAGGATGCGGAGTATCTCCTTCGAGGCTTTCAGCAAGGGTTCCGTATCCCTTTCATGGGTGATAGGTCCCCTCAGGATGCCCCCAATCTTTTATCTCTTAGGGGAAGGGAGGAGGTGGCTGCTGCCAGCATTAGGAAGGAGGTTGATGCGAGCAGGGTCGCTGGCCCTTTCCCTGCACCCCCATTCCCCAATTTTAAGGTGTCGCCCCTAGGCTTAGTCCCCATAAAGTCGCTAGGCGAATTTCGCCTTATTCATCATTTGTCTTACCCGGCCGGCCGATCGGTCAATGATGCTATCCCTGATGACCTTTGTTCGGTCAGGTATACATCCTTTGACCACGCGCTGCGCATGGTGCGCTCGTGCGGCCCGGGTGCCCTACTGGCTAAATGCGACATCAAGTCGGCTTTTCGCCTACTGCCGGTGCATCCGGCCGACTTCGAGTTGCTGGGTTTCAAATTTCGGGGCGAATATTATTTTGATAAGGCCATGCCTTTTGGCTGTTCCATATCATGCTCTGCATTCGAGCGTTTCAGTACCTTCCTGGAGTGGGCTTTCGTCCGCAGGTCTGGGTCCCGGTCTGTAGCCCATTACCTGGATGACTTTTTATTCGGGGGTGAACGGGGCTGGGACACGTGCACACGTCTCCTCAACACATTTCAGATGCTAATGGAGGAACTCGGTGTCCCTTTAGCGCCCGAAAAGACCGAGGGCCCATCTAACAAGCTAGTATTCCTGGGGGTGGAGATCGACACAGTAGCGCAGGCTTCTAGGTTACCGGGGGATAAGGTGTCCCGGTTAGTGGCCCTCATCTCGGATTTGCTGGCCAAGCGCAAGGCATCGCTGAGGGAACTCCAAGTGTTACATGGTCACCTCAATTTTGCCTGCAGGGTGGTCGCAGCGGGCAGGGCTTTTGCTCGGCGCTTATGCGACGCCATGGCAGGGTTATCCAGGCCCCACCATAGAGTCAGGATTACCCGGGGTATCAGGGCAGACATGTTCGTCTGGTTGCAGTTCCTGAGGGAGTTCAATGGGGTCTCATTTTGGAGGTCTGACCTCCTGGCTTCCCCACATTTTCAGATCCAGTCTGATGCCTCAGGATCCCTGGGTTATGGGATGTACTTCAATGGGAAGTGGGCCTATGGTGGGTGGCCACCGGCATGGGCAGGCACTGGTCGCCTGCGTGATCTCACATACCTTGAATTTTTTCCTATCCTGGGGGCTTTGATGCTGTGGGGCGAGGAATGGGCCAACTCGGTCGTGCATTTCTGGTGTGACAACGCTGCTGTTGTCCGCATTGTCAATGCACAGACTTCCAAATCGCCCAGGGTTATGGACCTAGTGCGCCAGTTTGTGCTGCGCTGCCTGCGCCTCAACGTTTTGTTCAGGGCTAGGCACGTCCCAGGGGTTAATAATGATATTGCCGACGCTTTGTCCCGCCTGCAGATCTCCCGGTTCCGTGCCTTGGCCCTGGATGCGGAGGAATTTCCCTCGCCACTCCCGGACGAGATATGGACCATTGGCAGGGAGAGGTGAACTGGGCGATCGGCCTGTCACTGGCGCCCCGCACGCGTAAGGCGTATCAACAAGCTTTTAATTCTTATAGGGCATTTTCTGCCCAATTTCACCAGAGACCTGGCCTATCCCGGTGGATCATGTTCTGCGGTTCATGGTTCACCTGCATTCCCAGGGCCTCGCACCTCGCACCATAGCATCCAAGCTCTCGGTGCTGGCTTTCATGGCCAAGGTGAGGGGTCGTGTGGACAGCACCTCTGACTTCCGTGTGAGACATGTTTTGGAGGGGTGGGTGCGTGAGCGCGGGCGTTGCCCGGACGAAAGGCACCCTATTTCCCCAGGGGTTCTTACCCAGTTGGCCCGGGGCTGGCCAGGCTTCTGTTTTGATCATTATGAGGCAGCCCTTTTTCATGCAGCCACAACGGTGGCATTTTTTTTGGAGCGCTCCGCATCAGCGAACTTGTGATGCTGTCTAAGGCGGATGCAAGTTGTAGGGCACTGGAACTCGAAGATGTCTATGTTGCCAAAGACTGGGCCCAGTTGAGGATACGCTCCTCTAAGACTGATCAGCAGGGCGCAGGCAGTGGTGTAAGACTGCTACGGTGTTCTTTGGCAGACATCTGTCCGGTTGGTGCCCTACAGGAGTTTCTTGCACTGCGTGGCACGCACCATGGCCCATTTTTCTGTCACCAAGATGGGTCTCCCCTTACTAAATTTCAGTTTTGGAAGGTGACAGGCAGAGCTCTCGCCAGGGTGGGCCTACCAGGTGCCCGTTATGGCACACATTCATTCCGTATTGGGGCAGCCTCTACAGCAGCTGCTTTTGGGTACTCCGGGGCTGACATACGCAGCATGGGGAGGTGGGGTTCACAATGTTTTCAGTTTTATGTGCGCCCACTTCCGCCGTGAGTACCAATACAGTCACCTTACTTCCTTTTTTCCTCAATTTTCTTACAGACCCTGGGTGTCGTATCACACCGGTGACAGTATGGCTGGTGGGCCACAGCTACGTGCAAAGGGCAGCGCGTTACGCTGCGGCGACAGGGTGGGGACCCCGACTGGGACTGGGTGAACACGCCAGTCTCACATGGCATGGTAAGCCCGGGATGTTATGGCGGGAGCTGCTGCCTTTTCTTTTTTCAGGCAGAAGTGCTGCCCCGCCTGACATTCTCATCATGCACCTGGGGGGCAACGATTTGGGTCAGGTCACTGGCTTGTCGCTCAAGCATGCGATTTGTGAGGACCTCGCCTACTTGCACTACGTCTGGCCTCCCGCAACCCTAGGCGCGCGGTCAATGGGGCGGTGGCGCGGTTCCTTGCCGACAAGGCTTGGGGACGGGTCAGTCGTCACCCCGCTATTGGCCTAGAAAATTATGATTTGTATGCAGGGGATGGGGTCCATCTGTCGCGAGGAGGTATGGATCTCCTGTTGGGTGATTGGCGAGCAAGCCTGTTGACCGAGCTGACGGTCTGGGGGGGGGCGTCAGGCCTTCTTTGAAGCCCCTCCGTGTGGCGGGTAGCACTGGTAAGGTAAACAGTTATGACCCACAGGTATCCGGCAGGTTCGCAATTGACTGGACAACACTAGATAGGAATAAATTAGTTAAACGTTGTCCGGTCAACGACGAACCAGGCGACGGGGTGATGGCGATAGCTAGCCAGCATGCATCACCCCGTGATTTCACGGATACGAGTCAGAGGGTGGGGTCATGAGTTAGATATTGACTACGGTCAACAATTTGTTTGTTGTCAACAAACAAATTGATACAAATTGATACATTGTAACCAATTGCCGTTGGCAATTTTGGGTGGTACCTTACCAGTGTTACTTCGGCCTGCTTGCCTTAAGAATTATGATTGGTCGTTTTACCAATACAAATTTATAATTCGGACTAGGGCATGAATCAATAAATGTGGCCCAATGCCGTTATCCACTTTCAATGGTGTCTGAGTCCGTTATTGGGGGTGCGCCTGCAATGCAAGCGCGGCGCCAAAATGGCCGCCGCGCTCTTTGCGGGCCCCCCCCCCACAGGACGAATGATCCGGGTAGTTTAGGGCGTGGCCAGCTCCCTTATAAAAGGGGTGGCCACGAGGCAGCCGAGCTGCCATTTTAGCTAAGCGACGGAGCGGAGAAGTTTTTTCCCCTCCACCCCCTCCCTAGTTAACAGTGTGATATTCTGGTCGCTTCGGGGCCGGGTGGGAATTTTTGGCTGGGACCCACATTGGCTTCCGGGTCCTGGCTTTTTTGCCCATCCCACACTGTTGCTATGGTTTGATATAGGGGTTCTTCTACGACTACTGTTGACTTTGGTCACATGGGCGGGTAGCACTGGTAAGGTAAACAGTTATGACCCACAGGTATCCGGCAGGTTCGCAATTGACTGGACAACACTAGATAGGAATAAATTAGTTAAACGTTGTCCGGTCAACGACGAACCAGGCGACGGGGTGATGGTGATAGCTAGCCAGCATGCATCACCCCGTGATTTCACGGATACGAGTCAGAGGGTGGGGTCATGAGTTAGATATTGACTACGGTCAACAATTTGTTTGTTGTCAACAAACAAATTGATACAAATTGATACATTGTAACCAATTGCCGTTGGCAATTTTGGGTGGTACCTTACCAGTGTTACTTCGGCCTGCTTGCCTTAAGAATTATGATTGGTCGTTTTACCAATACAAATTTATAATTCGGACTAGGGCATGAATCAATAAATGTGGCCCAATGCCGTTATCCACTTTCAATGGTGTCTGAGTCCGTTATTGGGGGGTGCGCCTGCAATTCCAAACTGACGAAATTGTTCATATCACTTTGGTACATGTCTTTACCAAGTTCTTGAGTTAAAACCACACAATTCAGGTGAAGAAAACAGAAACTAAAATATTATTATTGTAAATATTACAGTATTCTCTGTGCATTATAGCTGGACCGAGGGGGGGGGTTTGACAGCAAGAAGAAAAATAAATGCCAAAACATGCTTTAGAAATGAAATATTCCTAGAAAGCCACAGTAATCTATGTAAGCCCCCTTTGAAATACCCACGAGCCATTCCAAATACCCTGAAGAAGAATTTAGATTATATTACTTTGTTATTAAATATATTGGAAACATTTGAGATTTCTCCTCAATAAAAGACACTTGAGCCATTAGACCCCATCTTGTTGGTATCATTGGGAGATAATGGAAATGATGACAATGACAATTAATATTACTGTAAATTATATGAATGTTGTATGCATGACAGTAGAATTATTCTGTGAGAAACCCTGTCTGTTTACAATCTGGAGTGGAAATAGTGGTAACATATCAGGTAGAGTATTGGTCTTAGATTTGAGAGGTCTAAGTTCAAATCTCTAGTGAGCCATGAAACTTCACTGGTCTCTTCTCTTTCTTTCTCTCTCGAAATCTACATTACTTCACAGGATTGTTCCCAGGAGAATGAGGAGGGAGATCTCCCATTTACCTCCCTGAAGTCATTGGAGGAAAGACAGGATAGAAATAGTATTACAGTAATAGACATGTTTTTGAAGGGTTTTTTCTTTGGGGTACAATAAGAATCTCCCATTTTTGGGTACAATAAGAATCTCCCAGTCGATGGTTATTCTTCTGAGCTTTTCAAAGAAGCAAGTAAATAAACAAGCCTTTCATAGAGGGTGTATCTAAATGCTGATTTTGCCAGGAGATTTCATTGTTCCATCCCATGTTTTCTCCACATAGCTAGGTAGGGACTAATGTAGAAGTGTTGTGCCAGATGAAAAAAGAACAAGAACTGTTTAAGACAGCGATGTTGAACCTTGGCACTCCAGTTGTTTTTAGTCTTGAATTACCAGAAGCCCAAATCAGTACTCCTGCTGATCAGGGCTTCTGGGAATTGAAGTTCAAGAACAGCTGGAGTGTCAAGGTTCACCATCACTGTCTTAAACACTTCTTGTTCTTTATCCATCATCAGAAGACTGTTAAGCAAAGAATGCAAGCGCGGCACCAAAATGGCCGCCGCGCTCTTTGCGGGCCCCCCCCACCGGACTTGGACATCCGGGTAGTTAGGGGGCGTGGCCAGCACCCTTTAAAAGGGGTGGCCACGAGGCAGCCGCGCTGCCATTTTGCAAAGCGACGGAGAGGAGAAGTTTTTCCCCAATCGCTCCGTCGCTCTTCCCTTTAGCCGGGAAGCCTCTTTCGAGCAGCGGTTTCTTCTGCGCTTTTTTTCTTCGGCTTCCCAGCGAATTGCAGCAATGCCTTCCAAAAAGAAGGCGATGGCGAACGTGGTTCGCACTTCAAGGAGGTGCCAGCCGGGTCGGAGGACCGCGACTGCGCCCCCTCAGCAGGCCCCCTTTCCGGGGGCGCCCACCGGGACCGGCGGGATGGGGTCGATTGCTCCCTGGCCTGAGGCTGGGCAGCCTCAGACCGGCCCTGCAGGGGCTGCGGCCCCCGGCCCGCAATTAGCGGCCACAGGCCCAGGCCTGGCGCATAGCCAGGCTGGGCCTTCGGGCCTTGGCACGCAGCTTCCAGCGGTGGGCTTTAACCAAGGGGGTTGGCTGGGTTCCCTTCCCTGGCCGGTGGTCGGGGCATGGCCGTATTCGGGTCCTGGGGTCCAGAGACCTGGCCCGGCGCCAGCGACTGGTGGGCCGGCCAGCCCTTTGCCCCCCATCAGCGTTGGGGGCTATGTAAACATTGATGCCCTACTGGCCCGCATAGCGGCCCTGGAGGCATCTTTGGGGATAGTCCTTTCCAGATGCCTGGAAGCTGTGGGGGTCTGGATGGGGGCTAACGGGCTACAACTGAATCCCAGCAAGACTGAGTGGCTATGGATAGGGGGTCCTGCGTTAACCTGGGAGCTACCATCGTTGGTTCTGGATGGGGCTATTCTGCCACAGACAGACCCGGTGCGCAACTTGGGGGTCCTCCTGGATTCACGGCTACTGCTAGAAGAACAGGTGGCGGCTGTGACCAGGAGGGCTTTCACCCAACTTCGGGTGATTCGCCAGTTGCACCCACTCCTGGACCGGGACTCCTTGCTCATGGTCACCCACGCTCTGGTTACCTCAAGACTGGATTATTGCAATGCGCTCTACATGGGGCTGCCCTTGACGACCATTCGGAGGCTACAGCTGGTCCAAAATGCGGCTGCCCGGGTGGTGATGGGGTGTGGCCGTTATGCCCGTGCTTCGCCACTGCTCCGGGAGCTGCACTGGCTGCCAGTCTGTCTCCGGGTGCAATTCAAGGTGCTGGTTTTGACCTTTAAAGCCCTATATGGTAGTGGGCCGGGTTACCTAAGAGACCGCATCGCCCTGAGGACGTCTGTCCATCCAACCAGAGCGGACCGGAGGGGCTCTCTAATTGTTCCATCAGCCAGAGGGGCTCGCCTCTCTGGCACAAGGAGGAGAGCCTTCTCCGTGTATGCACCGGCTCTCTGGAACCTCCTGCCAACAGAATTACGCCTCCGGACGGAGTTGCTGCCTTTCAGAAAGGATCTTAAAACCTGGCTGGCAGGTCAAGTCTGGGGCACAGGTGGAAGGGTAACCACCATGGGGTGGTTGGTGTAGAAGAACTCTTCCCTATGGTGCCTTTGGATCCTGCAGCCCTTGTTTTCGGGGGTGGGTAGTCTTAACTGTTTTAACTGTTTTAATTGTTTTTAACATGTGCTTTTAATTCTTGTTGTGAACCGCCCTGAGTTGGCTTTGGCCGAGTGGGCGGTATATAAATGTGATAATTAAATTAAATTAAATTAAATTAAATTTAAATAGTTAATCCATCAGGGGCACCCTTTGGTTTACAGGTCAACTCAGCGTCTGCCGGTCCTCGGCAGGCGGCCGAAAGGGTTGAGCTGCCTGAGGCAAGTAGGTCGGCGACTGCCGCAGCCTCGCAGCTCCCCACTCAGCAGATGCCGCCAGCAGGTAGTGGTCAGGCCCCGTCTACGAGCTCGGTTGCGGTCGCGAGCTCCGACGCCCGCAGTGGGCCGGAACCCCCGGTGGGGGCGGCCCATGGGGGTGCAACTTGTGAGTATATGGTCCAAACTAGTGCACCAACACCACAACCCACTACGGGGGGAGGTTTGCAGTGGCCGTGGCCTCGCCTGGCTGGGGCGGCTGGTCAGCCGCCTCCGGCCCATCCGGGAACAGCTCCAACACTCCAAGGCCCCTCTTGGGGCGGGGCACCCTGTCCTGCAGGGAACTTATTGGGGGTGGCGGGGCTGGTCCAGGCTCCTTTCATGGTGCCCAGCACGGTCAATGTGCCGGTGTCGGCCTTGCCGACAGCAGGTTATTCTTTACCCCTTGGGGATCATTTGGCCCAGGCTACCAAGGAAAAGATCTGGCGGGGGGAGTATGTGGACATTTTCTCCCTCTTGAATAGAGAACCCACCAAAGAGGAGAGGGAGGGGCAGGACGAGAAGGACAAGGAGCAGTCTCGTCGACGTAAGCCGCCACGTACGCGGGCCAACTGGTTACCCGCATACCTTATATACATGGCGGTGTACCTCAGGGCCCGGCCCGACCTGCCAATTCCGATGGTCCAGTATTTGGACAACATATACCGGGCGATGGTTGATTTCCCTGGCCCGTCGTGGTTGGCTTACGACGAGGAATTCCGCATGAGAATGCCCCTACATCCAGAGATGAGGTGGGATGAGCCCTGCCAGAAGCTGTGGCTTCTGTATATGACCCCCACGCGCCCGGCGCCAGGGGAGAGGTACCATTGTGGACATGCGGTCCAGCGAGCTACTCCGGCCCAGGCACCCCGCCAGGTGGCGGGGCAGGGGGTTCCAGCCCGCCTGCTGTGTTGGAGTTTCTCGGCCAATGGTGCATGTTACAGGCATGAGTGTCCCTCTTGTGCTGGCCCCCATGCCGCCTCCGCGTGTCCTAGGGCAGGCGGACTGCGGGGCAGAGGTAGAGGTGGACAGGGAGCGGGCAGAACTGCCGCGGAGGGAGCTGGTCAAGCAAAAGGCCCCCTCCCCAATTAATGTGGACATGCTGGAGCATTGGCTCGCGATGTACCCGAGGAGGGCAGACGCAGCTTACCTGCTTGAGGGTTTCCAGCAGGGGTTTCACATTCCTTTCACAGGGGACAGGTCCCCTCAAGATGTACCCAACCTGTTATCACTCAGGGGAAGGGAGGAGGTGGCTGCCATGAGCATTGCTAAGGAGGTTGCTGCTGGCAGGGTCGCTGGCCTTTTCCCTGTCCCACCATTTCCCAATCTCAAGGTTTCCCCGTTGGGGTTAGTGCCCAAGAAGTCACCGGGGGAGTTCCGTTTGATACACCACTTGTCTTACCCGGCTGGCCGTTCGGTCAACGATGCTATCCCTGACGACCTTTGTTCGGTTAGGTATACATCTTTTGACCAGGCCCTGCGCATGGTGCGCTCATGTGGCCCGGGTGCACTACTGGCTAAGTGCGACATTAAGTCCGCGTTCCGTCTCCTGCCAGTGCACCCGGGCGACTTTGAGTTGCTGGGTTTCAAGTTCCGGGGTGAATTTTATTTCGACAAAGCCATGCCTTTTGGCTGCTCCATTTCATGCTCGGCATTTGAGTGCTTCAGCACTTTCCTGCAATGGGCCTTTGCAGGCGCACCCCCCAATAAAGGACTCTGACACTGGTAAAAGTGGATAACGGCATTGGGCCACATTTATTGATTCATGCCCTAGTCCGAATTATAAATTTCTATTGGTAAAACGACCAATCATAATTCTTAAGGCAAGCAGGCCGAAGTAACACTGGTAAGGTACCACCCCAAAATTGCCAACGGCAATTGGTTACAATGTATCAATTTGTATCAATTTGTTTGTTGACAACAAACAAATTGTTGACCGTAGTCAATATCTAACTAATGACCCCACCCTCTGACGCGTATCCGTGGAATCACGGGGTGATGCATGCTGGCTAGCTATCGCCATCACCCCGTCGCCTAGTTCGTCGTTGACCGGACAACGTTTAATCAACTTATGCCTGTCTATTGTTGTCCAGTCAATTGCGAACCTGCCGGATACCTGTGGGTCATAATGTTTACCTTACCAGTGATACCCGCCACACGGGGAGGCTTCCAAAAAGGCTCACCACCCCCCCCAAGACCGTCAGCTCGGTCGACAGGCCTGCTCGCCAGTCCACTAATCCAGAGGTCCATACCTCCCTGCGACAGATGGGCCCCATCCCCTGAGTAAAGCTCGTAAATTTGCAGACTGATGGCGGGGAGGCTAATGGCGCATCCCCCGCCCTTGTCAAAAAGGAACCGGGCAATAGCCCCGTTCACGGAGCGTCGGCTCAGTCAGAGCCCTGAGGCCAAACGCCCCCCTGTAAGCATACCGCGGTATCGTGTCCGACCAATTGAGGGATGTGGCAGGTCACACATAATGTGAGTAGGGCAGGTCACTGCGAACCGCAAGGTTCCGCGATAGGCCAGTGACCCGCCCCAAACCATCGCCCCCAAGGTACGTAACCAGGACATCTGGCGAGCCAGCATCCCTGATGTAGAAAAGGGATGGCAACAGTTCCCGCCATAACATGCCGCGCTTACCATAGCACCTGGGACGTGCGGATGCACCCTGTCCCCGTCGGGTACCCACTCTGTCGCCGCAGCGTAACGTGCTGCCCCATGCAGCGTAACGCGCTGCCCTGTGCATGCGGCTACGGCCCACCAGGCATACTGTCACCGGTGTAAAACGACACCCAGGGTCTGTCAAGTAAAAAAAAAGGGAGGGGGGGAGAAAGTGCAGTGACTAAAACTGGTACTCACAGTGGAGGAGGGCGAAGACAAAACTGAAAACATTGTGATCCCCACCCTCCCATACGGCGTATTTCAGCCCTGGAGTACCCAAAACAACTGCAGCAGAAGCTGCCCCTATCCGGAACGAATGGGTGCCGCAACGAGCCCTTGAGAGGCCAACACTGCCTAGTGCCTTCCCGGCACCCCCCAAATTAAAATTTAGTAATAGAAGATCCACCTTGGTGACAGAAAAAATGTGCCATGGTGCGTGCCACACAGTGCACGGAAATCCTGTAGGGCACCAACCGGACAGATGTCTGTCGAGGAACATCGTAGCAGTCTACTCCACTGCCTACGCCGTGCTGATTCACTTTAGAGGAGCGTATCCCCAACTGAGCCCAATATTGTCCACACAGACATCTTCGAGTTCCAGTGCCCTACGACTTGCATCCGCCTTATACAGCATCTCAAGCTCGCTGATGCGGAGCGCTCCAAAAAGGCCACCTTTGTAGCCGCATGAAGTGGGCTGCCTCATGTATCAAAACAGAGGCTAGGCCAGCCCCGGGCCAATTGGGTAAAAACCCCTGGAAAAATCTTGCATCCGCCTTATTCAGCATCTCAAGCTCGCTGATGCGGAGCGCTCCAAAAAGGCGACCATTGTAGCCGCATGAAGTGGGCTGCCTCATTTATCAAAACAGAGGCCAGGCCAGCCCTGGGCCAATTGGTAAAATCCTTGGGAAAATCTTGCATCCGCCTTATTCAGCATCTCAAGCTCGCCGATGTGGAGCGCCCCCAAAAAGGCCACCGTAGTAGCCGCATGAAATGGGCTGCCTCATCTATCAAAACAGAGGCCAGGCCAGCCCCGGGCCAATCGGGCAAAAAACCCCTGGGGAAATCGGGTGGCGGTCGCCCGGGAAACGCCCGCGCACGCGCACCCACCCCTCCAAAACATGTCTCACACGGAAGTCATTGGTGCCGTCCACACGACCTCCCACTTTGGCCATAAAAGCCAACCCTGACAGCTGAGATGCCATGGTGCGAGGTGCAAGGCCCTGGGCATACAGTTAAACCATGAACCGCAGAACATGGGCCACTGGGATCGGCCAGGTTCCTGGCAGTCGAAATTGGGTACAGAATGCTCTGAAAGAACTAAATGCGTGGTGATACGCCTTACTCATGCATGGCGCTAGTGACAGGCCAATCGCCCGGGTCACCTCTCCTTGCCAACGTTCCATCTCTCGTCCGGGAGTGGCGAGGGAAATTCCTCCGCATCCGGGGCCGAGGCACGGAACCGGGAGATCTGCAGACGGGACAAAGCAGCAGCAATATCATTATCAACCCTTGGGACATGCCTGGCCCTGAAGAGAATGTTGAGGCACAGGCTGCACGACACAAACTAGCGCACTAGGTCAATAACCCCGGGCAATTTGGAAGTCTGTGCATTGACGATGCAGACGACAGCCGCCTTGTCATGCCAAAAATGCACAACCGAGTTGGCCCACTCCTTGCCCCATAGCATCAAAGCACCCAGGATAGGGAAACATTCCAGATACGTGAGACCACGCAGGCGACCCGTGCCTGCCCAGGATGGTGGCCACCCACCATAGGCCCACTTCCAATTGAAGTACATCCCATAACCCAGGGATCCCGAGGCATCAGACTGAATCTGAAATTGAGGGGAAGCCAGGAGGTCATGCCTCCAAAATGAGACCCCATTGAACTGCCTCAGGAACTGCAACCAGACAAGCATGTCCGCCCTGATACCCCGGGTAAGCCTAACCCTATGGTGGGGCCTGGATAATCCTGCCATGGCGTCGCACAAGCGCCGAGCAAATGCCCTGCCCAGAGCGACGACCCTGCCAGCGAAATTGGGGTGACCATGTAGCACCAGCAGTTCCCTCAGTGATGCCATGCGCTCGGCCCGCGAGTCCGAGATAAGGGCCACTAGCCTTGACACCCTATCTCACTGCAACCTAGAAGCCTGCGCTACCGTGTCACTCTCCACCCCAGGAATACTAGCTGTGGAGATGGGCCCTCGGTCTTTTCGGGCGCTAAAGGGACACCGAGTTCCTCCATTAGCGTCTGAAATGCGTTGAGGAGACGTGTGCACGTGTCCCAGCCCCGTTCAGCCCCGAATAAAAACCATCCAGGGAATGGGCTACAGACCGGGACCCTGACCTGCGGACAAAAGCCCACTCTAGGAAAGTGGTGAAACGCTCGAATACCGAGCCCGAATGTAACAGCCAAAAGGCATGGCATCATTGAAATAATATGCTCCCCGGGACAGGGTGCAGGGACAGGGCCAACGACCCTGCCCGCATAGACCCTCTTGTCAAAGCTGGCAGCAGCCACCTCCTCCCTCCCCCTAAGGGATCAAAGATTGGGGGCATCCTGAGGGGACCTATTACCCAGAAAGGGATCCGGAACCCCTGCCTAGAACCCTGAAGGAGATAACCCGCGTCCTCTCCCTTCGGGTACAATGTGAGCCAACGCTCCAACATGCCCACCTTAATCAGGGAGGGAGCCCTTCGGTGGACCAGATCCATCTGCGGCAGTCTTGCCAGCCCCCTGTCCGCCCCTCCCTCTGCCCCGCATCCCTCCGGGCCCGGGACAGGCAGGGGCCGCATGGGGGCCAACACATGTGGGACACTCCTGTCTGTATTTGCAATTCTCCCCATTGTAGGAACCATTGGACAAGAAAGTCCAGGACAGCAGGTGGGCTGGAACCCCCTGAGCAGGGTGCGTGGGCGTCACGTACAAAAGCCACCGCCTCTGGCATGGCTCATCCCACCTAATCTCGGGGTGCGGGGAAATCCGCCTACGGCATTCCTCGTCATAAGCCAACCACGATGGGCCCGGAAAGTCAACCATCGCCCGGTATAAATTGTCCAAATAGTGGACCATCGGAATTGCCAAATCCGGCCGGGCCCAGAGGTACACCGCCATGCCTATGAGGTAGGCCGGCAACCAGTTGGCCCACGTACTTGTTGGCTTGCGACGACGTGCCTGCTACTATCCTTCCCCTTCTGCCCCGCGCTCTCCTCCTTGGTGGGCTCTCTGTTTATGAGTGAGAATAAATCTACGTACTCCCCCCACCAAATTTACTCTCCGGTGGCCTGTGGCAAGTGGTCACCCCGCAGTAAGGAATACCCGGCTGTCGGCAAGGCCGATACAGGCACCGCAGAGACTGCGGGCATCTGAAAAGGGGCTTGGACCAACCCAGCCACCCAACACGTTCCCCTCAGGGTAGGAAACACCCCCCACCACGGGGCCCTGGGTGGTAGTTGTCGTCGCCGGGTGGGGCGTCAGCGGCTGTACCGCCGCACCACCCACGCGAGGCCAAGGCCCTTGGAAAGCCCCCCCCCAACATGGCCACGTGTGTAGGTGTACTAGTTTGAACCGCATACTCACACGCTGCACCCCCGCGGGCCGCCCCCACCGGGGGTTCCGGCCCGCTGGGGGCGTTGGAGCTCACGACCGCCGTAGAGCTCGTCACTGGGGGCTGACCCGCACCGGCCGTAGGTTGGGGAGCTGCAAGGCAGTGGCCGAGGCCGTGCCATGCGCCTCAAGCAGCTCGACCCATCCCGTCGCCTGCCGCTGCCCAGCAGACGACGCGTCGGAATGAACCCCAAAGGGAGCACCAGAGTGGCTAGCCCGGGCCAGGGATGCCTCGAGGGCCGCAACACGGGCCCATAAGGCTTCAACGCTGACAAGGGAGAAAAAAAAGGGGGGCCAGCCGGCCCGCCTACTGCAGGCATGGGTACAGGTCCCTGTACCCCGGGGCCCGAATAGGGCCATAACCCCACACCCGGGCCCGTTAAGGCCGATGTAGCAACCTGCCAGGGGAAGGGGACCGGACCACCCCCCAAGGTTGGAAGGCCCCGGGGCGAGCTGCGCCCCTATAGAGGAAGGGCCAGCGGAATGGGCAACATCAGGAACGGTGTCCACCGTTCGCGGGCCGAGGGCCGCAGCCCCTACTGGACCCATGCGTGGGCCAGCAGTCTCCGGCCAGGGAAAAAAGACCCCCATTCCACCGGTCCCGGTGGGTGCAGGCAAAGGCGGCCGCTTGTAGGCGCGGCCGCGGCCCTCCGGGAACCTCACGAGCGGCGCTCGCAGCCGCCTTCCCCTTCAAGGGCATCTCAGCCAATCGATGGGAAGCCGAAACGAGATAGTTCAGCAAGCAAAAGGCTTCCCGGGAAAGGTAGAAGCGACGGAGGTAAGAAGGAAAAACTTCTCCGCTCCGTCGCTTCGCAAAATGGCAGCTCGGCTGCCTCATGGCCACCCCTTTTATAAGGGAGCTGGCCACGCCCCTAACTACCCGGATGCCTTCGTCCTATGGGGGGGCCCGCAAAGGGCGCGGCGGCCATTTTGGCGCCGCGCTTGCATTGTTCGCAGGTCAGGGTCCCAGTCTGTAGCCCACTACCTCGACGATTTCTTATTCGGGGGTGAACGGGGCTGGGACACGTGCACGCGTCTCCTACATACATTTCAGACACTAATGAAGGAACTTGGTGTCCCTTTAGCGCCCGAAAAGACCGAGGGCCCTTCAACTAAGCTCACATTCCTGGGGGTTGAGATTGACACGGTTGTGCAAGCATCCAGGTTACCTGTTGATAAGGTTTCCCGGATTGTTGCACTCATTTTGGACTTGCTGGCAAAACGCAAGGTGTCCCTTCGGGAGCTCCAGGTGTTACATGGTCACCTCAATTTCGCTTGCAGGGTCGTCGCACCTGGCAGAGCGTTTGCTCGACGCTTGTGCGACGCCATGACTGGCTTGGCCAGGCTCCGACTGAACAAGGGCATGAGTGCTGATATGCTCATCTTGCTTCAGTTCCTGAGGGAATTCAACGGGGTGTCCTTTTGGAGGTCCGACCTTTTGGTGTCCCCTCGTTTTCAGGTTCAGTCGGATGCATCAGGGTCCCTGGGTTATGGGATTTACTTCGAAGGGAAGTGGGCCTACGGCAGATGGCCGCCAGCCTGGTGGGGTTCGGATCGTTTGCGCGATCTCACGTACCTGGAATTTTTCCCCATTCTGGGAGCTTTGATGCTATGGGGTGAGGAGTGGGCCAATTCGGTCGTCCATTTCTGGTGTGACAATGCGGCAGTTGTCCACATTGTCAACTCACAGACGTCTAAATCTCCCAGGGTCATGGAACTGGTTCGCCAGTTTGTGTTGCGCAGCCTACGCCTCAATGTGCTTTTTAGGGCCAGGCATGTTCCAGGTATTAATAATGATATTGCTGACGCTTTGTCCCGCCTGCAGATCCCCCGGTTCCGTGCCTTGGCCCCGGACGCAGAGGAATTTCCCTCGCCGCTCCCGGACAAGATATGGACGCTTGGCGAGGAGAGGTGAACCGGGCGATCGGCATGTCGCTCGCCCCCCCGCATGCGTAAGGCGTATAACCATGCATTTAGTTCATTCAGGGCCTTTTGTGCTCAATCACGGCTGCCTGAAAGTTGGCCCATCCCAGTAGCTCACATCCTCCAATTTATGGTTTACTTACATGCCCAGGGCTTAGCTCCCCGCACCATAGCAACCAGGCTGTCAGCGCTGGCATTCATGGCCAAGGTGGGTGGTTTTGCTGACAGCACAAGTGATTTTCGCATACGACATGTTTTGGAAGGGTGGGTGCGGGAACGTGGGCGCAGCCCGGACGACCGCCACCCTATTTCTCCAGGGGTGCTTACCCACCTTGCACAGGGTTGGCATGACCTGTGTTTCGACAGGTATGAGGCAACCCTGTTTCACGCGGCTACTACGGTGGCCTTTTTTGGGGCGCTCCGCATCAGTGAGCTGGTGCTACTGTCTAAGGCGGATGCGAGTCGTAGGGCACTGGAACTCGAAGATGTCTATGTTTCTTCTGATTGGGCTCAGCTGAGGATACGCTCCTCTAAGGTTGATCAGCACGGTGTAGGCAGTGGTGTAAGACTGCTACGATGTTCCTTGGCAGACATCTGTCTGGTTGGTGCCCTACAGGAGTTCCTTGCACTACGTGGTACGCACCCTGGCCCATTTTTCTGTCACCAAGATGGGTCTCCCCTTACTAAATTTCAATTTTGGAAGGTGACTGGTAAGGCACTAGCCAGTGCTGGCCTCCCTGGGGCTCGTTACGGCACCCATTCATTCCGGATAGGGGCGGCTTCCACCGCAGCGGCATTTGGGTACTCTGGGGCTGAAATATGCAACATGGGAAGGTGGGGATCACGATGTTTTCAGTTGTATGTTCGCCCTCTTCAACAGTGAGTACCAGTTAAGTCACTACCCTGTTTCCTTTTTTCCTTGACAGACCCTGGGTGTCGTCTTACACCGGTGACAGTATGGCTGGTGGGCCACAGCTATGTGCACAGGGCAGCGCAGTTTGCTGCGGCGACAGAGTGGGGACCCCGACTGGGACTGGGTGCATCCGCAAGTCTCAGGTGGTACGGTAAGCGCGGAATGTTATGGCGGGAACTGTTGCCATTCCTTTTCTCCATCAGGGATGCTGACCCGCCTGATGTCCTTATTATACACCTCAGGGGTAATGATTTGGGACAGGTCACGGGCCTATCGCTGAAGCATGCGATTTGCGGTGACCTGGCCTATTTGCATTATGTGTGGCCTGCCACAACCCTAATTTGGTCGGACATGATACCGCGGCACGCTTACAGGGGAGGGTTTAACCTCCAGGCCCTTGATCGGGCTCGGCGCTCGGTGAACAGGGCTATTGCCCGGTTCTTTCTGGACAAGGGTTGGGGGCGTGTCGTACGACACCCCACCATCAGTCTACAAAATTATGAGCTTTACACAGGGGATGGGGTCCATCTGTCGCCGGGAGGTATGGACCTCTTGTTGGGAGATTGGCGAGCAGGCCTGTTGACCGAGCTGACGGTCTGGGGGGGGCGGTGAGCCTTTATTGAAGCCTCCCCGTGTGGCAGATAGCACTGGTAAGGTAAACATTTATGACCCACAGGTATCCGGCAGGTTCGCAATTGACTGGACAACACTAGACAGGCACAAGTTGGTTAACGTTGTCCAGTCAACGATGAACCAGGCAATGGGGTGATGGCACGAGCTAGGCAGCATGCATCACCCCGTTATTTTACGGATACGCGTCAGAGGGTGGGGTCAGTAGTTAGATTATTGACTACGGTCAACAATTTGTTTGTTGTCAACAAACAAATTGATACAAATGGATACATTGTAACCAATTGCCGTTGGCAATTTTGGGTGGAACCTTACCAGTGTTACTTCGGCCTGCTTGCCTTAAGAATTATAATTGGTGGAATACCAATTCGGACTAGGGCATGAATCAATAAATGTGGCCCAATGCCGTTATCCACTTTTACCAGTGTCTGAGTCCTTTATTGGGGGGTGCGCCTGCAAAGCTCCAATACAATACAATACAATTTTAATTTATACCCTGCCTTTCTCGGCCAAGGCCGACTCAAGGCGGCAACAACATATCAGTATCACATAATAATATAGTAATACAAAAGTAAATTCAATACAAAAAATCAGTACACAATAATCACATAATATAATCAACAGTATAAAGCAAAATAAATACTACAATACCATAAAAATACTACAATACAATAGAAATACAGTAGCACAAAATTCAAAAAATACATCACAATGTAATACAAGTTAATACAGTAAGATATCTGTTGAGTGTCCAATGGTCTAACCGGACATATGCAAGGAGTCAAGTTTGAAGAACAAGCATTTTATTAACAGGCTGAAATGATTTTCCTTTCTTTATCTTACAGGAAACATCCTCTGGAGAAGTGTCACTATCCAACACAATAACTATTGTCATGATGATAGCCAATATCCAGAAAGGCACCAGAAGAAGAAGAAGAAGAAGAAGAAGAAGCTAGGTGGGATGTATGCTGCCTATACTATAGCAATAGGTCGGCAAGTCAGCAGTTCGAAACTCAGGTATTGCATGACCTGTCCCAGGTCTTGGGGACCTGAAAGGAGCCTCATTTGGGCATTTCCTGAGTGGAGTTTCTTCCGCAAAAATCCTTTCAACCCATAATAATTTCTGACATGAAATTATTATTACAGTATTAGCAATGGGGTTGTGGGGGAGGGTTGAAGATCCAAAATGCTACAAATCTCATCACTGCCTCCTCCAACACACAAGTTGACAATTCCCACGTTGGAAGTGTTCATATTTGGAGGGGGGGCACAGATAGGCAAAGCTTCGGTATCCTCAATGCAACAGCGGATCTTTGAGGTGGGGAGGCGAGAGAGAGATTTGCAGGAATGACTAAGTTGCATCCGTTTCTCCCAGAGGTTTAATGTATACAAATCAAATCAAAATATAAATCATTCCACCCTGTTGAGGGGTTTATGCACAGTTTCTTTTAATAAAATATGCAAATATTTTGCAGTAAATTGATTTCCCAGTTTCAGTTCTCTTATCTCCGTATTTATTATTCATGATCTTTCTACTCCCCCTACTTGAGCAGAAAGAGAGGAAATGAGTTGGGGGTGGATTTCAGGGTGTGTGTGAAGGAGATTGGCGTAGAGTTCGCTGAGCTTTTCGGAACTAGGTTTATTATTGTTATTATTAGCACAATTTTATACCCCTAAGGGCTGAACGATAAATGTAGATATTACTTCTAATTTCAGCCAAAGCTGAGAGGGAATACAATGACACCCTCTTTTAATGCAAATCGCTGCAATAAACGGGTTTTCGTAGCCCATGCACTTGGCAGCCTGGCAAATGGCAATGGAAGTTATAACTGCAGAGCAAAATGAGTGTTGTTTAACCTGTGACCAAGCAGGATATTATTAGTGCTGTTGTTAAAGGTGTATATACATTTGTGCCACTGAGAGAGAGACGCAATCCATGAGCCTGCAATTGTTATGGCAAAATCTTGGTGCTTAAAGAGGGGGGAAACCGCCTGATTGCACATAACACACACATACTCAAACATGGGATAACAGTTGAATACGCTTATCTGCTTTTGCGCAGAGTGTTTAATGCCATTTCCTCTTACTTTCCATCAGCCCATGAGGTTGATATACTATGCAAATAAGAGACTAAGCTCTATTATTGATAGCAGGGTTATCCACCGGTGGTTTCTATCTGGAATGGAAAGTTCGGTGTTACGGGTGTCAAGTCATCATCAACTTACGGTAACTCTACAAAGGAGAGTTCTCTAAAATGTCCTGCCCTCCACAGCCCTTCTCAGCTCTTGCAAACTCAAGCCTGTGGGTTCCTTTATGGAATCAATTCATCTCACAAGTGGTCTTCCTCTTTTCCTGCTGTCTTCAACCTTTCACAGTATTATTGTCTTTTCCAGGTAATCCTGCCTTATCCTGATACGTCCAAAGTAGGCTAGCCTCATCCTCATCATCTTTACTTCCAGACCAAGTTCAGGCTTCGTTTGTTCTAGGACCCACTGTTTTGTCTTTCTGGCAATTTAGAAGTCTACTTCCAGTTTCAAAAATTGTGTCTTTTGGGGAGCGGTATAAAGGTATCTTTGGACACACAAGTGCTCATGACTCATAGCCAATTTCTCTCCCCCCCCCCTTCCCAGGGAAATTCAAAAGCCCAGGCTTTATCTGTCAATAAAAGAGGATAAGGACTTTTGTAAAGTTGAGAACACTTAGTTGCCCATTGAAGACTGAACCATCCACAAGCATTTCGTTTTACAAAAGGTCCCATATCTGTTCCAGCTCCTGCCAACATAGCAGTTCAAAAGCAAGAAATTGCAAGTACAGTAGCTAAATAGGTATCACTTTGGTGAAAAAGGTAACAACATAGCAAGCATGAAGGAGACTCCACAAAGATTGTGAATATAATCGGGCGTACCCTGGATGGCAACTAGTCTAGTCATGCCTGCCACATATCCTTGGAAACGTCTGCAGATGCAGACAGCTCTGGCTCTTTGGCTATAAATGGAGATGAGCACTGAACCCTAGAGTGGGATACGACTGGCTTTCAAGCAAGGGCGACCTTACTAAGAATATTGCAACTCAGCTCAAAGTGATCATGGAAGCTAGGGAGTAGATTTCTATGCAGAAATCCCAAGAATTCAACCACCTCTGGCTTCTTTATAGAGCTGTTTTCAGTGGTGTGCTGGCCCACAGGGATACAGGGACTCATCCTGGTGCACCCCAGCAACTGGCGCCCCACAGAGGCAGGCAGAGATAATGGAAATGTATGGGATTTCTCCCCCCAACCTCCGAATAGGCGCCCCATCACTTCCTGTCCACCGCCCTCCCAAGGTGCCCAGCACACCCCTGGCTGGTTTTGGAGTCTGAATTAGTTGGCTCACACCTAGGGCAAGTAAGTTATATAAATTGACCTTTCAAGTTCAGCTCTCTTCCCACCTTCTATTTATATACCACACTGTGGCTTAACATATACATCTAAGCAACAACATTTCAGACTGTTCTGGCCAATCAAAGCTAGAGATGGGATTTAATTTTGTTCAGTCTGCCATTCTAAGTGTGTTATGTATGTTAACTGTGTTTTCTGACAGGAGCGGAATGTATCTTTTCTCATGTATCTATTCTTATGCAAATAAGTGGATCGAAAATGTGCACTCTCTGTTAGCCAATGGGCTTGTTGTGTTATTGTTACTGTTACTGTTTATAGTGTATATAAGTCTGAGTTTTGCCCCATCCAAACTATGTTCAACCCCACTAATAAAGAGCTGGATTTCACTACTTCAATCATCTGCTTCTTCATTCCTTGAACACTAAACTGGCGCCAAAGGTGGGATGGCGTCCCCACATGGCAGCAACATCGGCCCATTTGACCCAGCATGTCCAGAGAAATGGGCAACATACAAACGCTGATTCCACCACGCAATGGCCTCGCAGAAGATCACCGACGAAGACCAGAAGCACTCCTGTTTCCTTGCTAGGTGCGCTTCTGAGACGCTTGAGCTGACAACCCACCTAGTTCTCCCAAGGGACGTGGATGTGGTGTCGTTCTCAGAAATCATGTCCACACTGAGGAAACACCTGCAGCCAGAGGTCTCGATCTTCCCGGCCATGGTGGCCTTCCACACAAGGGAGCAGCGACCTGGCGAGTCCATTGCAGACTACGCCACCGCTCTGCGCATTGCTGTCGCCCTGTGCAAGTGGGACAACATCGAAGAAGCACTCCGGGACTGTCTGCTGGCTGGCATGAGGGACAAAGATGCTCAATGTCACCTCATGATCAGGAAGACGCTAATTTTCAAGGCTGTCCTAGAAGAGGCGGTAGCGTCTGAGGCTGCACGGTCCGGCATCAAGCTTTTCCGGCATCGCCACTCCACCACCCGTGCCACCAACTCAGCTGTGCAACCTCAGCAAAATTCATCTGCATCCTCCTCAGCATCACCTGGTTCCACCTCTTCATCGGAGTCCAGTGACAAAGAGGGAGAAGTCTGAGTGGTCCGACGAAAGCACAGAGAGGACTGTGACGATCGGGAGAAGAAATTCCTTTGCAAGTGTGATGGCTGCGGAGCCTGACATGACTGCTGGCAGTGCCCCTTCCGTACCGCAGAATGCCACAACTGCGGGCAACGAGGGCACATTGCTAAAGTATGCCGACAGCAAAATCAAAGGACTCCAGCACCTGAGTCCAAGAAGAGTCATCACCACAAAACGTTCATCACCAAAGTATCACCAGAGCCTGAGCCGTGCCAAGTGGGCATCATCAGCGAGTGTTTCTTCGCAGACCTGAGCCTGCAGGACATCCCCTTCATGATGGAGGTGGATTCAGGTACTACCTTTTCCATAATCCCACAGCGGGAGATTTTGAGAACTCCCCCTGCCTCTCGGCCCAAGCTCAAATCTTTTAAAACTTCCCTCCGAGATGTGCAAGGTTGCCAGATTCCGGTTCTGGGGGTGGGAAATTTCTTGGTCAAATTCAAAAACATTTGCACCTCCTTGCCATTGGTTGTAGTTAAGCAGGGCATTAACTATCTTATTGGGACCCAATGGTTTAGGCCCCTGGGAATCCGGCTTTCTGGCATTCATGCAATAGACGCTGACCCAATCTGGGACATTTGTGCTGCACATCCTGAGGTGGGTTGCCAGCTCAAGCGTCTCAGAAGTGCACCTAGCAAGGAAACAGGAGTGCTTCTGGTCTTCGTCGGTGATCTTCTGTGAGGCTATTGCATTCAAAAATGGTTTAGGGTTATACAAAGGACCCCCGGTGGACTTTGAGCTTGACCCAACCGTCCAGCCCATCCATATGAAGCCACGCAGGGTACCCTTTGCTTTAAAGGAGAAGATAGAAGCTGAGCTGGACAAACTGGTGGGGCAGGGCATCCTAGTGCCAGTGGACTCCGCAGAGTGGGAGACACCAATAGTGACTGCTTTGAAAAGTAACTGGGAGGTCAGGATATGCACTGACTACAAGTGTACCATCAATAAAGCTATTCGCCCAAATGCATATCCTGTGCCGGTGGTAAGCCACCTTCTTTCCTCCTTGCATGGAGGAAATTGCTTCGCAAAACTTGACCTTATCCAGGCTTACCAACAATTGACTGTGTCTCCTGCTGTTGCCATAGCCCAAACCATAGTAACGCATAGGGGGGCATTGAAGGTAACTAGATTATAATTCAGGGTGAATGCGGCCGCTGGAATATTTCAATCTCTTGTAGAACGTATTTTAAAAGGTTTGCCCAGTGTCCTGCCATATTTTGACGATGTCCTGATCACCGCTAAGGACACCGTCGAACTAGCGGCCAGGCTTGATCAAGTCCTCTCACATTTTGAGAGGGCAGGTCTATGTCTCAGAAGAGACAAATGTGTGTTTTGGCACAGGAAGTGGAGTTCCTGGGGTACCGAATTACACCCCAAGGTATCATGCCCTCTGACTCGAAGGTGGCGGCCATGCAAAATGCACCCAGGCTAAAATGTAAAGCCGAATTGCAATCATTTCTAGAATTATTAAATTTCTATCACACTTTTCTCCATCACAAACCCTCAGTTGCTGAACCATTACATCGGTTTCTTAAGAAAGATACTGTTTGGCACTGGGGCCATTGCCAGGAGAAAGCATTCCTAGAACATAAAAGGCTGCTATCTTCAGATGCTGTATTAACTCATTTTGATCCTAACAAGGAAGTTGTACTTGTGTGTGATGCATCCCCTGTGGGGGTGGGAGCTGTGTTATTCCATGTACTAAATGACGGGAGGGAAGCCCCCGTAGCATTCTATTCCCGTTCACTCTCAAAGCCCGAGAAAAATTATGCTCAGACAGACAGGGAGGCATTGGCAATCATGGCAGGCACTAAGAAATTCCACAATTACCTTTACGGAAGGCCTTTTACCATCGTAACTGACCACAAGCCCTTCCTTTTAATCTTTGTGAATGGGAAGCCCACGCCTCAAATTTTGTCCCCAAGGATGTTGCATTGGGCAATTTTCCTAAATGCATATGATTTCACTTTGGTGCAAGGGCCTGGCAAGAACATCAGCCACACTGATGCCCTGTCACGTTCTCCACTGCCAGGGGTCGGGGAAGCCGATTGTGAGATCGAAAGCGACCACCAGGTCCTTATAATTGAGGCTTTTGACTCACCCCCAGTCGTCCCCTCAGATATAGCCAAGGCTACGGACAAGGATGTAACATTGACTAAAGTAATGTCTTGGGTACAAAAAGGCTGGCCTGTCTCTCCTCTAGCAGAGGAATTCAGAACATTCCACCACAAGCATTTGGAATTGACAGTGGAACGACGTTGCCTTCTATTGGGCCAGCGGGTGGTCATTCCTGTCACTCTCAGGAAAAAGGTTTTATATCTACTTCACACAAGTCACCCGGGAATTGTCTGCTCCAAAGCCCTTGCCCATAGCTACTTTTGGTGGCCTCAACTAGACCAAGACATAGAACAAATGGTCGGCACTTGTGCCAGTTGTCAATCCTCTCACCCAGATCAATCCCAACTTCCCTCTCAGGAATGAGATTCTGCTCGGGGCCCGTGGTCCAGGTTGCACATAGATTTTGCAGGTCCATTTAGGGGTGCCCTATTTTTGTTGGTTATGGATTCATTCTCTAAGTGACTGGGAGTTATTAGGGTGCCTAATACCACTTCAGCCACCAAGATAATGCACCTAAGAAGGCTGTTTGCAGCATTTGGACTTCCAGATTGCTGGTGTCTGACAACGCGTCCACGTTCACATATGCAGAATTCCAATCCTTCATGGAAAGGAATGCAATTAGACATATCACTGCTAACCCATTCCACCCAGCCACCAATGGCCAGGTAGAGCGGCAGGTGCGCACAACTAAAGATGCGCTTCGGCGTATGGGTGAAGGGGATTTGGAGCTCCAGTTATGCCAGTTTCTTTTCACATATAGGCTCACCCCCCTTGCCTCAAGGCTGTTCCCTGCTGAATTGCTCCAGTGAAGGAAACTGTCATCCTTGCTGGACAGATTGGATCCCTCTAGGGTAGAGACCAAAGGCACAAATATAGCAATCCAACACCAGAAGGGTTTCTCGTCTGAAGACCCTGTACATTGCCGCAATTATGCAGCTGGTGGCCCTACGTGGGTGCCTGGGTTTGTGATTGATCAAACTGTTCCTGTTTCTTACAGAATCGAAACAGCCACTGGTCTGATCTGGAGGAGGCACGTGGATCAATTGAGACCCAGAGTACTGGACCCACAAGACGAATACAGACACTCAACGCTAGGGTTGGCCCCCACCCGTTTAAACCCAGGGGGCAGAGGTAATAGTCAGCAGTAAGCTAACTTTGACCCAGAGGTGTGTTCTAGGGACCAATTTCAAGGGGAAATTGTGGAATGCTCCCCTACTCCGGCCATGTGTACCCCTACACTGTCCCAGCCTAGCACTCTAGATTCCTTTATTGATGATGACCAATTTTGCTTGGAGTCGCCCTCCACTTTTAGTACACACAGGAGGGACCCTGAGTTGTCTTATTCCTCCGCAGAATTAGATTTTGGTTTTGAGCAATCCCCTGCTCCTCCATCTGGCAAACGGGGCTTTAATTTGGGTTTACAATCCTCCCCCTCTAGTCAATCCCTCATTCCAGTTGGGTCGCCCATCCTACGAGCCCCTGAGCCGGCTCAGCCAAGCGTACGACCCAGAAGGGAAACTAGACCGCCATCTTGGTTAAAAGATTTTGTTTTTACCTAGGGGGGAAAGAATGTCATGTATGTTAACTGTGTTTTCTGACAGGAGCGGAATGTATCTTTTCTCATGTATCTATTCTTATGCAAATAAATTGATCAAAAAATGTGCACACTCTGTTAGCCAATGGGCTTGTTGTATTATTGTTACTGTTACTGTTTATAGTGTATATAAGTCTGAGTTTTGACCCATCCAAACTGTGTTCAAACCCCACTAATAAAGAGCTGAATTTCACTACTTCGTTCATCTGCTTCTTCATTCCTTGAACACTAAAAAGTGATACCACCTAATTTGTGGATTTTAGGCTATTATGTGAATTCGAATTCAGTTTATCCTTTGGATTACACCCATTTATGAATTTTGTGACACAGTTCTTGGCTTCTTCTTCTTTCATGTCCCAATCAAACCCTGGACTGTTAAAATGAAGCCACTTTCTTCACTTTGTTGTTGCCCAAAACCAAGTCCTCATCAGTATATTTTTCTGGCAGTAATAATTGGAAGACCAGTAAATGAACTAGACTCTGTCTCTCCACATTCACATCATGTGTTGTTGTTGGGGTACACAGAAGGAGCCTCCACGAAGATTGTGAATACAGTCAGGCATACTGTATTAAGTACAAACTGAAGTTCTTGGCTGGAAAATGTGTACAGGAATGCCTAAGGAAGAAATGTGTAGAGTCACACTTATGTTATGGAAAATGTTTATGGTAAATGTATATTTTAAGAAGAGAATTAGTATAGTTAAAATTTTAAAAGAGTAAAATATGCAGAAAACAGAGTTTAATGGACTTGCAGTTCAATGTGCAGAAAACAGAAACAATCTAAAAGCTGATGGACTGCTCCATCTACCAAAATCTACCCTGGCTGGGCGTTACTGACTTTCCCTTGGCTTGACCACTACTGAATCGTTAGTTTCTTTTTTAAAAATATTTATTTTTATTTATTTAGTACATTTGTATCCCATCTATCTTGGATATTTTCCCACTCTGGGTGGCTTACAAGATATTAAAAAATCTTTGCATTAGAAAATTAGACATGCTGTATTTGCTACCATATCTGTACACCACCCAGAGTCTTTGGAATTTATTTATTATTTATTTATTACATTTAAACTTATATTAAAAATCTGGGAGAATTTTTATGTGAGATACACCTTATTCACCATCCTTTTTAGACACAATCCTAGTTGGATCACACTGGTCAGGTTTTTGTTGAATGTTCTGTTGAATTAATTACTACTGAAAGATAAAAGATCTTCTAAATATTCCATCTAAATTGACATGCTGAAGGGAAGATGAGTACGTTCTTTTATAACAGGAGTTCTCAACCTTTTTAAGCTGGAGGCCACGTCACGCTCCCCCAGACAGCTTCAGGGGCCAGACGGCCATTTGCCCTTCCTCCACCACATGGCACTTCCTGGTGTGGTGGAGGTGCTGGTGGGGCCCACATGAAATGGTGCCACAAGTCATATCGGACCCACAGGCCACAGATTGAGAATCCATGTTCTATAAGAGTTGAATCATTCTGGTAAATTTACTTTCATGATGGACTATATAATCTCCCTATGCTTCCAATAGGGTCACCAATGTGTTTTGCTTGTTTAGTTGCTTCTGGCAGGGCTCTGTACAAATGGTAAATTTAAGAAGTTACAGACTCTGGGCTAAATGCTATCAGTTGGTGGGCCATTGTTAAATGGTGAAGAGTATTATTTTTAAACTTAATGGTTTTATGAGAACTTTAGATGTCAGAGGTCAGGAACAACTTGCCAGGACATACTCGTAACAATGCTTGAGACTTTGGTAAGCCTAATTGCTTCAAATGGCATACAGTCCTCAAGTGACCCTACCTGGCCTGCTTTTCAATAGTGTATGTCTATTAGGTATGTGTATTTCAAGTGAGCCTTAGGAAAAATACAGTAGGTATGTATATGTGTACCAGGGGTTCTCAACCTATGGCCCGCAGCCCATGGCACCAAATAATCCAGCTCCCGACCTCACTCCAACTGCCCAGCAGCCATTTACAGCCATCATAAACACATTTACAACAGCCGCAAATGAGTCTACAGCCATCGTAGATGCATTTACTACACCTGTAAAGGAGCCTGCAGTCATCGTAAACGTGTTTACGACAGCTGTGGATGCGTTTTACGGCAGCATTTACGGTGGGGGAAACCACCAGTCTGGCCCGCTCAGCTGTCTGAGGGAGCATGCTCCAGCCCACAACTGAAAAACATTAAGAACCCCTTCCTAATACACTAACCTAATACACTTCTCTTAAGGGTATGGTTGAGAACCTGCCATAGCCTATTACAGATTCCTAATGCACAAATACACCTCTTTCCCTTGTCTTAAAGGGCCAGTTGAGAAACTGCTGTGGTGATGGATTCCTTTGAGTGTAGCTTCTTGATTGGCCCTTTAAGACAGATCAAAAAACTATATGCAATCCTGTGAATTTTTGTGATTCTGAATATTGGCTATCATCATGGCAATCAGCCATGAAGATCATCCTGGGAAATATAATTCAGTAGTCTTCCATTTACCTTTTGCATCACAGCGTGACACCCATACCACTGATCCAGTTCCAAAAATCACTTTCTGGCCCTGAGCCTTTTTGGCACAGAAAGTCCTCATCAGCCTCAGGCCAGTATTGAAGAAGCTGCTGCCTTCCACCAAAATGGATTTAAGTGGGATTATTCACATGGGGACCATCACCCTTCCCTGTGAACTTCACCACCCAAGCTCATTATCCTCAGGATTGCCAGGTTAGTTAACCACTGCCTATCAGCATTGAGTTGAGGTACACAAAAAGAGCCTCCTCGAAGATTGTGGTATTTTTAAACCACAGTCACCTTGTGCCAGCTAATCTTTCTCACACTAGGTCAGGTGAAAGGAACTACAGAATGATCTCACCCAAAGGTGGCATGCTTCATTTTGGCAGTTTCATGTCTGACCTAGACATGGAAGAAGAAGAAGTTTTGAGACACTGGCAGTATGGTCTTCTCCAGTGTTTCTCAACCTTGGGTCCCTGGGTGTTCTTTCATTTTATTTATTTATTTATTCTTAGATTTTTATGCCACCCACTCGGGGAAACCCGACTCAGGGCAGCACACAATGGTAAAAACAGATAAAATACAGTTAAATATAACAAAACAGATTAAAACCCTAACTCGACCACCCAACAATCCACCCTCCCACTCCCATCCAACTAAAAAAGACTAAAAAGGGAATAGGGAATGGAGGAATACCCCAGTACACAACACAAAAAGGAGGAACAGTTGAGCTCTAGTTGGAAATAAGCCAACAGGCTGGGGCCGTATTCCCATTCCCTGGGGCTCCTGGGAATTTAAGTCCAAGAATATTTGGGGACCCAAGGTTGAAACACCCTGGTCTACTCTATTGCCATAGCAGGATAACCTGGCCAGGCAATGTCATCTGATTGTCATCATTAGGAACAAACTAGGCCACCCCTGTAGCAGATCAAATAGTGAACTAAAAGCCCATGAAGTTGGCCTCCCTGCTCTTTTCGCATTGTCTCAGAGATCTGTTGCTTGTTGTTTATAGAAGTGATGTAAGTAGTTATTTCCTACTCCATCGTTCACATTTTGCTAGGCTGTTTCTCTGCTGTCTCCATTAGAAACCATTATACTACCAATCATACAAGATGACCATATTCAATCCACCACACATAGCAATGTTGAACAAACAAACAAACAAACAAACAAACAAACAAACATATATATATACATATACATATATATATACATATACATATACATATACATATACATATACATATATATATATATATATATATATATATATATATATATATATATATATATATATATATATATATATATATATATATATATATATATATATATATATATATATATATATATATATATATATATTCCATTTACTACATAGGAAAGGAAAAGTTCCCTTTGACAGATGCCAGCTGTGGTCTCTACCCCAGGTTTATTCATGTGGGACCTTTACTAGGTCAACTTAATACTTGACTACTGCTTATTATCCCATCAGTCTTCAGGGACAACCCATGATCTAATTGCCCAGCATTTATGTTGCCTGGCAACCATAAATACAGAGTAATAATCCTTAAAGGGAGAGTGTAGAATTTCATGCCCCTGCAGTGAAGTACACTTCATTTCCCAGAGCACCCTGTGTTTTTTAATTCAGTGAATAAAAATGTGTAATGAATAATTAATCATGTGCTTGGAGGCACAATAGCTGCCTACTTTTGAATATTCATCACTGGCATTATTAATTCACTAGAATTCCCATGGAACGGTGGGATAGGCTTTTAGCTTAGCTGGAAGACTTAACAGATAGTGCTCGGCAAAAGAAGCAAACTTTTTTTCTTCTCCAAAACAGACTTTTCTTGGGAGAGTTTTTTAAAAAATAAAAAATAAAATACATCTTTTGGAGGGGGAAAAACACATTCCTGGTACTAGGCAGGCAGTATGTGAACAATGTCTGGTTTTTATGAAGAGGAATGATTCTTTCTTTTTGTCTTTCAAGTGGCTAAGACCCTGACTGGAAGGCGGAAGGTCAGCAGTTCGATTCCCGAGTACTGTAGGACGGAATGAGCTCCCGTCTTTGTCCCAGCTTCTGCCAAACTAGTAGTTTGAAAGCAAGAAATTGCAAGTAGATAAATAGGGACCACTTCAGTGGGAAGGTAGACAGCGTTCCATGCGCTTCGGTGTCTAGTCATGCCTGCCACATGACCACGGAAATGTCTACAGAAGCAGACAGCGCTGGCTCTTCAGCTTTGAAACAGAGATGAGCACTGAACCCTAGAGTCAGATACGAGTGGCTTTCAAGCAAGGGAAACCTTTACCTTTAGGTAAAGGTCACCCTTGCTCGGAAGCCAGTCACATCAGACTGTAGGCATCAGCATCCATTTATAGCCGAAGAGCCAGCACTGTCTGCATCTGCAGATGTTTCCGTGGACATGTGGCCGACATACCTCAACATGGAACACTGTTTACCTTCCCACTGAAGTGGTCCCTTTTTATCTATTTGCAATTTCTTGCAAGTACCACTTTGGCAGGAAAGCTAACAGTGTTCTGTGTGCTCTGGTGTCTAGTCATGCCTGCCACATTACCATGGAAATGTCTGCAGACACAGACCGTGCTGACTCTTTGTCTGTAAAATGAGATGAGCACCACCGTCTAGAGTCAGATACGACTGGCTTTCAAGCAAGCGAGACCTATCATTCAGAATACGGGGATTTGCCTTATATTGTTTCACACTCTCGATCCCTCTGTCCCAGCACTGGCAACTCCAACCCAGAGTAGTTCTAAAGAGTTTCTGATAGAATTCCTTCGCAGATTCACCAAAGGTTTGGGACCTTTGGTATATACTGCATGGTCCACCTAGTTTTCTCAAGTCCATTTCCATGTGTGGAATGTCAACACAGAGACATCTACCAATGCACAAACTCCTCGCTGAATAACTACTCCAAGGTAGCCAAGGCAAGGCAAGCAGTAGCAATTATATTACCGGTATATATCGCCCCATAGTGCTTAGTACACTCTTTGGGCAGTTAACAAGGTAATTAGCATATTTGTTCCCAACACACTGGATACTCATTTTACCGACCTTGGAAGAATGGACAGCTGAGTCAACCTTGATCCCCATCAGATCGAACTCACAATGTCAGCAGTTTTCACTGCAGTACTGTTTAACCACTGCACCACTGGGGCTTGATAAGGCAGATGACATTTTTAGCCCCACCCAAAGTAACGTGGATCATGGATTTCATAAAACATCTCCAGGTTTTTGCTGTGAACCTCAACCTCAACACATTACTCGCTTTATGCCCTCGCCCCCTGAAATACTTTTTGTTTGGTAGTTTCTTCTACTTAATTTCAGACTGAACTCTTAAGACTATTTGCAAGTTCAACTACATTTACATTACGATAGCCTCCTCTCCTGCCTTCAGGATAGTGGAAATCACCCCCACTATCCCCCAGCGGTGACATACAAATGATGGTTTCATTGTACGTTGCCATCATTAATTTCATAGAGAAAAATTGGAAATCATGCCTTATCTCTGTCTATAGACACTCTGCTATTCTAGAGCATGAAATAGTTTACAGTTCAAGATATGGTGATGCTTTCTATAGTTTTGTAATATGAGGCGGGGGAAGAAAAGAAAAATACAATTTCTGGGAAGTATTATACATCCCTTCGCATAAGAGGAAACAGAGGTCTTATCAGAGAAAATACTTGTGCATGTAGATATAGTCTGACACATAGCGTACTGTGACCAAAAAATAAAATATACCCCCAAAGAAAGTAAAACTCAATTCTGATTTCATCACTCTGCCATTAGGTTTACCTTTATGCTGTGAAATAAATTAATACTTTGAAGTTGTATTGGGCAATTCCGGTCAAGGACGAACTAGGCGACGGGGTGATGGCTATAGCTAGCCAGCATGCATCACCCCGTGATTTCACGGATACAAGTCAGAGGGTGGGGTCATCAGTTAGATATTGACTACGGTCAACAATTTGTTTGTTGTCAACAAACAAATTGATACAAATTGATACATTGTAACCAATTGCCGTTGGCAATTTTGGGTGGTACCTTACCAGTGTTACTTCGGCCTGCTTGCCTTAAGAATTATGATTGGTCGTTTTACCAATACAAATTTATAATTCGGACTAGGGCATGAATCAATAAATGTGGCCCAATGCCGTTATCCACTTTCAATGGTGTCTGAGTCCGTTATTGGGGGGTGCGCCTGCAATGCAAGCGCGGTGCCAAAATGGCCACCGCGCTCTTTGCGGGCCCCCCCCCACAGGACGAATGATCCGGGTAGTTTAGGGCGTGGCCAGCTCCCTCATAAAAGGGGTGGCCACGAGGCAGCCGAGCTGCCATTTTAGCTAAGCGACGGAGCGGAGAAGTTTTTTCCCCTCCACCCCCTCCCTAGTTAACAGTGTGATATTCTGGTCGCTTCGGGGCCGGGTGGGAATTTTTGGCTGGGACCCACATTGGCTTCGGGTCCTGGCTTTTTTGCCCATCCCACACTGTTGCTATGGTTTGATATAGGGGTTTCTGCTATGACTACTGTTGACTTTGGTCACATGGGCGGGTAGCACTGGTAAGGTAAACAGTTATGACCCACAGGTATCCGGCAGGTTCGCAATTGACTGGACAACACTAGATAGGAATAAATTAGTTAAACGTTGTCCGGTCAACGACGAACCAGGCGATGGGGTGATGGCGATAGCTAGCCAGCATGCATCACCCCGTGATTTCACGGATACGAGTCAGAGGGTGGGGTCATCAGTTAGATATTGACTACGGTCAACAATTTGTTTGTTGTCAACAAACAAAGTGATACAAATTGATACATTGTAACCAATTGCCGTTGGCAATTTTGGGTGGTACCTTACCAGTGTTACTTCGGCCTGCTTGCCTTAAGAATTATGATTGGTCGTTTTACCAATACAAATTTATAATTCGGACTAGGGCATGAATCAATAAATGTGGCCCAATGCCGTTATCCACTTTCAATGGTGTCTGAGTCCGTTATTGGGGGGTGCGCCTGCAAAGGCAACCAGCCCTTCATACCATTCCTAATAATTTATTATGATTCTGACCTAAGCAGACAAACAAGAGAGAGCAGAGAGATAGAGATAAAAGCCCTGTACATGTATCAAAAGGGAACATAATGAGTTGTTATTCCCACAATCTTGGGGAAATTTCACTCCTGGCAGAAGCTAAAAACTGATCTGCAGGAAGACATAACTTAAACATTAGATATATCAGATGTATTATGTTTAACTTTACCAAAAGGTAAAGAAGAGAGACTCAGCATCTTACACCCAGAGTTGTGTTGAGTTCCTTCGGACAGGTTGGAAAGCAGTGCTAATTTACATCCTACGTAGGGCCTTTCTTTGCCATCTAAGTTTGGGTTTGCTAAAGGGGTTTGGAAGCCAACCTTCCTCTGTGCAGTCTCCTCTCCCATTTATATAAATGGTCTTCTTTCATATTCTGTTATTTGGTACGTTCCACATGGCATTCAGATTCTTATTTTCCAGTGACATGCCTTCTGCTATTATCTTTCATAGGCACCCCGCTTTGCCACCCACTCCAGACCCTCTATGACGTTCTTCCTAGTCTGTCTCAACCTGAATAAACATTCCAGTTTTTCTGCCAGGAAAAAAAAAACAGGCCACAGGAGGCAGGGAGGACATTTTCATTCCATACACCTTGCGAAAGCAGAGTGCAAGCAATTTAGTGTATCAACAAAACTGCAACAGATCTTGGTAACACTTAGGTCCCCCTTGCTTGAAAGCCAGTCATGTCTGACTCTGGTGTGTGTGTGTGTGTGTGTGTGTGTGTGTGTGTGTGTGTGTGTACTCATCTGCGCATGCACCGAAACCCTCTGCACACGTGCAGAGCCCATTTGTGATGGGTGCGCATGTGCAGTAACCCATTTCCCCGCCGTCCAAATACAGGACAGCAGCAGGAAAGGGGAGGAACGAGCGGAGAAATACGGGAAATCCCGGCCAATCCGGGATACTTGACATGTATGCTTAGAAACCTTACTTTGGCATTACAAGTTGGATTTTTTTTTTAAAAAAAAAATCCAATTTAGCATCATTATGTCTGTGTCTTTTTGCGGAGGAGGGAAAAAGGGGAGAGTTATTTTCAAAAACTTTTCAAAAACTTTTTTTAATTTTAATTTTTTTCCCCCCATAATGTCCATCATAACCAAGGGAACCCCCAGGTGAAGACCCCAGGGTTCCTTTAGATTACAAATCGGTCAGACAGGAACATGTTTCAGAACTCAATTGCGGAGCTAGAGGATTATACCTGGTGCAGCAAATTGCCTAGGAGGGTCCCCATTACTCGGCTCATAATCTGTGTTGCTGCTGCTGCCAGATCCCGCAAAAGAACTTTGCAAGCCCAGGTAGAACGGAGGGGCTTGCTCTGTCATCGTCTTAATATGCCCATATTTTCTTCGGAACAATAATTAAAATAACATATTCACCAGCTGGTTTTTCCCCTAGATTTAATCTGCTCAGGCTCTGATTTGCATATTAAAAGCACTAATTAGCCCCTCAGAGTGTCTGAGCACGAACAGTGCAATAGGTGGTCATGTAGTCACTAGAGACTGCCTTTTCTCTGTTCCCCCTCCCCAGAAACTGTCCCCCCTCCCTTCCTCTTTCTCCCTGTGCTTTTGGGAAGAACTCATGTATACACAGTCTGAGTCTCTGGATGGGAGTAATGGCCGTGTGTAGAGGGTTGTCGGCTTTGTTTCTCAGCATTGAGGGACTGTAAAGCTGGATTGCTTCACTCTTGTCTTTCGTCTTCTCTTTGATGTGTCGTGTTTGATCTGTTGGCTTGTCTCTCAGTTCTGTACTCTCTCTCTCTCTCTCTCTCTCTCCCTCTCTCTCTCTCTCTCTCCATTGATGCAGTTGTGTGAGAGATGAAGAGTGAAGGAAACAACCATTGACCAATGATGGCAGTTGCCCCCCCCCCCCACTGCCAATCCAATCCAATGCTCACTGGATGTCCCTCCCAACAATTTTCCCACAGTGTGTGTTCTCTTTTTTAGAGTTATGGAAAGGGTAAAAACAGAGTCTGAACTATTCTTCTTGCTCCAGTGATGGCTTAAGTGTCTTAGTATGCTGGGCCACATTTTTTCAGGGCCTCTGGATCTGTCAGTGATGCTAATGCATTCACACGAGGAAACTTTACTTTTGTCCATTGGCTTGACTGATCATCTCTTCTTAGGCTTAAGAGAAATGTTGAGCTTGCCCTTAAAACCCATTCAAACAGTATACTAAGCACTGTGGTGGCTTAGTGGTTAAGATGCTGAGCTTGAAGAGTGGAAGGTTGGGGTTTGATACCCGAGGCCTCCACGACGGATCTTGGGGACATAAAAGTAGCCTCATTCGGGTGTTCCCTGAGTAGAGTTTCTCCCGCAAAAATCCTTTCAACCCAGAGTAATTTCTGACATGAAATTTATTATTTAGCACATTTGGAAGTGGAGAAGTCCATAGTCACACTTTCATGAACCACTGGTGTTAAAAGAGCGGTATTCCTGTTTTGCTTTGCCTTTTTTTCTTGGGTTTTCATCCCTATACTATAGCCAGGTCAAATATTAAGGCAAATGCGTATTTACTCCTCTCATCGGGTTTTCCCTCAAGACACACAAATGTTTCAGTGCTATGCGCCTGTAATGTGAAACAAGCAAAACAACCTGTGCTGTCTCTCAATTGACTATTCACTAAACAGTATCCAGTTTCCTTTATTAACTGATTATCCATCTGACCCTAGCAGGTTAAAATGTGATAAAATACATTAGATAAAATACAATTACAAAAACAGAATAAAAACAGATTAAAAGTAGAATGATACAATCACAATAAAATGAGATTTAAAATGTACTCAATAAAATTCATTACCTTTACATGCAACCCCTATCTGTTCAATAAAACATCTTCTCTTTTGAATGGCCCCAACTATAAACTTAACAATTCTAATATTTACACATGTATTTGTGCCCTGAAGGAAGGAAGTTAATCTTTTATTAGGGTCCCAGTATTTCGTTTTGTCTAGTAATGTCTGTAAATACTGGACTCTTATTGTGGCATATCCAATATCGATTTGTCATCACTTATCTAGTTAAACCCAAATCAACTGACCACCAAAATATTCTATCCTTTGCTTTCTGTTTCCATCTCTGGCTGAACAGCTTTACCATTGGCTTATCCCATCATTTTCGGGGACTGCTTAGACGTCCCTTTGTATCCTGTTGGTTAACAGACTGAATTGTGGCATATAATTGACAACTAAACAGAACATGTGCAATATTTTCTGTTTTTGATGTTTCACAGACACATGTTCTCTCGGAGTATGGAACATGGTTAATTCGCCCATATTTAACCATAGAGTCTAACTTCTCAAACTCTGCTCTTGTAAATGTCATTCTATGATACTGAGTCAGACCCACTGTGAAGTATTTCTCGATTTGAAAATACTTTTTGTTTTCGGCCAACCATTTCAAGAAACTAATCTTTGTAAGTGACACAGTATGTTTCAGTGCTATGTGCCTATAATGTAAAACAGACAAATAAACCAGTACTGTCTCCCAACTGGTTATTTACCACAAAAAAAAAAAACAAGCTAATTTGCCAAATGCATATTAAGTTAATCTTGAGTTTGAATAAAGACTCTTTTCACTGCTTCTAGATGTATTTATTTATTTTATTTAGTATACTTATACCCCGCCCATCTAGGAGATTTCCTACTTTGGGCAGCTGATGGTGTACTAGATACAGATTTTCTTGATAGGAAATTGGGATCTTATTTAGTCTTCTTCTTCTATGTCTAGGCCAGACTTCCATGTCTTCCATGTCATCAAGTTCAGCCTCTTAGCCACTTCTTTTTCCAAGTCTTGGCCGGACATGAAACTGTTTAAAAAAGGGCAGCTTTTGGTGAGTTCATTCTGCAGTTCCTTTCACCTGACCTAGTGTGAGAAAGATTAGCTGGCAACACAATGTTGTCATTACCAGGGTATGCTCGATTGTGGTTCAAAACAAGAGTACCACAATCTTCGAGGAAGCTCTTTCTGTGTACTTCTTTGTTTAGTGAGCCATGCAGACGATGTATCTGCCAAACCATGATAACTTTATCTTTTTGTACCTCTCTATTAATTCCTTTACTTCAACTCTTTTCCTATCATAATTTTTTTAAAAATAATTCTTGAAATTTCTCTACAATATAAACTCCAAAGGCATGCCTCTGAGGTGAAGAACTCTCATGGGAGATTGAAAGACCCTAAAAATAACATGAGAATATTCCAAAGTACTTGCCCAAGCCTTAAACCACTGGAGATCACTTGCTGCATAGCATGGGAGGAGCTAAGTAAGGTTGAACAATACTGTACATTTAGTGGATCACTAGATGAGCCCTTGTGCTACAGTGGTTAAACTGTAGTACTGCGGGCAACACTGCTCACATTGTGAGTTCACTCCTGATGTTGACTCAGCTTTCCATCTTTCTGAGATCAGTAAAATGAGTACCCAGCATGTTGGTGGCAAAAATGCTAAATGCATTGTCAATCACCCAAAGAGTGCTCTAAGTGTTATGGAGCTGTTTATAAATGCAATTGCTATCGTTATCACCAAAATATACAAAAAAAGGGCAAGATTTCAATTTCTCCAAAACATTGTTTTTTTGCAGTTATAAGAATTTTGGGCATGAGCATTTTTCTTCTTCCCTTATCCTCAAATTTTGCACCATCATAGAGAGTTCTGGAGAATTCAAAAGCTTTCCACATCTTAATAGCCAATATCCTGTTCAGCAAATGCAGAGTGAAATGGCAATTCTCAAGCATGGTCTCTGAGAGAAGGCTCAGGAGGCTCCCGGTCACATGTCCATGTCAGGAAAGGTGGACAGAGGTGCCTGGAGGAAAATGTTATGTTATGAGTAGGTCTTTTTGCCCATCAGTGGTTGCTTCCCTGCTTCCCTGTTTATATTTTGACTGTATATTGTGTATTTGATTATGTTGTAATGCCGCCCAGAGTCGGCCATGTGCTGAGAGGGACGGGGTACAAATTAAAATTATTATTATTATTATTATTCCAAGCTGCCACCTCCTAGCTAAGCAACCCAGGTGACTAGATTAGTGTAGATAAGGTAGCATAGAACCAAGTAAACACTCCAGGCATCTTCAGGAATTTTAGAAGTATATTGTAGTCAAAGAAAGTTACAGAAGAAAGTTCATTAAAAGTTCAGAAAGCACATCAAAATAAAGAAAGCTGCTCTATGGGGAAAGCCCAGTGGACCCCCTTCTGGCTTAAGCAACTACATGCTTGCAGTTCACCCTTAGCTCAGAGTCTTCGATCGAGAGAGACTCTTGGCCCCCACCTTCTGGGTTTTATCTTCTTACACATGATCCACCCCCTTGCCATTCCCCTAAAGGAATCCAGCCAATGACCATACAGCATAACTTGTCCATTATAGATTAGGCTCCATCTCTTCCAACCCATGAGGCCAGCATGTTTACACATTCCAGCCCCTTTGGTATGTGAGAAAGGGTTCTCCCACAGATTGAAATCTCCATCTTGGATTAGGCTAAAAACCAAGGCCTAAATTCTACCCTGACAGTCCAATCATGTGACCATTCTCAGAATTAGCACCAGGCAAGGCACATGAGAGGCAGTTAGCTGAATCAGGCAGAACACACATGTGATTGCTGCTCTGCTCTATGTTTGCTGAATAAGATAATGGGTTCTTTTTCTAGTGATCCAGGAAAGGGGTTACTCACCTTAAAATTTGATCTCTTTGGGCCAAATTCATTTTGCCATAATAGAATTGAAAAAAGAAAAAGAAAAAAAATCAGCACACAGTTTAGATACAGTTGTGCTTCTTGTGTTTTGTATACTTTCACAAGGAAAAAGAAAGCACATGTGTTTGGAAATATAAAGTGCTGAAATTAAAGATTTCAGGGAGCAGAGATGGATAAGACCCTTGTTTGCTCTCCCAGACAGTCACTGCTAGTGAGAGTTGGCCACAGCTGGGTAAAAGGCGCCATTAGTCTTATTAAGAATTGCAGTTCCTTCAAATCCTGAAAAGGTAATGTGGAAAACAGCACTTAAGGCATATGCAAAGTTTAAGTTGTTGTCTTTCAATGAATTCACTCATATCTTCTGCAAGCTGCTGATTTCTTAGTGCAATTAAGATGCTGCCTGAAGGGACCCCAGAGCCTGATATCACAGAGGGGAATACCAGATGGCGGCCCTGGACATAATGATGGGGCTTGGCCAAAAACTGGGATAGGACTTCTCTTGACTCACATGCTATCAGTGCTAACTTTCTTTTGCCATTCACCATCATTTTGCTTTCCCAAGATGACTGGTATAGGGATTCCAGAATGTTACTTGAATGTATGCAAAAAGACACAAGAAAGATTCAGAAAAACAGGCGTTTGGAGGAATTTGGTAATTTCTTAAAGGAGCATGAGGTAAGAAAACACCCTGTGCAGACAAAAGCACAGACAGTCATTGCAAGTCTCTAAACCCCATCCGTCTTTTCAATAACCAGCCCTTTAATAAGATGTCTGAAGAAGGCTGCTGGATTGACTAGAAGGAATAAAATCAGGAATGAGGTTATAAGGGAACAAATCGGAGCAGAACCAATCCTGCACTACATACAGAGACAACAAATAAAGTGGTTTGCCCATTTGGAGAGAATGTCTTGGAATTCCATACCTTAAAAGGCATATGTGGAAAGAGGAGAAGGACAAAGACCATGAGGCAAACCCAGAATAAGGTGGAGAGAACATAAGAACATAAGAACAGCCTTGCTGGAACAGGCCACAGCCCATCCAGTCCAGCATTCTGTCTCACACAGTGGCTCACCATTTCCTTCAGGGTATTCCCAAGCAGATGCATTCACCTGCTTAGGATTCCCAGGAAATGGCATTGAGAGATATCCTGCCTATCTCTCCAACCCGGAGGTTGTCCTTAAGTATCCATAATTATAGCCATTGATACCCTTGTCCTCCATGAACTTGTCTAATCCTTTCTTAAAGCTGTCAAGACTGACAGCTGTCACCACTTCTTCTGGCAGGGAGTTCCATAGACCAGTAATCCTCTGGGTGAAAAAGTACTTTCTCTTATTTGTTTGAGAACTAGTACCCAAAGGTTTCATCGAGTGTCCCCTAGTTCTAGTATTATGCGATAGGGAAAACAGTTTTTCCTTATCTACTTTGTCCACACCATGCATTATTTTATAAACTTCAATCAGGTCACCTCTTAGACATCGTCGTTCAAGAGTGAAGAGGCCCAACCATTGCAGTCTCAGATGGTAAGGAAGGTGTTCCAGTCCCCTAATCATTCTGGTTGCCCTCCTCTGCACTTTTTCCAACTCCATAATATCCTTCTGGAGGTATGGCGACCAGAACTGTACACAGTATTCCAGATGGGGCCTCACCATAGATTTATAAAGAGGCAAAATGACACTTGCTGACTTATTTTCTATACCCTTCCTAATGATCCCTAGCATTGAGTTTGCTTTTTTCACTGCTGAGGCACACTGGGTTGACACCTTCATTGAGTTGTCCACCAGGACACCAAGGTCCCTTTCCTGGTTTGTCGCAGAGAGTCCAGACCCCATCAGTTTATAAATGTAATTGGGGTTCTTTGCCCCAACATGCATCACTCTGCACTTACTAATGTTGAAGCTCATTTGCCACTGTTTTGCCCACTCCCCCAGTGTCAAGAGATCCCTCTGGAGCTCCTCACAATCTCTCACAGTTTTCACTACCCTGTATAATTTAGTGTCGTCAGCAAATTTGGCTACCTTGCTTTTTACTCCTACCTCTAGATCATTTATGAAGAGGTTGAAAAGCAGGGGTCCCAGTACTGAACCTTGGGGGACCCCACTCTTACTTCCCTCCACTTGGAGAAGTGTCCATTTAGTGCTACCCTCTGTTTCCTGTCCCTTAGCCAGTTGCTGATCCAGAACAAGACCTGTCCCTTTATTCCATGACGGGTAAGTTTATTCGAGAGCCTTTGGTGTGGGACCTTGTCAAAAGCCTTCAGATAAACAATGTCAACTGGATCCCCCTTAATCAATATGCTTGTTGACACTCTCAAAAAATTCCAACAGATTAGTGAGGCATGATTTGCCCTTGCAAAAGCCATGTTGGCTCTCCTTTAGCAGCGCCTTCTCTTCTATGTGCCGATTAATTCTATCTTTTAGGATGGTTTCCATCACTTTACCTGGGACACATATCAAACTGACAGGCCGGTAATTTCCTGGATCACCCCTGGATCCTTTTTTGAAAATGGGTGTTACATTCGCTACCTTCCAGTCATCAGGCACAAAGCCTGATTTGAGGGAAATATTATATATTTTGGCTAGGAGATCAGCAATTTCATCTTTAAGTTCCCTGAGAACTCGTGGATGGATGCCATCTGGTCCTGGTGATTTGTTAGTGTTTAGCTTAACAAGACATGCAAGGACCTCCTCCCTGGTTATTTCTATCTTGTTTAATTCTTCGCTTTCCCTCCCTACGAAGATAGGCTCTGTTTTGGGCAGAGATAACATCAAAAACCAAATAACAAAGGTGGAGGCCACTAGAAGTGTCAGAACAAGAACCTTACATCTCCCTCGAGAAGCAAAGAAAAAGAAGAAGCACTTTAAGTCTTAAAAATACTCTTAAAGTGGAGTGTGGAGACTCCGTTTTTCCCTTTCTTCTTTTGTCTGTGACTCCTGAAAACAACTGTAAGTAAAGGCGCTTTATTTTTCTCCTTACAAATGCTTCAAGTCTAAGTCACAGAAGAACATGGGCTCAGATCAACAGAAGACACTGTGGAAGTCCTTCTTTCATATCTTTTAATTATTGCTTAGTGCAACTAACAAAACAATGGAGGAGGCGTTAAAACTGAAGCCATGGTGTTAAAAATAGGTGTCCCAATGAAAATATATTTCTATGCTACTATTTGCTGTGATTGGAAAACTTAAGTACTGTATCTATTTTTTTAAAATCAGCAAGTTTGTTGGAGATGGGACGATTTTCATTTGAAAAGTGGAGTGAGTGAACAGATAGCTTCTCTAATCATCACCACCTTAGTGGGGTACACAGAAAGATCCTCCTCGAAGACTGTGGTATTTTTGAACCGCAATCAGGCAAACTCTAGTAATGGCAACCTTGATTTTGCAGCTAATCTTTCTCACACTAGGTCCAGCGAAAGAAACTGCAGAATGGAGTCACCAAAAGGTGCCTTCATTTTGCAGTTTCACATCTGGCCTAGACATGGAAGAAGAAGAAGACCACTTTAGTACTGAGTCCCAACCAACACACACACACCCCTCTCTTCTCCTAGTTTTTCCACAAAAACAGAAAATGGCAGGAGATGGCCAACCATGGAATTTTATTATTTCATCTTATTTGATTCCCAGGGTTTGTCTACTGTACATCTGTATGATTTCTTGTTCATGTTCAGTGAAAGAATCTTTTGTAAATCAAACTCTGTAGATGATTTTCAATAGAATAAACTCTGTATGCTTGTCAGCAAGCCAGCATCATGCTTTGGCTGCCCCTTATCCTGGGGCAACTATGTTATTCCTTGTAAACTGACTTCTTCTTGCAGGTTTGGTTGGCATAAATCTACCGCAATTCCATTAACTTCCAGTGCAGTCACCAACCCAGTTGTAAGAACGGAAGAGAATACAGGCTAGGAAGGACACATTTTCCACTCCAGCTTTTATTCTTTGTAGGACTGATAGCTTCTCTTTCATTCTCATTCTCTGGAGTGGAAGGAACCGGTTGTGCTGCCTCGTGTGCCAAGTTTTACAATTGCTGCAACTGTTAAGTACAGGTTAAGAAGGTGTCTCTGTGGTAATATGGAGGTCATCTTTTCATTCTTGTGCCATGAGACCCCAGTTCAGTCGTTTGTATTAGGAGCCATGACAATTTTGCAGGCTTTCAAAACCAAGCCATATTTTACCAGGCAAGCCAAAACCCACTGTTCTGCTACAGAAAAGATATTTGCTGAAAATAATTGGGCCTGGCAGCGCTGGATTTGTTGTGCTGGATTTGCTTTCCAGAAATAAAACCAGTCATTCCAAGATCTGCTGAATGTTTTGTTGTTTTGCAAACCAGTCACATGCATGGGTTTTCTGCCCAGTAAATCTGGGCACACATTTTGATTGTGTAACAATATAAAACCACAACAAGATGCTTTGTCCATTGGTGCCATCATCACTATCACGTTGTACTTCATATTTCTTAGCACTGCTGGTGCATGGAGGAGTAGACCAAAGGATAAAGTCCAAACATTATGAGTCACATCTTAAAAAATTGCTGTTAAGATGCCATGTTTGCAGAATCATGGTTGGTTGTTTTTTGGTTTTTTTTAGTCCCAATGAACAAATTAGCCGACATCGAACACATGGTCGGCACTTGCGAGGCGTGCCAAAGCTCTAGGCCAGAAGAGGCTCGTTCGCCACCTAGGGAATGGGACGCTGCGAGGGGACCCTGGTCCCGAGTTCACGTAGACTTTGCTGGCCCATTCAGGGGAACGCTTTTCCTCCTCGTGGTGGACGCGTTCTCTAAGTGGTTGGAGGTCATTCCAGTCTCGAGCACCTCCTCGACCACAACCATTAAACAGTTAAGGAGGGTCTTTTCCACGTTCGGTTTACCCGACACCCTCGTCAGCGATAACGCTAGCTGTTTCACGTCCGCCGAGTTCAGGGCATTCATGGAACGCAACGCCATTCGGCACGTCACCTCCGCCCCCTTTCACCCGGCCACCAATGGCCAAGTAGAGCGCCTCGTGCGCACCACGAAAGACGCGCTACTGCGCATGGGTCCCGGAGACCTCGACCTGAAATTGTGCCAATTCCTGCTGAGATACAGGGTCACCCCCATAGCGTCAGGGTACTCCCCCGCAGAGCTGTTGATGCGCAGGAAGCTGGCCACGGGGATATCCAAGCTAGACCCCACGAGAGTAGAGGACAAGGGGCGGAACATAGGGGTGGAACCCACAAAGAGTTTCAGCATAGGCGCCCCAGTACACTGCAGGAATTACGCCAGCGCGGGGCCAGCCTGGGTGCCGGGCACCATAGTAGATCAAACCGGCCCCGTCTCATACCGCGTGGAGACCAGTACAGGTTTCCTGTGGAGGCGACACGTGGACCAACTCAGGCGTAGGGTCCCCGGAGAGCAAGACGAGGATGAGGCCAGCATTGATTCAGCGTTAGGGTACTCCCCCACCCGTTTAGCCCAAGGGGGAGGAAAAGGGGAGCATGGGTCCCCACCAAGGGGGGAGGAAAGGGAATCGATCCACGGAAATCTTTTGCGGGAGTCCCCGCCAGAGAGGAGGAGCGCCGGGTTGCGGGAGTCCCCGTCAGAAAGGAGGAGCCCCAACCACACTCATACCCCGCGGAAGCCGCGGAAGTCCCCCCGAGGCTCAGAGGCCCATAGAGGTTTAGACGTTGATTTACAGTACCAGGGGGAGTTAGCGGAGTGGTCCCCCACCCGTCCTAGCGAAAAGAGGGGTTTCAGTTCAGCCCCTGGTACCTCCAGTCCCAGTAGCCCCTGTGAGTTAGAATGCAATATAGCGCCCATGTTCCGGAGACCGACACCTCCAAGACCGGAGGCATCAGCGAGTCCGCCCACCACCACAGTCTTAAGGTCCCCCGAGCAGGGATCAGAAGGTAGCCATTCCCCAAGGGCGACCTCATCGGTGCCGCGGTTCACACTAGGAGGGTCCCCGGGGTCCGAGGGCAATAGGCAGGGATTTACCTCCCAACTGTTCATCCCATTCCCTTCCCCAAGCGCAAGGCAGGCACGGACGCCCCACAGAGCCACTAACGAATCCCCGTGTCCCGTTGCAGGACAAGCTCCCGCGGAGTCAGGGATCACAGGCTCTCCAGAATTAGGGCAGGCGCAAGCACGCCCCAAGCGAACGTGCGGCAAGCCACAATGGTTGCGGGACTTCGTCCCATCCTAGGGGGGAGGGATGTTATGTATGTATGCGTGTTCATTATACTGTAAGGCAAGATTGTAACCACTCCAGATACAAACGATATCAGCTGTAAAGGAACGCGAGCAGACAGCCTATAGAGGGCAGCTGCGAGCGTTCACTCTCACATGGTTCACATTGCTCAATCACGGACAGCCGCGGGAAAACCTTCCCCGCATTCAGCAGCTGAAGAAAGACCTGCATTCAGCAGCTGAAGAAAGACCTGCATTCAGCAGCAGGAATGGAGGCGTGCCTGGGCGAGGCCACGCCGGTAGCAACCAATCAGCTACCGTGCTACAAGATTCAAATGTAGAGAGCTACTGTATATATTGAGATGTATCACCGCCATTACCTCATGCTTAACTGGAACCTCATGCAATAAACCTGTGTTAAACCAACCTTTCGGTTGTCCGGTCGTCTTTGGTCCCATACACTAAAGTTTGAAATGGGTAAACCAAGATTATGGAATGTTGCTGTCATGGTTGCTTCTGTTTTACGATGATGGTGTTTCCAAAAGGCTCTAACACAGGGATTCTCAACATGTGGCCCGCGGCCCAGATGTGGCCCACAGCATCATTTCATGTGGGCCCCCACTGCTTCCACCATACCAGGAAGTGCCATGTGGTGGAGGAAGGGCAAAATGGCCATCCAGCCCCCGAAGCTTTCTGAGGGAGTGTGACCCAGCTCCCAGCTTTAAAAGGTTGAGACCTCCTGCTCTAACATTTCTATTTTCATGGGAGGATGCCAAAGTACTCACCCAAAACCTGAAACCATTGGAAATCCCTTGCTACCCAATATGCTACATAGCAAGGGAGTATCTACATCAGGGGTACCCAAACTATGGCCCACAGGCCAGATCCAGCCCCTGACACCAATTCATCTGGCCCATACCACCCTTGTTGCTCCCAGAAGTGGAAGTAAAATGTGCCCTTATGGGCACGTTTTACTTCCACTACCAGGAGCAATGAAGGTGGCATGGGCTGGATGAATTGGCGTCAGGGCCAGATCCAGCCTGCGGGCTGTAGTTTGGGAGTTTGGGCACCCCTGGTTTAAGCAGAGAAAATGGCAGCCTAAAATCTATCTGATCCTGTTGCAAAACAGATTGCAAGGCACATTTTACTTCCGCTTCCGGTGGGAGGAACCATGTGACCAGCCTGCTGAACCATATGACCGGCTCACAGCCCAAAAGGTTTGGGCACCCCTGATCTACATCTAAGTAAATTGATTGATTGATTTCATTTGGATCTCATCTGTGTGGAAAGTGTCATTGGGTGGCTTGATCACTAAATGGCACCATATTTAAAATACAAATTGCATGTTAAAACATTTAAAACATTGAGCTAGAGTTGCCTGGTCAGTATCATCCCATTCCTTGAAATTTCTGGGTGTAAACCTGAAACAGGGCCACTCTTTAGGATATCATGTGGGGGAGACCCTTGTGCAGTCACAGAGATATTGCAGACAAAAGGTGAAAGGGCAGTATTTTGCCAGTTTTGGCACCACTACTGCCAGGTGTTATCAACAAGAAGACTCATGAGTTATGATGCTGGTACTTCATACTTTGCTCCCAATGGCATGACAGGTCCAACATTCATGCTCAAAATTGTAGAATGGAAGGGAAGCAGCTGGCCTGGAAGAGAAGCTCAGGATGCATACAATTTGGTGCATTGTGCTACAGTTTTTGGAACAACACAGATACAATGGCCGCTTTGCCATTCCTACATCATCTTATAGCTCCCTCTGGTTACACCAATATGAAAGCAGTGGATTTGCTCTGAACATCCCTTTGACATTTTATTTTTACTATGCAATGGTTGGTTTTCCCCACCAGGAGCAACTGATGTGCTATTTGGTTTGGGGTTATACTTGCACAAAGTGTCCTTTGGTTTGGATCATTGTTGAGTCTTTTTAGTAGTGTCCAAGCTTTCTGGCTGCTTCTTGCAATGTCAAGCACTGTTATAATGACTATCCAGTGAGTTATTTTGTTTCTGGAGGAGCTGAGATCAAATTTATCGCAGCTTTTATTATATGTACATTTAGTGTAAGGGACCAAAGACAATACAACAGCCGAAGGGTTGGCTTAACACAGGTTTATTGCATGATGATCCGGAGGAACATGTGGTAATGGCGGCTGGGTAGCTCATTATATACAGCTGGCTATACATTTGAATGTGGCTCGTTGGCAAGCTATTGGTTGCTGCCCGCGTGACGTCGTAGGGGGTCTCGCCCTTCTTGACCAGGTGAGGAGGTCGCGGGGAATCTTCCCGTGCTGCTGACCCAGGTGGCTTTGATCCATTAGAGCTGGACGCTCGCTACTGCCCTCTGGTGGTCACTAGCTCGCGTCCCCTTATTAAGCATACATTGATACAGGTGATGGTTATAATGTTGCACACAGAAAGGTTACATTGATAGCACATGGTACAGGTACATAGTTAAAGGCACTGCTTTACAGAACACAACAGTACATTAAAAGCATTTTCTTTGAAGTACGAAATATGATCTAAGTTTTGGGTGTATGTTTCGCAAGTGAGACCTGGGGTGTAGACAGAGGCATGCGATTTTTTAAATCATGTCAGAAGCATGCAAATATGCTATCTGGGTTGAAAGGATTTTTGCTGGAGAAACTCCATGGAAATTACAAACTGGTCATATTTCTCTGGTTGAGAGGCAATCTGAAGCTGCATCTAGCATTGTTGTAACCTTTTCCTAGTTGGCATTTTTGGCAGCATGCCTACAACAGAATGGTATAGAGATTGAGGTAGGATAGCTGAGAAGATCTGGCACAGAATGACTCTATGTTGAGAATTTCAGGTTGAATCACCTACACTCTTAATGCTCTATTGAGCTATGTCAGACAAGAAACAAACAACGGAGAAAACAAAAAAGTGAAAAAGACAAAAATATTGCGGCATCTTAAAGACTAAATGCTATATTTTTTAATTCCTCAGACAAGATATTGTAAAGTTTGTAAACTATAGGCTCTCTAACAAAATTTAGAACTGGGTTTCAACCTTTTTGCCACCTGCCACTGTTAAATGGGTAGTTTAGGATCATGTACAGTATAAAACACATTGAATGGGATTCTGTCCATTTTATACAGCTTTGCCATTTTCTTCAATGTGTTCATAGCTCTAAATGTTGTTCTGACTGTTGAAATTGCCAAGTACAGTAAAACCCCTGGTGAGCTGGTGGGTACATTATATATTCCTGAGGGCTCCTCTTAAGAACTTTGCTACACATCTGCAAAAACAAAACCCAATAACATGAGGCATTGTAATGAAAAAACATTTCTGAGCATGCACAAAGTCACTTCTATCTCTAGAATCTGCTGATGCTTTCTTCCACTCCAGCAAATGTACACTATTCCTGCTTAGCTGCTGCATACATTTTAAGCTTTTGTAACTTTCCCTTTTCTCTCAGTAGTGAGAATTTGTGTGAACATTTTGTGCTGTTAAAATGCCTCAGCTAATAACTTGTGGCAGAGAAGGAACACTCTTAGTTTAAACCAATGGTTCCCAACATGGGGCCTATGCCCCATGGGGAATTGACTTAGGCTTTTGGGAATTGAAGTCCAAAACCAATGGTTGGGGGAAAACTGGTTTAAACTGTATAGATTTACATACTACTGAGCTCCCTTTTCAGTATAACAGCTTGGTGTAAAAAAGGATATCCTATACCTAAAGAAGATATGCAGCTTTGCATTATTCCATAAAATTATGAAAGATGTCACAATGTGTCAAGACAACCTCTAAGAAATCGATTTTGGACAACATTTACTTAAAAGTAGATCATGCTAAACTCAGCTGGGCTCACCTCTGAGCTGAGAAATATACGATTACCTCTAATTCTCACCCTCAGTCTCACACACACACACACCCTTACATCAAATACCTTTTCAGCTGAAGTGGTACCTCTTTGTCTACTTGCAATTTCTTACTTTAAAACTGCTAGGTTGGCAGGAGCTGTGACAGACAACAGGAGCTCACTCCGTTGTGCAGCACTCAGGTCTCAAACTGCTGACCTGCAGACCTTCCGGTCATCAAGCTCAGCATCTTAACCACTTAATCCACTGTGACCCTACACCATCTTGACTAAAAATATGTAAAACATTTCTCATCTGAACTGATATCAATTTTTACTGCCCTCAATTTTTTCAACACCTCACCCAGAAAGGGCCCTTCACATGAAGTTTGAATTTCGTTCATGTTGGAATTTCTGTCATATCTTTGGGATCCATCTGACCAGGAGGGCTTTTGCACAACTTCGCATAATCCGCCAGTTATGTCCACTCCTGGACCAGGAGTCCTTGCTCATAGTCACACACATACTGGTCACCTCCAGACTAGACTATTGCAATGCGCTCTACATGGGGCTGCCCTTGATGACCATTCGGTGGCTGCAACTGGTGCAGAATATGGCTGCCCAGGTGGTGATGTGGTATGGCCATTATGCCTGTGCCTCTCCCCTGCTGTGGGAGCTGCATTGGCTGCCAGTGTGCCTCCGGGTGCAGTTCAAGGTGCTGGTAATGACCTTTAAAGCTCTACATGGTAGTGGACTAGGGTACATAAGAAACCACATACCCCAAGGACATCGGCCCATCCCACCAGAGCAGATCGGAGCGGCTCCCTAAAGGTTCATCTGCCAGAGAGTCTCGTCTCTCTGGCACTAGAAGGAGATCCTTCTCCGTATCTGCTCCGGCCCTGTGGAACCTCTTACTGATTGAGTTGCACCTCCAGACAGAGCTATTGCCTTTTAGAAAGGGACTACAAACATGGCTAGCTCATCAGGTGTGGGGTGCTGTCAGTGGGGCAGTGCCCCCCCCAGTTGATGATATAAGGGCCTTCCGGGGTGGTTTAGCTTTTTTATCCTAGTTTTAGCTAGTTTAAATGGGGAACTGGAGGTAGAGGACTTTTAAGTTTTTAATGATTTTAACTTGAGGTTTTTATGACTTATTACTATGGGGATGTTTTTATGCTGGGTTTGTAACATTTGTTGTAAGCCGCCCAGAGTCGCTGTAATGTCCAAGTGTTACCTCACTTCAAAAGGACACAGCGCGTGAAGTGGATCCGCCAGAGGGGCGCCCTCTTCAAAGGAGGGGCGCATTTCAAAGCGGCGCAGGAGACCAAATGGTGATAGTAAACTGTGATTGTCCGCTGGTATGTTCCTTTGTTGTTGAATGGGAAAACAAATATGACTATAAATAAATAAATAAAATAAAAATAAATAAATTTCCAGGGAATCCTAAGCAGGTGAAGGCATCTGCTTGGGAATACCCTGAAGGAAATGGTGAGCCACTGTGTGAGACAGAATGCTGGACTGGATGGGCTGTGGCCTGTTCCAGCAAGGCTGTTCTTATGTTCTTATGTTCTTATAGTCACTGCTATCAAGGCGAACGGGGACATCTGCATCTGCGCGGACTACAAATGCACAATTAATAAGGCTATCCGAGCTAATTCTTATCCTGTTCCAGTGGTTAGCCACTTGCTGGCCACCCTCCATGGGGGAAAGTGTTTTGCTAAACTGGACTTAGCCCAAGCATATCAGCAAGTGCCTGTTAGCCCCAAATCTGTGTTGTGTCAGACTATTACTACTCATAAGGGTGCATTCCGAGTGAAACATCTACAGTTCGGGGTTAGTGCAGCGCCGGGTCTTTTTCAGGCTCTTGTGGAAAGGTTATTGAAGGGTCTCCCTGGGGTGCTGACTTATTTTGACGACGTATTGATATCTGGGACAGACAAGGGGGACCTGGCCACTAAACTGGGGAAGGTGCTGGAGCGTTTCCATAATGCGGGGTTGCGGGTAAAAAGGGAGAAGTGTTGTTTTTTTGCTCATGAGGTTGAATTCTTGGGGTTCAAAATCACCCCCACCGGCATCAAGCCCTCTGACTCCAAAGTTCAGGCAGTCTGGGAAGCCCCACGTCCCACTTCGAAGACTGAGCTCCAGGCATTTTTGGGTCTCTTAAACTTCTATCACTCCTTTCTACCCCGAAAGGCGACTATAGCTGAGCCCCTGCATCGTTTGCTGAGGAAACAGGCGGTGTGGCAGTGGGGGCCTCCCCAGGAAAGGGCATTCGGGGAAGTCAAGGAGCTGTTGACTTCGGATGCTGTCCTTACACATTACGATCCGAAGAAGCCCCTTTTGCTTGTATGTGATGCCTCGCCGGTGGGGGTTGGGGCTGTACTGTGCCATGACATGGGGGGGAGGGAAAGAAGCGCCTATCGCATATTACTCCAGGTCGTTAACGGTGGCTGGGGGAAAACTATGCTCAGATTGATAGAGAGGCACTGGCCATAATCGCTGGAACTAAGAAATTTCATGACTTCATTTATGGAAGGGCTGTCACGATTATCACCGACCACAAACCGCTCCTAGGTATATTTGTGCCAGACAAGCCCACCCCCCAGATCCTGTCTCCGCTGATGTTACGCTGGGCAATGTTCCTTCAGGCGTACCAGTACACGCTCCAACATCGCCCAGGTATCAGCATTAGCCACGCAGATGCTCTGTCCAGATCCCCTGTTGAGTATGTGGGTCGAATTGAGGTGGAAGGACAGGTCCTTATGTTGGATGTGTTAGACTCTCCCCCGATCTCCGCTGCTGACATAGCAGCCCAAACAAAAAAAGACCCTCTCCTGTCAAAGGTTGTCATGTGGGTTCAGAAGGGGTGGCCATCGCCACCAACCCCTGAGGAATTCAGGGTATTCTACTCCAAGAGAAACGAACTGTCACTGGAGCGGGGTTGTTTGGTTTGGGGGGACAGAGTAGTCGTCCCATCTGCACTTTGGAACAATGTGCTCCGCACGCTCCATGTTAGCCACCCAGGTATTGTCAGGTCAAAAGCACTAGCGCGAAGCTACTTCTGGTGGCCCCGATTGGACCTGGACATTGAGGCTTGGGTGGGAAAATGCAGGGAATGTCAGGCTTCAAGGCCTGAAGAACCACGTCTTCCCCGCAGGGAATGGGATACGGCCAGAGGCCCCTGGTCTCGGATTCATATAGATTTTGCTGGACCTTTCAGGGGAACAACACTTCTAATTATTGTAGATTCCTTTTCCAAGTGGATAGATGTCATCCCAGTGTCAGGAACTTCCTCTGCCACCACAATCCGCAAATTAAGGTGGGTCTTTAGTACCCTAGGCCTGCCTGACATCGTGGTGACCGACAACGCGTCTAGTTTCATGTCGGCAGAATTCCAGGATTTCCTAAGTCGTAATGGGATTAGACACATCACGGCCGCTCATTTTCACCCTGCCACAAACGGTCAAGCCGAGAGGCAGGTACGGACGGTCAAAGACGCGCTCTCACGCATGGGACCTGGGGATTTGGAACTGCAGTTGTGTCAGTTTTTGCTGTCCTACAGGGTCACCCCATTGGCCTCAGGGCTGTCACCAGCCGAACTGTTAATGAAAAGGAAGCTGCCGACTGTTTTTGACCGTTTAGATCCTCAGCGCCAAGAGGATCGGGGCCTCAATATAGACATTCTGAATTTAAAAGGTTTTGAGGTTGGGCAACCAGTACACTGCAGGAATTATGCCAACAGGCCTCCATGGTTGGGTGGGGAAGTGTTGGAACAGACGGGCCCGGTGTCTTACACAGTGCAAATGGAGAATGGCGCAATTTGGAGGAGACACACAGATCAAATGCGGCTCCGGGTCCTGGGGCAGAACTCTAACTCTGGCCCAGGGAGGGAGCCACAAGGGGAAACGAGGGGAGATAGGGAGAGTGATATGGAGTGGGAATTAATCAGTGACCCCCTGTCCACGTCTTCCCCAGAGCCCGAAGAGGGAGGGGAGGCTACCCCGAGCTCAGAGGCAGGAACGGAAGGGGGCCACTATGAGCTCTCCCCCCACTTCCGAACCAGTAGTGGTGTCCGTTGAGCCTACCCCGGTGCCAGAGACGCACGGGCGGCCCAGACGAGTTTGTGGGCCACCCATCCGTTGGGGAAAGGTTGTTTCTCACTGAGGGGGGAGGGATGTAATGTCCAAGTGTTACCTCACTTCAAAGGGACACAGCGCGTGAAGTGGATCCGCCAGAGGGGCGCCCTCTTCAAAGGAGGGGCGCATTTCAAAGCGGCGCAGGAGACCAAATGGTGGTAGTAAACTGTGATTGTCTGCTGATATGTTCCTTTGTTGTTGAATGGGAAAACCTCTGTATATAAGATACCATCTTTCCCCACATAAGTTAGTCTTGTCTCCCGATCGGAATAATGCAAGCGCGGTGCCAAAATGGCCGCCGCGCTCTTTGCGGGGCCCCCCCATCGGACGAAGGCATCCGGGTAGTTAGGGGGCGTGGCCAGCTCCTCTATAAAAGGGGTGGCCACGAGGCAGCCGAGCTGCCATTTTGCGAAGCAACGGAGCGGAGAAGTTTTTTCCTCTTATCTCCGTCGCTTTTGCCTTGACTGGGAAGCCTTTTGGCTGCTGATTTTCTTCTTTCGGCTTCCCATAGGTTGGACTGAGATGCCTTCGAAGAAGAAGGCGGCCGCGAGCGCGGCTTGCGCGGTTCGGAGGCGCAATCCGGGTCGGAGGACCGCGGCTGCGCCTCCGCAGCAGCCGCCTTTGCCTGCACCCACCGGGACCGGTGGGATGGGGTCTATTCCCCCTTGGCCGGAGGCTGGGGACCCAAGCATGGGTCCAGCAAGGGCTGCGGCCCGCCGCCCGCAAGCGGTGGACACCGCTCCTGGTGCTTCCCATTCTACTGGGCCTTCCTCTATAGGGGCGCAGCTCACTCCGGGGCCTTCCAGCCTTGGGGGGTGGTGTGGTCCCCTTCCCTGGCAGGTGCCTACATCGGCCCTACCGGGCCTGGGTGTGGGGTCATAGCCCTATTCGGGCCCCGGGGTACAAGGACCTGTACCCACGCCTGTAGCAGGCGGGCCGGCTGGCCCTTGGCCCCACGTCAGTGTGGAGGCCTTACTGGCCCGCGTTGCGGCCCTTGAGGCATCCCTGGCTTGGGCCAGCCACACTGGGGCTCCCTTTGGGGTTCATTTTGACGCGTCGTCTGCTGCGCAGCGGCAGGCGACGGGACGGGTCGAGCTGCTTGAGGCGCGTGGCGCGACTTCGGCCACTGCCTCGCAGCTCCCCAACCAACAGGCCAGTGCGGGTCAGGCCCCAGCGACGAGCTCTACGGCGGTCGTGAGCTCCGACGCCCCCAGTGGGCCGGAACCCCCGGTGGGGGCGGCCCGTGGGGGTGCAGCATGTGAGTATGCGGTCCAAACTAGTGCACCTACACACGTGGCCACGTTGGGGGGGGCTTTCCAATGGCCTTGGCCTCGCGTGGGTGGTGCGGCGGTACAGCCGCTGATGCCCCACCCGGCGACGACAACTACCACCCAGGGCCCCGGGGTGGGGGGTGTTTCCTACCCTGTGGGGAATGTTTTGGGGGTGGCTGGGCTAGTCCAAGCCCCTTTCCAGATGCCCGCAGTTTCTGCGGTGCCTGTCTCGGCCTTGCCGACAGTGGGGTATTCCTTACCACTGGGTGACCACTTGGCACAGGCCACCAAAGAGAAAATATGGCGGGGGGAGTATGTAGATATCTTCTCACTCCTAAACAGGGAGCCCACCAAGGAAGAGAGGGAGGGGCAGGATGAGAAGGATAAGGAGCAGGCATGTCGTTGCAAGCCACCACGTACGTGGGCCAACTGGCTGCCGGCTTACCTCATCTACATGGCGGTGTACCTGAGGGCCCGGCCGGATTTGGCAATTCCGATGGTCCAGTATTTGGACAACATCTATCGGGCGATGGTTGACTTTCCGGGCCCGTCGTGGTTGGCTTATGACGAGGAATTCCGTATGCGGATTCCCATGCACCCTGAGATGAGGTGGGATGAGCCATGCCAGAGGCTTTGGCTTCTGTACATGACGCCCACGCGCCCCGCGCCAGGGGAAAGATACCATTGTGGACATGCGGTCCAGCGAGCGGCTCCAGCACAGGTTCCCCGCCAGGTGGCGGGGCAGGGGGTTCCAGCCCGCCTGCTATGCTGGACTTTCTCGTCCTATGGTTCCTGCAATAGGAAGAATTGCAAGTACAGACATGAGTGTCCCACCTGTGCGGGCCCCCACGCAGCCTCTGCCTGTCCCAGGCCTGGAGGGACGCGGGGCAGAGGGAGGGGCAGACAGTGGGCTGGCAAGACTGCCGCAGATGGAGCTGGTTCACCGAAAGGCTCCCTCCCCAATTAATGTGGACATGTTGGAGCGTTGGCTCACATTGTACCCGAAAGGGGAGGATGCGGATTATCTCCTTCAGGGCTTTAGGCAGGGGTTCCGTATCCCTTTCATGGGTGATAGGTCCCCTCAGGATGCCCCCAACCTTTTGTCCCTTAGGGGGAGGGAGGAGGTGGCTGCTGCCAGCATTAATAAGGAGGTCGATGCGGGCAGGGTCGCTGGCCCTTTCCCTGCACCCCCGTTCCCCAACCTTAAGGTATCGCCCCTGGGCTTGGTTCCCAAAAAGTCTCCAGGCGAGTTTCGCCTTATCCATCACTTGTCCTACCCAGCCGGCCGATCGGTCAATGATGCTATCCCTGATGACCTTTGCTCAGTCAGGTATACATCTTTTGGCCACGCGCTGCGCATGGTGCGCTCATGTGGCCCGGGTGCGCTGCTGGCTAAGTGCGACATTAAGTCGGCTTTTCGCCTCTTGCCGGTGCACCCGGGCGACTTTGAATTGCTGGGTTTCAAATTTCGGGGTGAATATTACTTTGATAAGGCCATGCCTTTTGGCTGTTCCATATCATGCTCGGCTTTTGAGCGTTTCAGTACCTTCCTAGAGTGGGCTTTCGTCCGCAGGTCAGGGTCCCGGTCTGTAGCCCATTACCTGGATGACTTTTTATTCGGGGGTGAACGGGGCTGGGACACGTGTACACGTCTCCTCAACACATTTCAGACGCTAATGGAGGAACTCGGTGTCCCTTTAGCGCCCGAAAAGACCGAGGGCCCATCTACCCAGCTAGTCTTCCTGGGGGTGGAGATTGACACGATAGCGCAGGCGTCTAGGTTACCGCGGGATAAGGTGTCAAGGACAGTGGCCCTTATCTCGGACTTGCTGGCCAAGCGCAAGGCATCACTGAGAGAACTGCAGGTGCTACATGGTCACCTTAATTTCGCTTGCAGGGTGGTCGCACCGGGCAGGGCTTTTGCCCGGCGCTTGTGCGACGCCATGGTAGGATTATCCAGGCCTCACCATAGGGTTCGGCTTACCCGGGGTATCAGGGCAGACATGCTTGTCTGGTTACAGTTCCTGAGGGAGTTCAATGGGGTCTCATTTTGGAGGTATGACCTCCTGGCTTCCCCTCATTTTCAGATTCAGTCTGATGCCTCGGGATCCCTGGGTTATGGGATGTACTTCAATGGGAAGTGGGCCTATGGTGGGTGGCCACCGGCCTGGGCAGGCACGGGTCGCCTGCGTGATCTCACATATCTGGAGTTTTTCCCTATCCTGGGTGCTTTGATGGTATGGGGCGAGGAGTGGGCCAACTCGGTCGTGCATTTCTGGTGTGACAACGCGGCTGTGGTCCACATTGTTAATGCACAGACTTTTAAATCGCCCAGGGTTATGGACCTAGTGCGCCAGTTTGTGTTGCACAGCCTGCGCCTCAACGTCCTGTTCAGGGCCAGGCATGTCCCAGGGGTTAATAATGATATTGCTGACGCTTTGTCCCGCCTACAGATCTCCCGGTTCCGTGCCTTGGCCCCGGATGCGGAGGAATTTCCCTCGCCACTCCCGGAGGAGATATGGACCATTGGCAAGGAGAGGTGAACCGGGCGATTGGCCTGTCGATAGCGCCACGCACGCGTAAGGCGTATCACCACGCAATTAATTCTGTCAGGGCATTCTGTACCCAATTTCAACTGCCAGGGACCTGGCCGATCCCGGTAACCCATGTTCTGCGGTTCATGGTTTACCTGCATGCTCAGGGCCTTGCACCTCGCACCATGGCATCTAAGCTTTCAGCGTTGGCTTTTATGGCCAAAGTGGGAGGTCATGTGGACAGCACCTCTGACTTCCATGTGAGACATGTTTTGGAGGGGTGGGTGCGGTGGCGTGGGCGTTGCCCGGACGACCGCCACCCGATTTCCCCAGGGGTTCTTACCCAATTGGCCCGGGGCTGGCCTGGCCTCTGTTTGATAGACATGAGGCAGCCCATTTCATGCAGCCACAACGGTGGCCTTTTTTGGAGCGCTCCACAACAGCGAGCTTGTGATGCTGTCTAAGGCGGATGCAAGTCGTAGGGCACTGGAACTCGAGGATGTCTATGTTGCCAAAGACTGGGCTCAGTCGAGGATACGCTCCTCTAAGACAGATCAGCATGGCGTAGGCAGTGATGTAAGACTGCTACGGTGTTCTTTGGCAGACATCTGTCCGGTTGGTGCCCTACAGGATTTCCTTGCACTGCGTGGCACGCACCATGGCCCGTTTTTCTGTCACCAAGGTGGGTCTTCCCTTACTAAATTTCAATTTTGGAGGGTGCCGCGAAGGCAGTAGACAGTCTTGGCCTCTCAGGGGCTCGTTGCGGCACCCATTCGTTCAGAAGGGGGGCGGCTTCTACTGCAGCTGTTTTGGGTGCTCCGGGGCTGAAATATGCCGCATGGGAGGGTGGGGTTCACAATGTTTTCAATTTGTGTTCGCCCTCTTTAACCTGAGTACCAGTTTAGTCACTGCACTGTTTCCCCCCCCCCTTTTTCCTTGACAGACCCTGGGTGTCGTATTACACCGGTGACAGTATGGCTGGTGGACCATAGCCGCGTGCACAGGGCAGCGCGTTACGCTGCACAGGGCAGCGCGTTACGCTGCATGGGGCAGCGCGTTACGCTGCACAGGGCAGCGCGTTACGCTGCGGCGACAGAGTGGGACCCCGACTGAGACTGGGTGCACCCGCACGTCTCAGGTGGTGTGGTAAGCGCGGCATGTTATGGCGGGAACTGTTGCCATTCCTTTTCTACATCAGGGATGCTGACTCGCCTGATGTCCTGGTTATGTACCTTGGGGGCGATGGCTTGGGGCGGGTCACTGGCCTATCGCGGAAGCTTGCGATTTGCAGTGACCTGCCTGCCTTCCTCACATTATGTGTGGCCGGCCACAACCCTCAAGTGGTCGGACGTGATGTCACGGTACGCTTACTGGGGAGCGTTCGGCCTCGAGGCTCTTGACTGAGCCGATGCTCCGTGAACGGGGCTATTGCCCGGTTCCTTTTTGAATAGGGTGGGGGACGCGTCATTCGCCTCCCCACCATCAGTCTGCAAAATTAAGAGCTTTACTCAGGGGATGGGGCCCACCTGTCGCAGGGAGGTATGGACCTCTGGTTAGCAGACTGGCGAGCAGGCCTGTCGACCGAGCTGACGGTCTTGGGGGGGCGGTGAGCCTTTTTGGGAAGCCTCCCCGTGTGGCGGGTAGCACTGGTAAGGTAAACATTTATGACCCACAGGTATCCGGCAGGTTCGCAATTGACTGGACAACACTAGACAGGTATAAGTTGGTTAAACGTTGTCCGGTCAACGACGAACCAGGCGACGGGGTGATGGCTACAGCTAGACAGCATGCATCACCCCGTGATTTCACGGATACGCGTCAGAGGGTGGGGTCATTAGTTAGATATTGACTACGGTCAACAATTTGTTTGTTGTCAACAAACAAATGGATACAAATAGATACATTGTAACAATTGCCGTCGGCAATTTGGGTGGTACCTTACCAGTGTTACTTCGGCCTGCTTGCCTTAAGAATTATAATTGGTCAATTACCAATAGAAATTTATAATTCGGACTAGGGCATGAATCAATAAATGTGGCCCAATGCCGTTATCCACTTTTACCAGTGTCTGAGTCCTTTATTGGGGGGTGCGCCTGCAAAGAATCACTATGCTTACCCCACACTCTGCTTCCTAGTCTACTTCTTGCGAGAATCTAACAGTTGCATACTGTATAAATAAATCTTGCAGCTTTGCAGGTTCCTAGTTACACCTTGTGCTGAATGCTGCACCCCAGCTTGGATGCCTTGTGGCTATAACAGTGGAAGAGAGAAAGAAAGTGGCCATACTCATCATAGTCTCTGAGGCTGTGAAACCCTGACCCCTGAAACTTGGCATGCAAGCTAAGAAGATCCTGACACTGTGCATCACAGATTAATGTCATTTACAAAATGCATTCATTAATTTTAAGTAATTAATTAATGCATTTTGTAAATGACATTAATCTGTGATGCACAGTGTCAGGATCTTCTTAGCGTCAGGATTTTCTGTAGCCTGCTGTACCACAGGTGGAGTCTCTAGGTGGCAGATGACTTGTCTTCTAAGATCTACTCAAAAGTAGGGATCCCTTCAGCTTTCGTTCAGGTTTTCGAAAGCTAGATGAAAAGCTCAGACAAACCTATTGAAGTATTTCTGAAGCCACTTCACTTCTATTGGAGCAACACAGTTCCAGTTATTGTGTAACTCACCTGCCCTAAAGACCTTGATGGTTTTGAACTCCATATGTCAATATGTGCAAGTGTTTGTTTGTATCCATCTGTCTATCCATCTAGAAATAATGATAGTGAGAATTGATGTTCTCTGATATGTGGGGGAAATGAAGAGAGGGATTAATTGTAAATTGCAACAAAAATCTACACAAATTTAGCATGCTACTTGCATTTTGTTGAAAATAAAGAAGTTGGTAGGTCACACATCCCAACGAACATACATGCTCAACAATGTCAAGTGTAATCAGGTGAGCTTTGTGTCCAGAAATTTTGTCTGCTGTCCAGATGCTATTTTTTTAATTGGTGACTTTGAAAAGCTGAGACTCCCTTCCTGTAGTTATCTGTGTTTATGCTAGGGGTTCTCAAACATTTCAAGTCGGGGGCTGGGTCATGCTCCCTCAAACAGTTGGTGGGCTAAACTGGTGCTCCAGCTGCCGCTGCCTCCGGAATCGGCCGCAGAATCATTTACAGCTGTAAATGAACCTGTGGCTGTTGCAAATGTATTTACAACAGCTGTAAATGAGTCCATGGCCAATTCCAGTGGCGGCAGCAGCTGGAACGAGAGTGGGGTGGATTATTTGGTGCCATGGGCTGGATCGGGTCTGCAGGCCATAGGTTAAGAACCCCTGATTTAACTGATCCCCCCTTCAAACAGAGGAGACCTCCCTAGATAGCACAGTTCCAGATAGCCCATCTAAAAAATAGGGGCAAGGCCATTCAATATACAACCTCATGGTTTGTCAGAAATGGGATGTCTGCTACTGCATACTGCTAAAACCTCTTCAAAACATGATCATAAGGCTTCATGGCAGGCATTCCTGGAGGCATAAGCAATGATGCCCAAAATTCTGAGATCAATGGGACAGGACATTGAGAGACATTGGTCTGGTAATTTGCACCGTGATGGGCCTATGGACAGACTTAGAGAAAAGTAAAGTGTTCAGATATTGGCCACCACTGCCTTCTAGTACTATATCCGATTCTGAATATTCATGGGGAATAGCCATGAAGATTGTTCTGGGAACACTATAATGCTGTAATCTTCTATTTGCCTTCCACATCGCAGTGTAACATCCAGTTCCGCGAGTCACTTTCTGGTCCTGAGCCCTTTTGGCACACAAAGTCCTGATCAGCCCCAGGCCAGTATTGATGAAGCTACTGCCCTCCATCAAGATGGATTCAAATGGGATTTAATCCACTTGGGACCATCACCCTTCCCTCTGGACTTTGCCGCCCAAGGCCATTAGCCATAAGGGTTGTCAGGTTAATTAACTGCCACCTGACAGTCAGTGTTGAGTCACTAGCAATATGGTCTACTCCGATGATGGTGAACCTTGGCACTCTAGGTGTTCTTGGACTTCGATTCCCAGAAGCCCAAGTCAGCAATCCTGCTGATCAGGGCTTCTGGAAATTAAAGTTCAAGAACACTTGGAGTGCCAAGATTCACCATCACTGGTCTACTCTATTATCATAGCAGGATAACATGGCCAGACTAGTGTTGGTCATCTGGCTGTTCTTTTCTCAACAAAATGCAAAAGATACCATTCCTTTAAAAATACAGAGTGGCCAATTAGAAAGAGAAAATTGCAGGAGCAGAAGGAAATGCTATGGAGATGTGCTATAAGGCATAATCTTGTTATAATTATAATTCTTAGCACTAAATAGAAACAGCAAATAAATTGTTCCAGAAATATATGTTGGAAAGATAATGCATGCTGAGCAATGTCAAGCTTTGTCAAAAGGCTTTCAGGGCGGGGAGGTATCACACACTTTTCCACGCTACTTTCTGCATCCGCCTCCAAATCATGGCCATTGTAGTCGATTAGTCCTTCACAGTAAGACCCTCATAATAACCCTCTCTAATATACTTCTCGCATCTGGACTTAATGTTTGAGAAACATTGCCAGTATCCATTTTACTTTCCCCTGATAATGTCCTTACAAAGACTCCTGCTGAGAAGAAGGGGGGGATATGTCCAAAATGGACAGTTTCTAAAGATAAGAGTCATCAGATATATACAATTGGCAGTCTAAATGCTTTTGAAAGGTAGACTTTTGCCTAACCTTTTAGACATTTAAAAAGTCTCCTTTTTTTAAATCCACTTTCTTCCGCTTTCTCGTGTACAGCAGTTTTGGCGTCAATTTGACATTTCCAAATCAACACAATGTTGTTATGCTGCACACATGGCACATCAGTTTTGTGTTGTGATGATTTCATTTTTAATAAGCCCTTCTACCTTGAGTGAGTCCTATTATGGTGTAATTTTTACCTCAGAACAATTCTCACTACTGAGAGCTGTCTTCAGTTAGTTAGTTAATTAGTTAGTTAGTTAGTTAGTTAGTTAGTCAGTCATTTGTTAGTTCGTTAGGTAGGTAGGTAGGTCAGACAGACAGACGGACGGTCAGTCGGTGGCTTAAGTATCTGGCTGTGGAGCCTGAAGTTGGGCGTTCAATTCCCCACTAAGCTTCTCAGGAGTAAATGTAGCCCATGTAGCCTTAGGTAAGTTGCACTGTCCCAGGATACCCCCAGAAAAAGGGAATGATCAACCACTTCTGTGTATTCTGTACCTAGAAAACCTTGAAAAGGGTTGTCATAAGTCAGAACAAACTCAAAGGCATACAAGACTGTTGTGTTCTGATGGTTTTATTGTACACATGGATTACAATGTATCTGAGCCAATGTAACCTTGCCTATAGTAACAATGTAACCTTCAGCTGTATCATATAAACCCTGTAATAGGACGCGAGCTAATGACCACCAGCTGGCAGCAGCGAGCGTCCAAGCTCTCTTGGTCCGAACTCATCAAAGGCAACAGCGCGGGAAGATTTCCCGCCACCACCTACACCTGGACAAGAAGGGCGTGACCTGCAATGACGTCACGCAGACAGTAGCCAATGGGCTACCATGGCACCACGTTCAAATGTATTACTGCTGTATATAAAGAGCTATCGATCCGCCATTACCTCATGTTCCCTCTGTCCACGATGCAATAAACCTGAGTTAACCCAGCCCGAGGCTGTGTCCTGTGTCTTGGTTTGCATACACCAAATTGGCGACGAAGGTGGGATAATGGATCCCCACGGAACAGCCAGGGCACAGAGCGGTTTCAACATCACCAAACCGCAAGACTGGGAGCTGCTTGAGATGGATTTCCAGGCGGCCCTGGTGGAACTCAGAGTCAAAGGAGAAGACAAGGAGAGGAAGAGGGCCATCCTCACCAGAATGCTCGGGATGGAAACCAAGCGGACGCTGGTGGGCATAATCGCTCCGAAGAAGGTGAGCGACTTTAAGGCGAGCGACATCATGAAACTGCTGCGAGAGCGGTTCTGCCCCTCGAGGGCAATGTTTCCCGCTCGGAGCGCGTTTTGGAGGCGAGTCCAAGCGCCGGATGAGTCGGTTGAGGCATTCGTGGCCGCCATGAGGATAGCCGCCGCCCCATGTAAATGGGGCGATATCCTGGAGATGGTCCTCAGGGACGGCGTGTTGTGTGGCCTGAAAGACAAGGAGGTACAGCGCAGCTTGATGAATAAGGAGCCGCCACCCACGCTGGCAGAGGTCATAGAGGCCGCGGAAGCCGCAGAGTCCACGAATGCTGGAGTGGACGAGATGCACCAGTGGCGTGAGTGGCGTCCCAGAGCCGGCAAGGCGGAAAATTCGGTGCACGGGAAGTCCGGACAGTCGGTGCACGCAACTCGACGAGCCTCAAAGTCGTCTACGGAAGGTAGCGACGGCGAGGAGATCCAGAAGGTCCGAAAGGGTGGTCGACGCTGCGAGGGTTGCGGAGCGACCCATGAGCGCGCAAGATGCCCGTTCAGGAAGGCCGAGTGTTACACCTGCGGCCGTCGGGGGCACATCGCCAAGGCATGCAGAAAACGGAAAGAGGGCCGGAGGCAGTCACAAGACCGTGCGGCCAGACCGGACCGTCCAGCGAGGCCCAAAGATGGCGCCCAGACCACGAGGAGGCAGGACGGCGTGGGCCGCGTCTCGGACGACAGCGAGGACGACGCCCCAGTGTTCAGCGTGTCCGCGGGACAGTCCCATTACTTCGTTGAGGTATTAGTACAAGGGGCCCCTATTAAGATGGAAATTGACTCGGGGTCCTCCTATTCCATAATTCCCCAGAAAGAGTTCCTGAAAATCGACCCCCACGTGCGGCCCAAACTTAAAGCGTTGAGGTCCACGCTACGAGACGTACAGGGAAACAGCATTCCGGTGTTGGGGGTCGGGAAATTTCGGGTCAATTTTAAGAGACATTCTGCGGAACTGCCCCTAGTTGTCCTCAAGGGGGGAAGCTGTAGCCTCCTAGGGACACAGTGGTTTCAGCCCTTAGGTTTGTTCATAGGGGGGGTGCATACCGTGGGGGGGGGACCCAATACAAGCGGTTTGCGATGCGCATCCCGCCGTTTTTAAGAAAGGACTCGGAAAGTTCAAGGGACCCCCTGTAGCTTTCGACATAGACCCGGAGGTCCGCCCGATAAGACTCAAACCGCGCAGGGTGCCGTTCGCACTCAAGGACAAGATAGAGGTGGAACTGGACAAACTGGTGGGCCAGGGGATTCTTATTCCTGTTGATTCCGCGGAGTGGGAAACTCCAATTGTAACGGCTCTAAAGGCTAACGGGGAGGTGCGCATTTGCGCTGATTATAAGTGTACAATTAACAAGGCGATCCGCCCTAATGCATACCCGGTGCCAGTGATCAGCCACCTTTTGGCCAGGCTGAATGGGGGAAAGTGTTTCGCTAAACTCGATTTGGCACAAGCCTATCAGCAACTTCCTGTGACCCCCGCCACGGCCGCGGCACAAACGATAGTTACACATAAGGGAGCGTTCCAGGTGTCGCGGTTACAGTTCGGCGTGAACTCGGCACCCGGCCTTTTTCAGTCGCTTGTGGAACGCCTCCTAAAGGGCCTGGAGGGGGTGTTGCCTTATTTTGATGACGTGTTGATAACAGGGGGGAGTGAGGCTGAACTAGCAAAAAGGTTGGACAAAGTACTGACCGTGTTCGAGAAAGCGGGGCTAAGATTGAGGAAGGACAAATGTGTTTTTTTTGAAACCGAGGTCGAATTTTTAGGGTTCCGGATCACACCCGAGGGGATTAAGCTGTCTAAATCCAAAGTAGCAGCCATTAAAAAGGCACCTCGCCCCACATCCAAAACCGAGCTACAGTCCTTCCTGGGACTCCTCAATTTCTACCATACGTTCCTCCCGCGGAAGGCGTCCGTGGCCGAACCGCTCCATCGGTTACTTAAAAAGGAGGAGCCATGGATGTGGGGTGACGAGCACGAGAGGGCGTTCAAAGAGCTAAAGCAACTCCTAACATCTGAGGCAATCCTGACGCACTTCGACCCCAAACGGCCAGTGGTCCTAGTCTGTGATGCATCCCCGGTGGGGGTGGGGGCGGTGCTTTGCCACGTGTTGGAGGACGGAAGGGAGGCCCCGGTAGCGTTTTACTCAAGGTCCCTGTCCCAAGCGGAGCGAAATTACGCACAAACCGACAGGGAGGCGTTAGCGATAGTAGCGGGAACCAAAAAATTTCACGATTTTTTGTATGGCCGCCCGTTCAAAATCGTGACCGATCACAAGCCACTGTTAGGGATTTTCACGGCGAGCAAGCCCACGCCGCAGATCCTGTCCCCGAGAATGCTGCGATGGGCTATTTTCCTCAACGCATACCAACATGAGTTGGAGTACCGGCCCGGAAAGGAGATCAGCCATGCTGATGCACTTTCGAGATCCCCTTTGCCCTTGTCGGATGACCAGAAGGCGAGAGTTGAAAGAGACCGCCAGGTGTTGCTAATTGAGGTTTTAGACGCACCCCCAATAGTACCAGCCGACATTGCTAGGGCGACAGGCAAGGACAGAACGCTGGAGAAAGTTAGTTCATGGGTACAGAAGGGGTGGCCGGCATCGTCCCCGAGTACAGAGTTCGACCCATTCTTTCGGAAAAAGCTAGAGTTGTCCCTAGAAAGGGGGTGCCTTTTGTGGGGCCAACGGGTGGTGGTCCCTACGCCCCTGCGGACGAGGGTGCTCGAACTGCTGCACGTCAGCCACCCGGGCATAGTTCGTTCAAAGGCGCTGGCCCGGAGTTACTTCTGGTGGCCGCAGCTGGACGCGGACATTGAGCACACGGTCGGCACTTGTGAGGCATGCCAGGGATCCCGACCAGAGGCGGCCCGCCTTCCGCATAGGGAGTGGGACACAGCAAGGGGGCCATGGTCCAGAGTGCACGTGGATTTCGCTGGCCCATTCCGAGGAACCATGTTTCTCCTGGTGGTGGATGCGTTCTCCAAGTGGCTGGAGGTTATTCCAGTAAAAAGCACGTCCTCCGCCACAACAATTAGCCAGCTAAGGAGAGTCTTTTCAACGTTCGGTTTACCCGACACTTTAGTCAGCGATAACGCTAGTTGTTTCACCTCCGCCGAGTTCGGGGCATTCATGGAGGCAAACGCCGTTCGGCATGTCACGTCCGCGCCGTTTCACCCGGCCACGAATGGCCAAGTGGAACGGCTGGTGCGTACAACAAAGGATGCGCTGCGGCGCATGGGCCCGGGGGACCTGAATCACCAAGTATGCCAATTCCTCTTAGCGTATAGGGTGACCCCTTTAGCGTCAGGCTACTCGCCGGCAGAGCTCTTGATGCGGCGAAAACTGACCACGATCCTGTCCAGACTTGACCCGACGAGAGTCGAGGATAAAGGGAAAAACATAGGGTTGGCAGTCTCAAAAGGTTTCGCCGCCGGCGACCCTGTTCACTGCAGGAACTATTCCAGCGCAGGGCCAGCCTGGGTACCAGGGACGGTTGTAGAACAGACGGGGCCAGTGTCGTACCGGGTCGAGACTACCACCGGCCTCCTCTGGAGGAGGCACGCTGATCAATTGAGGCGCCGAGTGAGTGGGCCAGTCAGTGGGGCTCAGCAACAGGATTCAGCGTTAGGGTTCTCCCCCACCCGCTTAACCCAAGGGGGAGACAGCAGTGGACAACAGTCCCAAGCAAGGGGGGAAGGCAGAAGCAGCGGCCCCGACTCATACCCTTTTGATACGCCAGTCCTATCAGGGGCTGGGGAAGGGGGAGAGGAGTGCGCGACCGCTGCCCCCGATTGTAATTTTGATTTTGATTTCGCGAGCCGGGGGGGTTTTCAGGAGTGTTCCCCCACCCATCCAAGCGAGAAGAGGGGTTTTTCGTTAGCCCCCAGTGCCCCCGGTTCCTCCCTAAGAAAGAACACACCTCCCAACAACGCCGCGGAGCCGCGGCCAGTCACTAACGAGTCTCCCTCTCCAATTACAGGACAGGAAACCCGGGAACAAAGAGAAGGTAGCAAACCCGGGGAGAGGCAGCCCGCATCGAGACCCCAGCGTGTTCGAAATAAGCCATCTTGGCTGAGAGACTTTGTCTCCTAAGGGGGGGGAGTGTGTTTAAGTGTGGGCTCGAGACTTTGTCTCGTCCTAGGGGGGAGGGGTGTTGTGTTCTGATGGTTTTATTGTACACATGGATTACAATGTATCTGAGCCAATGTAACCTTGCCTATAGTAACAATGTAACCTTCAGCTGTATCATATAAACCCTGTAATAGGACGCGAGCTAATGACCACCAGCTGGCAGCAGCGAGCGTCCAAGCTCTCTTGGTCCGAACTCATCAAAGGCAACAGCGCGGGAAGATTTCCCGCCACCACCTACACCTGGACAAGAAGGGCGTGACCTGCAATGACGTCACGCAGACAGTAGCCAATGGGCTACCATGGCACCACGTTCAAATGTATTACTGCTGTATATAAAGAGCTATCGATCCGCCATTACCTCATGTTCCCTCTGTCCACGATGCAATAAACCTGAGTTAACCCAGCCCGAGGCTGTGTCCTGTGTCTTGGTTTGCATACACCAAAAAGACAAATGTGTTTATTTGGAATGATCCTCCATTGTTCCAAAAGAACAGTAGGCTCCAGTTCTAGACCATTATGGATGGTTTGGGACAGTCTAACAGAAAGGTTGTATAGTCAACATTTTTAAAAGTGTTTCCAACCATTCCGGCAGGGGGAAACAGTGAAGGTTAAAGTTAAACCCATGTCCTCACTGTCTTTTCATTCTAACCAAAGCTTACCTCAATCCACATTTGGACAATTAGCTAGCTTTTGTTTTGTGACTGGTGGTTCTATTTGCTGTGACCCAGAATGCCGCCGTGGTCATGGGTGGTTTGAGGACGCTCTCGCTTGCTGACCTCCGGGCTTCACCAGTGCCTGGAAGAGGATAGGACAACGACGCGGCCACGGGCAGTTCAAGGATGCTCCCGCTCACCAACCTCTGGGCTCTGCCACGCCCGGAGGAGGAGGGAATACCGCAGCGGCCATGGGCAGATGAGGACACTCCCGTTTGCCAACTTTTGGCTGACCTGTGCTATGTATGCTTGTGTTTTACATTGTTTTATTTGTTGATGTTTTACTGCATATTGTGTTTGATGACTATTTTATATTGTTTGATGACTATTGTATATTGTGTTTGATTACTATTGTTGAGCCGCCCTGAGTCACATTGTGAGTGGGAAGCATACAAATGTAAATATTAAATTAAATTTAAATTAAAGTAATAATAATGTTGTAAGAGAAGGAGATACTCATTGGCCTTAACATCCTAACCTATACCATTGCCTATATGTGCTAGGTTTTCCCCTTTCCTTGGCGGTGCACTGTTTTTGTTTTTGTTGTTGTTTATAAATTTATTCAGTCTGTTTATTCTTCATGTTTAATATTTCAGTGTTATTGTAAAGATTTTTTATGTGTTGTAAGCCGCCCAGAGTGGCAGAATATCCCAGATTGGCAGGATATAAATGCAATAAATGAAAATAAATAAACAAACATGGAATTTGCCCCATTAACCTCACCCTAAACCAGGGGTTCTCAACCTTTTCACATCACAGGCCAGACCACACCTCCTCAGATAGCTGAGCAAACTGGTTCCCCCTCTGTAAACGCTGCCGTAAACCACGGTGGGCATGTTTGTGCAGCCGCTGACACATTTATGGCTGTTATAAATGCATCTGCTTCCGCTTCCAGGATCATCGCCATGGGACGGATGATTTGCCACTGTGGGCCAGGTCCAGCCCATGAGCCATAGGTTGTGAACCCCTGCCCAAAACCTTCATTTACTTAAGAAACTGAAGCTCTAAAAAGTTGAGGAAATCTAGCACATCAAAATGCACCATTAAACAGTAACTGGTAATCTCCAGAGTAGACTACTGTAAAACATTTTACAAGGGGCTACACTTGTCCCTGACATGGGAACTACAGCAGGTCTACAAACGCTGTGGCTAGGATGATAAACTGGGGTCACATTTTACTGGAACACGGATTTCGACCCTGGCTGGGGCGAAGAGGCCCTTCCTGGCCACTCCACCTGCCAGTGCTCCTGGGCCCCACCTCCACCCCCTCGGATTTAAAAGGCAGGGGCTGGCTGGATGCCGGACGTGCCACTACCGCCGCTGCAGATTTTGGCCCTGGCTGGGGTGAAGAGGCCCTGCCCATCCACTCCACCTGCCGGTGCTCCTAGGCCTCGCCTCCCCCCCCTCGGACTTAAAAGGCAGGGGCCGGCTGGATTTCTGTATTAGGGCTGGGGTAGGGATAGACAGTTGTCCTGTTATATTATATTATTTTGTACTGTATTTTTGCTTCTTGCTCTTGTGTTGCTATTTTGATTGTATCAACTGTATTGCTTTTTGATGTTTATTTTTGAATTTTTTGGACTGATGTATTTTTATTGTATTGTGATACCAAGCCATCCTGAGTCGGCATAAACTGAGTAGGGCAGGATATAAATAAAAATCGAATCAAATCGAACACATTGCCCCAACCCTGCTTACTGTGTTAGACACAAGGTGACAATGCTAACTTATGAGTCCCTAAACCAGGGGTTCCCAACCTAAAGCCTGTGGGCCAGATCTGGCCTACAGCACCATTTCATGTGCCCCCCCACCCTTCCAAGGGCATTTGAGAAACAAAATGACCATCCCTTTGAAGCTGTTGGATCAAAATAGCCACCCCCATCATGTAGGCAGGGCAAAATGGCCATCCAGCCCTTGGAGCTGACTGAGACAGCATGACCCAGCCCCCCGGATAGAAAAAGGTTGGGAACCCCTGCCCTAAACAGTATGGGGCCTAGCAATATGGTGAAGCACCTTTCCCACAAATCTAATGCCTGAACCACAAGTTTGTTGCAGGCTTTGGAGATACATGTGCCATCACTGAAATTGGCCAGGAAAGTAGTGACAAGATGAAGGGCTTTCTCAATGGTGGCATCCACAATCTGGGGGAAAATCTACCAACTCACATGTGCCAGGAATAATTGACCCTTTTTGTCAGGAATCCTGTGAACAAGAAAACCTGTTTATTTTGAATGATCCTCCATGGTTCCAAATGAACAGTTGGCTCCAGTTCTATAAGGTGGAATAGGGTTTTGTTTGAGGGAGGAGAGGAGGGGGAAGAGAGAGAGAGAGAAGATGCCTAGCTATATGCTCTCAGCAGAGTTAACCAAGTATGCTGGTTGGATAGCTCAATGAGTTAGATACCTGGCTACAGGGCTAGAAGTTGGGAGATTAATTCTGGATTGTCTCTCAGGAGTAGACACATCCTGTGTGACCTTGGGCATACTGCAGAGCACCCCAAGAAGAAAGGGCTGGTAAACCACTTCTGAGAGCTGTCTATCTAGAAAATTATTGGAAAGGGTCACCATAAGTTAGAATCAGCACATCATTATTACTATTATTTTAATGAGATAGCAATAAGCAATATATTGCAATAAACAATGTAAATTTGTAAAACCCCAAGCATGTATTATCATGTGTAAATGGTAATTTAAAATGTAAAAGTAACAAGTACACAGAAGATTTGGGGGTTCCATTTGAGGTACTTAGGAGTTAAAAATTAAAATCCTGTTCCTCAAACAAAACTGGCAACTTTTACTGTGAAATACAACTTGTGTTCTCCTGCTGGCTAATTTGTTTTAAAGAGAGGCCTGCATCTCAACAATTGTCCAAACACAGGGAGCCAAGTTTCAGCCTTGGAATGGTACCATCATCCTCTCACATTCCACATTTGAAAGGTTTGATCGGCCTTGTCTTCTTCCAATTTTCTTTTTTTTTCCTCCCCTCACTCCTTTCCACCCCAATTTCCAAGGGAAATGAAATCTGGAACAGGGGGCTCTACGTCTGTCTTTTGGCTGAAGCCCCAGATAATGTGGAGCTCTGACTACCGACAGCATCACAAAGGTGTCATCTCCATGTGGATTGTGCCCAGAGAGAGAGATGGAGGGCGATGCTTGGTTTCTTTAAAGGGTTATTTTTTTCCTTTCAAATAAAGAGATCAAACACTTTTAAAAAAAGATGTGCTAAGTGTGTTCACAGAACTAGCTGCACAGGGCCTGTGGCTTTCCTCTTTGCACAGACCCTCTGCCCTCTCCACGCCCCTTTTTGTGGCAACAACAGCAACAACCAACCCCCAAGGATCGCTTGCGTTTCTGACCAGATTGTGCATAAAGGTTCCAACAGGCGCCTGGAAAGTCATTCCAGCAATTAAGTGTTGGTAGCGACATTTTCTCCCCCCTTCCCTCCCGCTTTATGAAGGATATGCCCCACTGTGCAGGGTATAGCCGCCACCCTCCCTGTCAGGCCGTTTCACAGTAGCATCGTGGCACCATGGAGAGGAGCTAATTGGATTTGTTGTCACCTCCCGAAGCTGCCAGGAGCTCACGTCTGCTCTGGTTACAGATGAAGACATCACGGTGACAGGCTCCGAGATGGCTCAGCTGGCATTCTACGGACACTAATAGAGCCATGTTGATTTAATGTCCGAGCGGAGAGGTGCGTACAAGCTGTTCCAGTTTCCGCTTCCAAACAAAGCAAAGCTCTGTTATAGCAGTCATTTGAGGATCAGTAAATAAACTTCCATGCGTGCACCTCTCTCGTCTTGGCCCCTAACAGACTCGACCGAAGGATGACAAACTATTAACAACGTTGAGACAGTACTTCCCACACACAGAGAGAGAGAGCCTGCAACCTACTCCTCAACTCGAACCTACAGTGCTGTCTCTATGGTTTATATTGCCCTGAGGGAAATCAGTTAATTCCTTCATACATAAATTTTACTTAACTATGTAATTATGGATGAATCCTATTAGTCTTTAAATTGCTCGCTAGGTGTGTGTGTGTGTGTGTGTTTCCATGTCCTTCCCCCTCCACATGGAATTTTCTTCTTACGTGTCTAGGCCAGACATGAAACTGCCAAAATGAAGGCACCCTTTGGTGAGTTCATTTGCAGTTCCTTTCACCTGACCCAGTGTGAGAAAGATTAGCCGGCAACACAAGGTTGCCGTTACCAGGGTATGCCCAATTGTGATTCCAAAATACCACAATCTTCGAGGAGGCTCTTTCTGAGTACCCCCACATGGAATTTACAAATTATCTGAGTTAAAAGGGGAGAATGGAAAAACTGACTTGTGCCATTAAAGTTCTCTATTCCTCACCCCCAGTCCGTCTCAAAGGGATATTGTCTCTGTACATTAGAAGCTGTTCTCTCACATATATACTCCATGTGGAAATTATACTGATTTGGCTGTGTTAGCAATAGCTAATTTGTCCACCCCAAATTACATATAAAGTAGTTAATGCTTGTTGCCCTCATTTTACAGGCTCATTTTGAGCTCTGAGCCATGAGGGGTTTTGTTGGCGCATAATGGTCTTCCATGTGCCTGTGGGTGGAGAGGAGGAATGGGAGTGGAGCCAGGTTCCAGCTCATGGGGGAGATCATCTCCAGCTGATCTTCAACATTTCTGCTGCCTCCACAGATCCCTGTGATGATTCCTTGCTGATCAGCTGACTAGCAGCAGGGAGAAGCCACTGATCTGTTTATTGGCAGGAGATTGGTGGTGGTGGCAATGGAGGTGCTATGGATCAACTAGCTATGGTCACCCCCAGTGGCTGGAACCTATCTCCACTACCAGGGCAGATCACAGCTGCTCATCAATGGAGATGGGCTCCAGCTGTTGGAGAAGACTGTCCCCAACTGATCTACAGGCAAGAGGCGACGCTGCAGATCAGGGAGGCTATCTCTGCCAATCACTTTCAGCCTATGACAGTTTCTGCCACAGGTTTTTCTGGGATACTCTAAATCAGTGTTTCCCAACTTTTGTTATTTTTTTTTTTTTGGACTTCAATTCCCAGAAGCCTAAGTCAATTCTCTAAAGCACTGATCAGCCAATGTACTGACTGAGGCTTCTGGGAATTGAAATCCACCGGTGTTCCATGGAATATAGTTTGGGAAACCTAGATAAGCATCAAATGTATTTATTTCAAACTGCTCTAAGTATTGGTGCAAAATAAATGACCCCCAGCCAGACATTTCAGACAGTCCACTTGGCAGCCACATAAACCAATTTTGGCTGAGTGTCATATAATTCCCAATTTTATTGGGAATGGATGCACACATGGGTTCTTTGGAAATCAACACACCCTATGGTCAAAGTTAAACTTGGGAAAGTCTGGAAAAGGTCACACTTATCTCCCTCAAAGTTTTGTGTATGTGTGAACATTTGTTAAGAAAATGACACAGACACACTAGTCAAGCCCCTAGTTAAGTGTTGTATAACATTTCCAAATGTTACAATCAATTTTGGTCAAAAAACCAGTGGGAAAGTCAAAAATGACAAGAATGTTGTGGCCTCTTACAGACTAACTGCTGTATTTTAATGTGAGCATTCATGAATCAAGCCTAGGTAGAAAAATTCAATTCATTTATTATTTCATTAGTCTGCTGACCATTTCAATTATAAGTTGGAACGCATAAAATACAATTGTTGGCATGAGTAAAATACAATAAGTTGGGCTGAAGGGATACAGAGAAAGAGCCTCCTCAAAGATTGCAGTATTTTTAACCACAATCAGGAGTACTCTGGGCAACAGCAACTTTGTGCCGGCTAATCTTTCTCACACTAAATCGGGCAAAAGGAACTACAGACTGAACTCCCCAAAGGTGGATTTATTTTGGCAGTTTCATGTCTAGCCTAGAAATTGAAGAAGACGAAGTTGGACTGAATAAAATACAGTTGCATTAAATGGTTTAATAAATATTAGATGGAATCTATATATATAAAAGAGAGGTGTAACGCTTGTGGGTCCGGTATAGAAATCGCCACTCCTGGACCCATCACACTGAAACTGTGCACACACCTACCTCGGATGTGTGCGCCCCGGACTGTCATGGTCCGGAATGCTATGGGGGGCCCTATGCCCCACAAAATGGAAAATACCAGAAAAACTACATGCCCCAGCAGCCACTGCGGCACGCCAGAGCCAATAGGGACAGCCAGCATGAGCGCAGGAGAGGTGGGGCAATGGCCACAAGGCCACAACACCAATGGCCATCGCACTCACAGAACACAGCTGTTGCCCCCGGCATGCAGCAACCAGATAGGGACCACTGGATGAGGAGGCCGCCGGCAAAGATGCTGTGGGTGGGCGGCCCAGAGATGCAGCGGCCAAGGCCACAGCGGCAGAACACACCATGTACCCAGGCTAGTAATATCAATTTTAAAAAGATAATATAATAAGTAGAAGGAGATAGTAGTTTGAGCTGAGCATGTTTAGAGGTTACACACCAAGAATAAATAAGTTAGGATAGTTGCAGCAGGTTTGCTGAACATTGTCCTCTCTTTGACCTAGGCTGCTGTCCCACTTGCTCCAGGTCTCCTTTTTCAGATGTTGTTTCAAATCATATGATTTTTCAAGGGCATCTCCAGCCACTTGTGCTGATAAATTAACTTGCTCAACAAAGAGTTCTTGACTTAGGAACCTCACACAGCTGGAAAGGCCGGGACAAAACCAGGAAACTCCAGTGTCAGCAAGCTCTTGCAAGGACATGTTTATAACCACTTGGGCAGCAAAGAGCTCAGGCAATGAACTAAGAAAAGATTTAATTGTCAAGGTAGGTTTCAGGTTGCGTTACATTCCTATACTAAAAGAAAGGGGGAAACATGGAAAATAGGAATCGAAAGATGAAACGCAGGACAGAAAAAATACAGACAAACTTGAAACTGTGATTTCTGCTGAAACTGCATTATTCAATCATTATTGCTAGATCTTTTCTGCAATGGCCACAACTCTTTGTTTCAACTCTTCAATTATAACTGCACTTCCCTTGTTGCTCAAGTTATACCTAGTTATCAGGCTGCTTTTGATCCTCCTATCTTTCAGATTTTCTTGTCAAAATATTCTTCAGATTTCTCAAATCCAATTGAATGTTTTTAGTTTTCAATTCCAAGGGAATTTTCCCTTTTGGTTTTTCTTTCTCAAACCCTTGATTCTTTTGGACTTTCAACCCCAGTTCTTTGGTAGTAACATAAGCTGCTGCATACATTAGCTCATTTGTCTGAGCTAACATTTTGATAGCTCAGAATGATAATAGGCTTCCATAATTAAATAGTTTTCTTCTCTCATCCAGATTTTTTGGGATTTTTATTGTCTTCCAGTTGCTCATCAACTCCATGCTCTGGTTGCCTAGCAAAAGGAGTTGAGCCCTGTAGCATATTTTTGATAGCATTCAATGTGATTCTTGTTAAATCCGGGCAACAATCAAGCCAGCATGGAATTAGAATTATATGTTCTCACCATATTCAATTGGTTGTGGAACAGATTTTGTCTGATCCTTCAGCTGAGGAGCCCTGGTGGTGCAGTGATTAAACTACTGTACTGCAACCGAAAGGTTGTGAGTTCGATCCTGACCATGACTCAAAGTTGACTCAGTCTTCCATCTTTCCAAGCTCAGTAAAATGAGTACCAGTATATTGGGGGCAAAATGCTGATTACCTTCTGAACTGCCCAGGGAGTGCATTAAACACTATGGGACGGCATATGAGTGTGATTACTTTGCTTTGCTTTTGATATGGTTGCACCTGTTCAGCATAGCACCTAGCATCATTAGAGCACACAACCCCCTCCATCACAACGAGGTACTGTTCCTTTTGGAGGGGTTGGTCTTGGTGATGGTGGTGGCATTATTATTATTATTATTATTATTATTATTATTATTATTATTATTATTATTATTATTATTATTATTATTATTATTATTATTATTATTATTATTATTATTATTATTATTATTATTATCCACTCCAAATTTGAGTCAAGGGCTTCACCTTGTGGGCTTACACCATGAAAGCAAGAAAGGCTTTGTTGATGTTCTTTAAAGTTGCATCTAAGTTATGTCAACTTTAGTAAGGTCTTTGACATTTGTGAGTTGTTCAAGGGCTGGTTTACCATGACCACCCTCTAGTAGTGTTCTATTGCTGAACATGGATTTGAACACACAGGATTCCTAAGGCGTAGTTTCACTCTATCCACCACACCTGAACAGTTCTCTAAGGGAATACTAAGTGGTCCCAACTAAAATAACCTTAAATTACCCAGAGAAATGTTACACTGGCTAGCCTGGAGTGCTGTGGGATATTTGAAGAGACTGCTTGTAGCTGCCAATGCTTTATGAGGACAAGATGTAGTTAGTCTACCAAGTTAGTCTACCTTTAAAGCCCTATATGGTAGTAGGCCAGGATACCTAAGAGACCGCATCACCCTAAGAACGTCTGTCCGTCCAACCAGAGCGGACCAGAGGGGCTCTCTGTTTATACCATCTGCTGGAGGGGCCTGTCTCTCTAGCACATGAAGGAGGGCCTTCTCTGTGTCCGCTCCAGCCTTGTGGAACCTCCTGCCAGTGGAACTAAGGCTGCAGACAGAATTGCTGCCCTTCAGGAAAGATCTGAAAACATGGCTGGCGGGGCAGGTGAGGGGTCCTGAAGATGTCGTGACCCCCACCTGCTGGTTGGTTTAATATCAAAGTAATCTTCCACTTTTTAATGTGTGGGGTTTTTAGCAGGGTAATTTGTTTTAATGGGGTTGTTCTTGTTTTAAGGGTTTTAAGATTGTATGCTGCCCAGAGTCTTTGTGAGTTGGGCGGCTATATAAATATGAATATAAATAAATAAAATAAATAAAAAGTGGTGGGATCCTGGCAATTGCCAGTGTTGGTCCTGTTCCATCATGCAGTAGGATGCTTTCAAATTCCAAATCATCAATTTAGAGCTTGGATTCTGACCATCCAGATACAGCCCTAGATGACTTCACTGGGATCCCCCAAATCCAAGTCCTGAGAAGTGAGCAAAATGTATGGGACCAGCTGCAAGATGTAGTCGGGTTTGAGAGGGCTGGTAAGGGCAGGCAATGGAGACTGACTTCCATGCTGCTGCTCTCATGGGGGATCATCTAGTATTCATGTTGCCACTTGTGTTTCCAAGATTGAAGCTAATTTGAGATGAGTGGCATGGCTGCTATCTGGTGATGGGATGGTGCAGAAGCTGGAATGGCGCTGGATCATTTGGTAGCTGCAATACCAGAACTGAAAGTTTCCTATGCCACCCATGGCCAAACAGGTTGGGGAGGTGAGAAACAGCTTCACTTTTCATTAACTGTACCTTCAATTACCTGTACCTTCAATGATGGTGCAGTGGTTAAACTGCTGTATTGCAGCTGAAACATTGTGAGTTTGATCCTGATCAGGAATCAAGGTTGACTCAGCCTTCCATCCTTCTGAGGTCGGTAAAATTAGTACCCAGCATGTTGGGAGCAATATGCTAATTACCTGTAAACCACCCAGAGAGTGCACTAAGCACTATGGGTTGGAAAGGTAAAGGTTGTCCTTGCTCGAAAGCCAGTCATATCTGACTCTAGGGTTCAGTGCTCATCTCTGTTTATAGCGCCATCTACGTCTGCAGTTGTTTCCATGGGTGTATGGCAGGAATGACTAGACACTGGAGTGCACAGAACACTGTTTACTTTCCCACTGAAGTGGTACCTATTTCTCTATTTGCAATTTCTTGCATTCGAACCACTAGGTTAGTGGGAGCTGGAACAGAGCTAGGAGCTCATTCTGTTCATACCTCTCAAGTATCCCAGATTGGCCAGGATTTCCCGTATTTCTCCGCTCGTTCCTCCCCTTTCTCCCCGCCGTCCCATATTTGAACGGTGGGGAAAGGGGTTACTGCACACACAAGCCCATCGCAAATGGGCTCTGCGTGCGTGCAGAGGGGTTCTGCACACGTGCAGATGAGTTGTTGCGGCGCATGCGCACCCAGGCCGGAGCAGTTCCCGTATTTCCAGGAGCCGCGCTTGAAGGGTATGATTCTGTTGTGCAGTACTCGGGTCCTGACCTGCTGATCTTCCAGGCATCAAGTCCAGCATCTTAATCACTTGAGCCACCACAGTCCCTTCCACTCACCTCAAATGGATGATGTGAGCATAAATTAGGAAGTAGAAGAGCCACACAGATCATCTTAAGGAATAATATAACAATAGTAATGAATAAGCAAAATATGTGTGATTTGACCATATCTTTGTACATCAAAAATCTTCCTTCCCCATCTTGCCTTTTCTGAGGAGATTCTGTGGCACACTTTCTTCTTCAAGCCATCAGAAAAACATTCACAGTTCTACAGGGCAACCATGCCATCGGAAAGAGCTACAAAGAATACAACAGCTCCATCGCCATCGATGTCTTTGTTTCTTTGGGTTTCAGCAGATTTACAGTCAAAAAAATTTCCCGGCCTTCACTGTAACAGAAGAGAGCTGGCAATGCCAGCCTTGCAACATGGCCCACATGCCCTCTTTGCACAAGCAAACAATTTGCATCCCGAACAGAATTGGCACGCCTCAAGTCTACACATTTTGTTCCTTTTGGACACAAATGACTGAAAAATTGAATTGTTGCCTCAAGAATGGGATATGAGACAAAGACCGCCAGCTGGCACATTCTTTTGGATTGGCTTTTGCTGGGTAAGGGAGGATGTCAGTTCTGGGACCTCTTTTTCAAGAAGGGGGGAGTTCTACGAAGAGCCACTGTGGTATATTGGACAGAGTGTCAAGCTATGATCCAGGAGACCTGCTTCAATTCCCAACTTGGTCATAGGAACTCACTGGAATGTGGCAATGGTAAACCATTAAAATACAATTAAAACCAAAAGTCAGAAGATTAATGGTGGTACATAACCTGTAAAAAGTCTGAAATATTGCCTTATTTTAGAAGTAGACTCTGAGTTTACATATCACTACAACCACTCCTTCACTAAAGGTCACTTCCTGTACCCAGAGGTTCAGTTTCTGTAGTCTCAGAGATCCACAGGTCTAAATATATTCAATAAAAATCAATGATGCATCACGAAAGTTAGCTAGAGGCCACTGTTTACAGCAGAGGTTCCCAACCTAAGGCCCATTGACCAGATCTGCCCCATGGCTCCATTTCATGTGCCCCCACCCACCCCTCCAAGGGCATTTGAGAAACAAAATGGCCATCTCTTTGAACTTGTTGGGACAAAATGGCCACCCCATCATGCAGGCAGGGCAAAATGGCTATCCAGCCCTCAAAGTTGACTGAAGGGGCATGACCCGGCACCTGGCTTGAAAAGGTTTGGAACCCCTGGTCTACAGTGTAATGTGTAGAAGGAAGATATTGTATTTGCTGCAGTAGCCATTTTGATAGGACTGTGTAGAACAATGACTGAGGTATGTGTGCTTAAACAGAGGGTTCACTGTTTTCCCTGGTTTCAGTTATCCACAGGAGGTCTGGGAATCTATACTCGAGGATATGGGGGGTGGAGACCTGTAACACCAGTTATGAGAGACTAGAAAGATAATTAGCTGCAGTTTTAATTCCAACTTCCCTGACTCAAAATTGACTTGTTACCTTTATAATTACCATTTTATTAAAAGCAACTGTTCATTTTCTGTTGTCAAAAAGTAAGTTATTAATTTATAATCGAAAATAGTGCAGTGCAAGGCATAACATGTTTTGTTGAGTCTCTTCTTCTTCTGGCCTCTGACCAAGCAACAAGCAGGGTACTCTCACCTCTATTGTTTAACATCTACATGAAACCACTGGGTGAGATCATTCATTCCCATGGAATGAGGTATCATCAGTATGCAGATGATACCCAGCTGCACATCTCAGCCCGTGGGGACCCGAGTGATGCTGTCAAAGTCCTAACCAGGTGTCTGGAGGCTGTTCAGGTCTGGATGGGGGACAACGGGTTACAGCTGAATCCTGGCAAGACTGAGTGGCTATGGATCAGAGGCCCCATGATTTCCCCAGAGCTACCATCTTTGATCCTGGCTGGGGCTTCTTTACCCCAGTCAGATCCGGTGCATGATTTGGGGGTTCTCCTGGACTCACAGCTACTGCTCGAGGAGCAGCTGGCAGCCATGGCTAGGAGGGCCTTTACACAACTTCGTGTTATCTACCAATTATGCCCACTCTTGGACCGGGACTCCTTGATCACAGTCACTCACTCTCTGGTCTCCTCCAGATTGGATTATTGTAATGCGCTCTACATGGGGCTGCCCTTGGCAACTATTCGGAGGCTTCAGTTGGTCCAGAATGCGGCTGCTCAGGTGGTGATGGGGTGTGGGCATTATGCGCATGCCTCACCGCTGCTTCGGGAGTTGCACTGGCTTCCGGTTTGCCTCCGGGTGCAATTCAAGGTGCTGGTTTTGACCTTTAAAACCCTACATGGCATTGGGCCGGGGTACTTAAGAGACCGCGTTACCCCTAGGTGGTCAGCCCATCCTACTAGGGCAGACAGGAGGGGCTCAGTGGTGGTCCCATCTGTGAAGCAAGTCCACCTCAGCAGGGCCAGGAAGAGAGCCTTCTCCATGTCTGCCCCTGCCCTGTGGAACCTTTTACCACCTGAATTGTGTCTCCAGTCCGATCTTCTCCCCTTTAGAAAAATGTTGAAGACCTGGCTATGTCAGCGGGCTTGGGGCATGTGTGACTCTTCTGTACAAGCCCGCTGGCTCCATTTAGCATTCTAAGGGATCCGGTTCTTTCACTGTCTGTGGATTGTTTTCGTCATTTTATGCTGGGTGGGGGTGGGTGGGGGTATTTTTTTAGCTACAACTCGTGTAGTTTTTTATGTATTTTAGGCTGTTTTTTAGTGTGTTGGTTTGGGGTTTTAAATGTTATTGTCTTACTTGTGTTTTTATTGTATCTTGTATATGCTGTTAGCCGCCCTGAGTGATGTTTTTCATCAGGAAGGCGGGATAGAAATTTACAAATAAATAAATAAGCATGGAGATTTTTTCCCACGTGCTGGAGACTCCACTTTTCCCATTTTTCCTTCTGACTACAAATGATTACTATAAGTAAAGATACCTTTTTTTCAACTTTAAATGCTTTTAGAGTGACTTAATGTTAAGTGCTTATTTGTGTGGTCAGGAACCAAGGAGCATGGCATGGGCTAATCTCTCCATATTTTCTATGTTGTTGATTCTGGTACATCATACTCTGCTGGGTAAAAGAAATAACCAAAATCCCACCCACTCACTCCAAAAAAAATATGACAGGCACACATTTCTGTCATCCAAGAAGGATGAGTGGACATTATCTCAAGAGAAATTATTAGACGGTTACCACTGTGTCCCCACAACTTCTGCTGCCTGAAGTATTTGACTCATTATTATGAGATAATAATAATTTTGTGTCAGAAATTATTCTGGGATGAAAGGAATTTTGCTGGAGAAGCTCTGCTCAGGAGACATTCAAATGAGGCTCCTTTCATGTCCCTCAGAATTGTCCCTATTTATCCATTTGCAATGTCTTGTTTTTGAACTGCTAGGTTGGCAGGAGCTGGGACAGAGATGGGTGCTCAAATCATCATGCAGTACCCGTGTCTTGAACTGCCAACTTGCCAACCTTCCAGCTAACAAGGCGAGCTTCTTAACCACTGAGCCACTGCTGTCAGTATTGACATAATCATCCAGAGAGAGGCCAAGTCACATGATCTCTGTTCAATTGCATCCTTGAGGAGAGGTGGGGTTTGGGATGCTCAAGAGTTGCATTTTGTCCTCCTTTCCAAGCAAACCAATCTGAGGACTCAATAATAATGCTTCTCTGTTTGTTTCTGTGAAAAAGCACCATAATATGAAGTTTAGGTGAGAAATATTGATTGCTGGAAATGCTCAAAGACTTCCAAAAATGTGGTGTGAGCGCGACACAGAACATAGGAAGGTTGGCCTGAAGACAAAATATATGTTATCAAGCAACCAGAGCAACTTCCAAATAAGAATCCGGAATGGACCCATCGAGCAGGTTGACCATTATGCCTATTTCAGATGTCTGGTTGGGATGAGCAATGATCAGAGAGCAGAAGTATCCAGAAGAAGAAAAAGTGGATTGGGCAGCATTCAACTCCATCAAAGAAATCTTACTGAATGAGAAACTCAACAAGGCAGAGAAGACAGCTTCATTCCATACCTGTCAAGTATCCCGGATTGGCCAGGATTTCCCATATTTCAGCGCTCCATCCCCCTCGTTTCCACCGCCATTCTGTAATTTCTGATGGCAGGAAAGGGGTTACTGCACATGCGCGCCACTGCCTTTGACGGCCACGCATGTGCAGTAGCCCCTGCGCATACATGCAGAGGTTTCTGCGCATGCATGCTGCTGCCTCTGACGGCCACGCATGCACAGTAACCCATTTCCTGGAAACTTACTGCACATGCGTGGCCGGCTCCTGGATTAGCAAAACCGTGACTTGACAGGTATGGATCATTCACAGCTCTCTTTATTTCCACAAAGATGGTGCCACTACAAAGAACCCTAGTATGATTTAAAACAAAACATTTCTTCATTTCCTTATCTCTTCTTAGATAAAACTCTTGTGGCTAAGAGAAACTTTGCTCTCCATTCTTAAACTGTAAAAAAGAAAAGTTGTCTTGCCACTGTACAGAGAAGCTTCCAAAAAGAGCTTTGGCAATGGATAGAGGCTTCTCTCTCCATCCCTGAGCCAGTGCCTTTTCTGTAATACTGTAAGCCAGGGGTGCCCAATCTTTTTATGCCACAGGACTGACCACGCCCCCCAGGGCCGCCATCAGAAATTTCTGGCCCCCGTACTGAGCAATCTTATTGACACACACACACACACACACACACACACACACACACACACACACACACACACACACACACACACACACACACACACACACACTTTCTCCTCGCATCGAGGTGGCGGCGGCAGGTGGAATACACAATTTCCCAAAATAAATCAGTGGGCAGCTGTATCCAACTTTAGAGTTCAGTGCTCATCTCTGTTTCAAAGCCGAAGAGCCAGCACTGTCTGCTTCTGCAGACGTTTTCGTGGTCATGTGGCAGGCATGACTAAACACCGGAGCGCACGGAATGCTGTTACCTTCCAACCGAAGTGGACCCTATTTATCTACTTGCAATTTCTTGCTTTCGAACTGCTAGGTTGGCAGGAGCTGGGACAAAGACGGGAGCTCATTCCATCCTGCAGTACTCGGGAATTGAATTGCTGACCTTTCACCTCCCAGTCAGTGTCTTAGCCACTTGAGCCACTGCAATCCTTATGACAACAGTTTTGCGCCACCAGGGCACAGAAAGGAAGGAAGGAAGGATGGATGGAAGAAATAAAGAAAGGAAGGAAGGATGGATGGAAGAAAAAAGAAAGAAAAAAGGAAGGAAGGAAGGAAGAGTGGATTTGTGAAGATAGATAGATAGATAGATAGACAGAAAGACAGAAAGACGGACGGACCCGCCTGGAAGGGGAGGGGGCAGGCCAAAGAACAGCAGCAGCCTGCCTGAACTGCCAGGAGGTGTGGGGGTGGCCCTTCACCCCCTCCCCCAATCCCCAACCAGAAGACGTTCTTGAACAAGGCCCCAGGAAGAGCAGAGCAGGCGAGGGAGGACAGAGGCCCTGCCTGCCTGCGCACCCGTTCCCTTCTGCCCCGTTGGCCTCGGTGGCCATTGCTCCACTGCCCTTCTTCCTACCTGCTGGGTGCCCTCTGCCGCCACCATGACAGGGCCCTGAGTGTCGGGTTTCCCCCAAGCTGCTCAGGGCCGCCGGGGGGGGGCACAGTTGCCCCTCCTCCTCCTCCTCCTCCGTAGCAGAGGCAGCAGCAGCCTCCTCCAGACCCCGGCACCAGGTCCCTCTTAGTCTCTCGTGGGCTGACTGGGAGGCGGATGGTCAGCATTTCGATTCCCGAGGACTGCAGGATGGAATGAGCTTCCGTCTTTGTCCCAGCTCCTGCCAACCTAGCAGTTTGAAACTGCAAGAAATTAAGGTAAAAGGTAAAGGTTTCCCTTGCTCGAAAGCCAGTCGTATCCGACTCTAGGGTGCAGTGCTCATCTCTGTTTCTAAGCCGAAGAGCCAGCGCTGTCTGCTTCTGCAGACATTTCCGTGGTCATGTGGCAGGCATGACTAGACACCGGAGCGCACGGAGCACTGTTACCTTCCCACCGAAGTGGTCCCTATTTATCTACTTGCAATTTCTTGCTTTCCAACTGCTAGGTTGGCATGAGCTGGGGACGAAGACAGGAGCTCATTTCCGTCCTGCAGTACTCGGGAATCGAACTGTTGACCTTCCACTTCCCAGTCAGCGTCTCAGCCACTTGAGCCACTGCAGTCCCACTTGCAAGAAATTGCAAGTAGATAAATAGGGACCACTTTGGTGGGAAGGTAACAGCATTCTGTGCGCTCCAGTGTCTAGTCATGCTTGCCACATGACCACGGAAACATCTGCAAAAGCAGACAACACTGGCTGTTCAGCTTTGAAACAGAGATGAGCACTGAACCTAAGAGTCGGATACGACTGGCTTTCGAGCAAGGGAAACCTTTACCTTTACTAATAGTCTGCTATGAGATCTAGACCACCTCTGGTGTAAGGCACATCCTCCTCATAGGTGCCTGGCATGCACGGGGATCCCTTATGTGCGCATGACTTCTTTGGAACCCAACTGTGGAGTCAAAATAATCACCCAAATTTTCTCTGCAAGTCTCTAAAACAGGTCCTCTCTCCTTAAAATGTCTGTTCTCTTCTTGTGTGTGTTGCCTAGCCTTGAGCAAGCTGTCTTCTTTCTGACCTCCACACTTCCTCTTGGTCATATGGATATGGTGATGCTACTGAGTAAACTTGATATAAGGGAAAACACACTGTCTGTTGAGGTCCCTGCTTCCCTCAGCTGTCAAGCTGGCAGCAGATGGGGAGATGGCCATGCCATTGACCGCACTCAGTGACCAGCCTCCATTTGACTCCTCTTTCCATCAAGTGTCATCTGTCAGGAGCTATTCCACCTACCTCACAAAGATAGGGATGAGGCATCAAAGCATAGTCTACTTTCCTTCCGCGGAAAGGCCCACTTCATTTGCATTTTCCTTAACCCGTGTTCATTCAACATTTGGTCACTGAGCATTTCTGCCTAATTTTACTTATTTTCCTCTTCCCATCTCACCCTCTTCCCTTTTGTTTCATGTCATCTGAACTGAAATTTTAAAGTCCTCTTCATTACTGGCCTTACAAAAGTAGTTTTGGGAGCCTTTTTGGCTGATGAGTAGAATAAATATTCCTTAAGTACCATATTTGCTGGCATATAAGACCCACTCCCACTCCTCTTAAAATATACTGGGAACATGGAGTGCATCTTAAACTGTATATAGCAGGGGTTGTTGGATCTGGGCCGCAAAGCGGGTTGCGCAAGTTGGATCGGCACCGCGAAGCGGCTGTTGGGTCCCGGAAGAGACTGGTCAAGCAATGAGACACGAGGCAAGATGGTGTGAAGACCAGTGATTTAATGAAGACCAATCATCAGTATTTATCATATTTTAGGCTGCATGTAAAAGCATTGCGATACTGCAGGTTTCACATATAATGTTTACACAAGTTAATTAGGGAAGTCTACAGGGGAAGTTAATTAACCAACTTAATTAACAGCAGAGGAAATACATTGTTCCGTGTTATCCGGGGTAAACAAGTGGCTAGTATTGGTTCTAGGGTTTAAGGTAATCCGCAGGTGCGAGATTGCCTATTACGCACCTAGCGTGTTAGTCATTAGCTCTCTATTGTTCAAGCTGCTTGTCAGATCAGCTATTGATGAATTAAACTATCTAATATTCCGCTCCCCCAATTTCTGTCCCCTCAGGAACCCCTGATAACGATGTGATCACCCATTACCGGGGTTCTGTCAGGGACAGTTGACCAATTGTGTGCGCGGATCCCACAAGGGGTTCCCAACCTTTTCAAGACAGGAGCTGGGTCATACTCTCTCAGTCAGTTTTGAGGGCCAGGTGGCCATTTTGCCCTCCCTGCATGATGGGGTGGCCATTTTGTCCCAACAGCTTCAAAGGGGAGGACATTTTCTTTCTCAAATGCCCTTGGAGGGATGGAGGGCACATGAAATGGTACATGGGCCAGATCCAGCCCACGGGCCTTAGGTTGGGAACCCCTGGTATATAGTAAGCAAAAATAAGTCTTGTGACCATGCATAAAATCAAACAAATGCAGGGGAAAGCAATACCTTTTATTGGTCACTGTATATAGTGGCCTCTAGTGGGCTATTTTGGTAATAACAAAGTACGTCTTATACTCTGATGCGTCTTATATGCCAGCAAATATGGTAAATAAATTATGGTCTGGCCATGCTATCTGGCTATGGTAACAGAGAAGACCATATTGCCAGTGACTCAGGCAGTGGTTAACTAACCAGACAACTCTGAGGACTAATGGCCTTGGGTGCCGAAGTCCACAGGGAAGGGTGATGGTCCCCAAGTGGATTAAATCCCACTTGAATCCATCTTGATGGAGGGCAGCAGCTTCATCAATATTGTCCTGGGGCTGAGGAGAACTTTATGTGCCAAAAGGGCTCAGGGCCAGAAATTGACTCGCGGAACTGGATCAGTGATATGGGTATCACACTGTGTATGATGCAGAAAGTAAATTTGAAACCACTGCATTATATTGTTCTCAGGACAATCTTCATGGCTGATCACCATGATTGAAATAGGAGTGAAAAAATTAAGATATTAATTCTGGTTTAAAAGTAAAAATTATTTTCTCAGTACTCTGTAAAGTTAAACAGATCAGATTGACCTATCAAATAGAACATAATGATGAGGCTAAGTAAACAGAAAGCCTTGTGTCCACAAGCTGAGCACAGTTTGTACAGCTGACGAGGATTTCTCTTAGACTCAAGAAACCATAATGCTGAATAATATTTGTGTGACATGACATGAACAAATATTCTGAATGTTCTAACCTGAATTGCATGACAATGTCAAAAGATTAATTAGTGATGAAATGTGTAGAAATTTCCTAATTTTATGCTATAAATTGATGGCTCTGAAAATGTATTGTCATTCAGGGATTATTAGCTTGTTAAAGCATCCCTGAATCTGTTTGGCCAAATAATAATAAAACTCTGAATCTGTCTTAGTTGGAATGTGGGTTTGTCTTGCTTTCATTCCATAACATGATGATAGCCAAGATTCATAATTAGATATGTCACTTGAAGAAGAAGTAAGCAAGTAAGCAAGTAAGTAAGTAAAGATACAATCAGAAGTGATACTGATTGTATTTAGCAGGGCCTGCTTCCTGGATTTTGCCTTTTTCAACACTCTAAAGTTGCCATCCTAAATTTACCAGCAAGCATGTCCTGCAGCAGAATTCAGTGCAGTGGTGAGCTCCAAAAAAATTTACTACCACACTGTGGGCATGGTATGGTGGGTGTGGCCAGGGGGAAAGCCCTGCATTGCACCCGAATTAGGAGGACTATTTTATTTCAAAACTTGGATGGGCAGGGCCAGCCAGAATTTCTGCTAGCAGTTCTGGTGAACTGGTGCAAACCTGCTGATGCCCACCACTGATTCAGTGGAACATGCAGCTGAACAGACATGTGTAGGATTCCACATTAAAATCATATAGATATTAGACTGTAAAGTTGCAGTCAATGACTGTCTTGTTTATTATTCTCCAATTTGCCATCTTTGGGACAGTCTGGAGATAGTTTTGCAGCAAAACAACACTAAAATGTTTCAAATCACTTCAAACATGCTGAGCATGACGATTCTCACATTGAAGTAAGTACTTTGTGCTACATTTAACACCCCAACCTCAGTATCCTGTGTTCAATATCGTGTTTTCAGTGTTGTGTGTTTAATTTACTTATCTTTCTTTGAGTATAGAAGGCAAGCTGATGTAGCTAAACTCACCAGCTAGTTTCAAGCTTGCCTGATTAACCCCTCTTATTTCCCACAATCTCTTTCTTCTAACTCAACATTTACCATGTATGGTTGTAGTATTTTGAACCACAATTAGGTGTACCTTTTGTGCCGGCTAATCTTTCTCACACTAGGTCAGGTGAAAGAACTACGGAACAAATTCACCAAAAGGTGGCTTCTTTTTGGCAGCTTAAAATCTGACCTAGACATAGAAGAAAAAGAAATCTCAGGACATCACAGCCTTAGGCCCGCCTGAGTGCAGAGCTTGGAAAAGAGCCATTTTGACTACAGATCCCAGAAGCCCCAGCCAGCCATTTCATTGTCCCCCAACCAAACTTTTCTAAGTTCTGTGTGAGCGTCCTTCTCCATTCATCAACCCCAATGTGCCGAAGCAGGAGAATTGGATAAAATCCCAATCATGTGTCTTTAGTGTATGGGACCAAAGACAGCCGGACAACCGAAAGGTTGGTTTAACGCAGGTTTATTGCATGAGGTTCCAGTGAAGCATGAGGTAATGGCGGTGATACAACTCAATATATACAGTAGCTCTCTACATTTGAATCTTGTAGCACGGTAGCTCATTGGCTGCTACCGGCGTGGCCTCGCCCAGGCACGCCTCTTTCTTCAGCTGCTGAATGCGGGGAAGGTTTTCCCGCGGCTGTCCGTGATTGAGCAATGTGAACCATGTGAGGCTGAACGCTCGCAGCTGCCCTCTATGGGCTGTCTGCTCGCGTTCCTTTACAGCTGGTATCGTTTGTATCTGGAGTGGTTACATTCTTGCCTTTACAGTATAATGAACATGCATACATACATACATAACATCCCTCCCCCCTAGGATGGGACGAAGTCCCGCAACCATTGTGGCTTGCCGCACGTGCGCTTGGGACGCGCTTGCGTCTGACCTAGTACTGGAGAGCCTGTGATCCCTGACTCCGCGGGTGCTTGTCCTGCAACGGGAAACGGGGATTCGTTAGTGGCTCCGTGGGGCGTCCGTGCCTGCCTCGCGCCCGGGGATGGGAAGGGAATGAATAGTTGGGAGGTGAACCCCTGCCTGTTGCTCTCTGACCCCGGGGATCCACCTATTGTGAACCGCGGAACCGATGAGGTCGCCCTTGCGGTTCGGCTACCTTCTGATCCCTGCTCGGGGGACCCTGAGACTGTGGTGGGCGGACTCGCTGATGCCTCCCGTCTTGGGGGTGTCGGTCTCCGGGAAAGTGGCGCTATATCGCATTCTAACTCACAGGGGCTACTGGGACTGGAGGTACCAGGGGCTGAACTGAAACCCCTCTTTTCGCTAGGACGGGTGGGGGACCACTCCGCTAACTCCCCCTGGTACTGTAAATCAACGTCTAAACTTCTATGGGCATCTGAATTTCGGGGAGACTTCCGCGGGGTATGAGTGTGATCGGGGCTCCTCCTCTCTGTCGGGGACTCCCGCAAAAGATCTCTGTGGATCGATTGCCTTCCCTCCCCCCTTGGTGTGGACCCATGCTCCCCTTTTCCTCCCCCTTGGGCTAAACGGGTGGGGGAGTACCCTAACGCTGATTCGATGCTATTCTCGTCTGCGTCCTGCTCTCCGGGGACCCTGCGCCTGAGTTGGTCCACGTGTCGCCTCCACAGGAAGCCTGTACTGGTTTCTACGCGGTATGAGACGGGGCCGGTTTGCTCTACTACGGTGCCCGGCACCCAGGCTGGCCCCCGCGCTGGCGTAGTTCCTGCAATGCACCGGGGCGCCTATGCTGAAACTCTTTGTGGGTTCCACCCCTATGTTCCGCCCCTTGTCCTCTACTCTCGTGGGGTCTAGCTTGGAGATTCCCGTGGCCAGCTTCCTGCGCATCAACAGCTCTGCGGGGGAGTACCCTGACGCTAGTGGGGTGACCCTGTATCTTAGCAGGAATTGGCACAATTTCAGGTCGAGGTCTCCGGGGCCCATGCGCAGAAGCGCGTCTTTCGTGGTGCGCACGAGGCGCTCTACTTGGCCGTTGGTGGCCGGGTGAAAGGGGGCAGAGGTGACGTGCCGAATGGCGTTGCGCTCCATGAAAGCCCCGAACTCGGCGGACGTGAAACAGCTGGCGTTATCGCTGACGAGGGTGTTGGGTAAACCGAACGTGGAGAAGACCCTCCTTAACTGTTTGATTGTTGTGGCCGAGGAGGTGCTTGAGACTGGAATGACCTCCAACCACTTGGAGAACGCGTCCACCATGAGGAGGAAAAGCGTTCCCCTGAACGGGCCAGCAAAGTCTACATGTACCCGGGACCAGGGGCCCCTTGCCGTGTCCCACTCCCTAGGTGGCGAGCGAGCCTCTTCTGGCCTTGAGCTTTGGCACGCTTCGCAAGTGCCGACCATGTGTTTGATGTCGGCGTCTAGCTGGGGCCACCAAAAGTAACTGCGGGCCAGCGCCTTTGAGCGGACGATCCCCGGGTGGCTGACGTGCAGCAGTTTAAGCACCCTCGGCCGGAGAGGCGTGGGGATTACTACCCGCTGTCCCCACAAAAGGCAACCCCTCTCTAGGGACAACTCTAGTTTCTTTTTGAAAAATGTGTCGAATTCCGCTGCTGGGGAAGACACGGGCCACCCTTTCTGTACCCAGGAGCAGACTGTGGCCAGCGTTTTGTCCTTGCCTGTCGCTTTGGCGATGTCGGCCGGTACTACGGGAGGGGAGTCTAGAACCTCTATCATTAAGACCTGATGGTCCCTCTCTACTTTGTCCACGTGGCAGCAATCCCGGGGAATGGGGGACCTCGACAGGGCGTCGGCATGGCTGATCTCCCTCCCGGGCCGGTATACCAACGCGTGCTGATACGCGTTGAGAAAAATGGCCCACCTGAGCATTCTCGGGGACAGGATTTGGGGTGTGGGCTTATCTGCGGTGAAAATGCCTAACAAAGGCTTATGGTCAGTCACTATGGTGAAGGGGCGGCAGTACACAAAATCATGAAATTTCTTGGTCCCCGCAATTATTGCTAGTGCTTCTCTGTCTGTCTGAGCATAGTTCCTCTCTGCTTGGGACAAGGACCTAGAGTAGAACGCTATCGGGGCCTCCCTACCGTTCTCCAGCACGTGGCATAACACCGCCCCCACCCCCACCGGGGATGCATCGCATATCAGGACCACTGGGCATTTGGGATTGAAGTGGGTCAGTACGGCATCTGATGCCAGGAGTCGCTTCAGGTCATTGAAAGCCTTCTCCTGGTCGTCGTCCCACTTCCATGCCTCGTCCTTTTTTAACAATTTGTGTAGCGGTTCTGCCACGGCTGCCTTCCGCGGGAGGAAGGAGTGGTAGAAGTTGAGCAGTCCGAGGAACGACTGCAACTCGGGCTTGGATGTGGGGCGAGGGGCCTTCTTGATGGCGGCTACCTTGGATTGGGCTGGTCTAATTCCCTCGGGAGTGACACGGAACCCTAGGAACTCAACCTCTGTGGCGAAGAAGACGCATTTGTCTTTCCGCAACCGCAACCCCGCCTTTTCGAATATTGTCAGGACCTTTCCCAACCTAGTTGCTAATTCGGCCCGGCTCCCCCCTGTAATCAATACGTCATCAAAGTAGGGTAACACCCCCTCTAACCCCTTCAGGAGGCGTTCCACAAGTGACTGGAAGATCCCGGGCGCCGAATTCACGCCGAATTGTAGGCGCGATACCTGGAACGCCCCTTTGTGGGTGACTATGGTCTGCGCAGCAGCTGCGGCGGGGGTCACCGGGAGTTGCTGGTAGGCTTGGGCCAGGTCGAGTTTAGCGAAGCACCTCCCCCCGTGTAACCTGGCCAACAAGTGGCTGACTACCGGCACCGGATACGCATTAGGGCGGATCGCCTTATTGATGGTGCACTTGTAATCAGCGCATATGCGGACCTCCCCGTTGGCCTTGAGCGCTGTTACAATTGGAGTTTCCCACTCCGCAGAATCAACAGGAACAAGAATCCCCTGGCCCACTAATTTGTCCAACTCCGCCTCTATTTTGTCCTTTAGTGCGAAGGGCACTCTGCGCGGTTTAAGTCTGATTGGACGTACTCCAGGGTCCAGGTCGAAAGTCACTGGGGGGCCCTTGAATTTCCCGAGCCCCTTTTTAAAAACCTCGGGGTGCGCGTCGCACACGCTCTGTATTGGATCAGTCCCGGCGGCGTGTGCTTCCACGGCGTGTACCCCCCCAATGAACAACCCCAGGGGCTGGAACCATTGAGTCCCGAGGAGGCTGCATTTGCCTCCCTTGAGGACGACTAGGGGAAGCGTTGCGGTGTGCTTTTTAAACTGGACCCGGAACTTCCCAACCCCCAACACTGGGATGCGGTTCCCTTGCACGTCCTTCAGTGTGGCCCTCAACGCCTTGAGCTTGGGCCGCATGCGGGGGGCGATTTTCATGAACTCCCCCTGGGAAATAATGGAGTATGAAGAACCCGAGTCCACCTCCATTCTAACAGGGGCCCCTTGTATTACTACCTCAACGAAGTAACGGGGGTGCTCCGTGGAAACGCTGTAAACCGGCGCGTCGTCCTCGCTGTCGTCGGAGATGCGTCCTACTCCGTCCCGCGTCCTCGTGGTCCGGGTGCCGTCCTTTGGCCTCGTGGTGCGGTCCTGCCTCGTGGTGCGGTCCTGCCTCGCCGAGCGGTCTGGAGAACTCCTGGTGGCCTCGCGCCGTTTCCGGCAGACCTTGGCGATGTGCCCGCGCCGGCCGCAGTTGTGGCACTCGGCCTTGCGGAACGGGCATTTGGCGCGGGCGTGGGCGGCGCCGCAGCCGTCGCAGCGCCGGCCCTCTCTCTGGACCCTCCGGATGTCCTCGTCGTCGCCGTTCTCCGCAGACGAGTTCGAAACTCGCCGGGCCGCGCGCACCGAGCTCTCTGCCTTTGCGGGCTTCGGGCGCCAGTCCTGAAGCTTGTGCACCCCGGCAGTAGTGGCCTCCGCGGCCTGTGCCGTGTCGAGGACTTGTTGCCACGTGGGAGGCGGCTCCCTTTTCATCAGCGCACGCTGAGTCTCTGTGTCCCTCAGACCGCAGAGCAGGCAGTCCCGGAGGGTGATGTCGGGGACCTCCCACTTGCATGGGCCGGCGGCCAGCCGCAGGGCCGCGGCGAACTCCTCGACCGATTCCCCGGGTGCCTGGACTCGCCTCCAGAACGCGCTCCGAGCGGGGAACATCGCTATGGCTGGCCAGAGATGGGCGCGCAACGCCGCCAGGAGCTCTGTAGCTTTGAGGTCGCCCACCTTCCTCGGCGCGATCAGGTCCACCAAGGTCCTCTTGGTCTCGTGTCCGAGCATGCGGACGAAAATGGCCCTCTTTTTGGCCTCATCGGAGACTTCGAGCTCCACCAGCGCTGCGTTGAAGTCTATCTCAAACAGCTCCAAATCTCCCGGCTTCTTGATCTCGTAGCCGGCGCATGTCTTGGTCCCGTGGGCAGCCATATCCCACCTTCGTCGCCAATTTAGTGTATGGGACCAAAGACAGCCGGACAACCGAAAGGTTGGTTTAACGCAGGTTTATTGCATGAGGTTCCAGTGAAGCATGAGGTAATGGCGGTGATACAACTCAATATATACAGTAGCTCTCTACATTTGAATCTTGTAGCACGGTAGCTCATTGGCTGCTACCGGCGTGGCCTCGCCCAGGCACGCCTCTTTCTTCAGCTGCTGAATGCGGGGAAGGTTTTCCCGCGGCTGTCTGTGATTGAGCAATGTGAACCATGTGAGGCTGAACGCTCGCAGCTGCCCTCTATGGGCTGTCTGCTCGCGTTCCTTTACAGCTGGTATCGTTTGTATCTGGAGTGGTTACATTCTTGCCTTTACAGTATAATGAACATGCATACATACATACATAACATCGTCAAACCTACCATGTAAAATGACACTAAGATAAAATAGAGGGCAAAAAGCTTTCTTTCTAGGACTGTGTTTCCTCTCCCACCCCACGCACTCCAACTATTCCTCGGTGAGTTTCTTTTGGCTTGAATGGAAGCTGTGCTTTTCTGCTTTCCGAAAAACATAGGCTCTTGGCAAGGTTTCTTCTCTCCATGCTTTGCTGAACTCCTGGACACAGATGTCCCATTTGTGTTTCATTAGTACATCAGCCTCTCAGGGGCTTTCGACCTCTGCACTCAGCAATAATTACCTGGCTGAAGCCCATCCTCACACCAGCTGGACTGGGATTTGCTCCGCTCAGACCAGGGGTCTCGCTGCTGTCAGGTCTTTCCAGTCAACTGGACAGCTCTATCAGCAGAAAATGCCAAAGAAGGGCTTCTTCTCTAAAATACAACCCAATCAAATAAAATGTCTGTCTGTTTGTTTAATTTTTATACCACCCATCTAACGAAGGAGTTACTCTGGACAATTGGCAACAATGCAAAAACATACACATAAGACACAACTCCAGAAGTTAACCAATAAAATCAAAGCCCCTTCTTCTTCTTTTTTTCTTCATGTCCAGATCAAACCCTGGATTGCCAAAATGACGCCACTTTCTTCACTTTGTCATTGCACAAACCAAGTCCTCATCAGTGCATGTCTCTTCCAGCAATTGACAGACCAGTAAATGAGCTGGATTCTGTGTCTCTCCACATTCACACCATGTGTTGTTGTCTGCGAGTAGCCACCACTTGAGCATTTTGCTCTTGCATTTAGGCACTTCAACTCTCAGCCTATCCAGGGCCCTCCAAGTGATGTAGGGGAGGTTGAGAACCTCATCCATATCCTCCTTTAATGTTATTTCTTGTCCAGCGAGCTCCTTCCCCCATCTTCTAATTTAGTTTTGCTGTTGAGTACCCTCAAGATTATTAGTTCTTGCCATAAAACACTTCATCTATCTGAGCCTTAAAAAACAGTAAACCACTGTACAACCCAAGAAACAACCCTTTGATGTATACCAGGGGTTCGCAACCTACGGCCCTTGGACTGGATCCAGTCCATGGTGCCAGATAATCCGGCCCCCAACCTCACTCCAGCTGCCACTACTTCCACTGGAATCAGCCACAGACTCATTTACGGCTGCATAAATGCATTTACGACAGCCATAAATGAGTCCGTGGTCATTGTAAACACATTTATGACAGCGGTGGATGTGTTTTATGGCACCAGTCCGCCCCACTCAGCTGGTTTGGCCCACGTCTGAGAAACATTGAGAACCCCTGCTGTAAACCAAAAGTAATTCTGACAGAAGTGAGAATCCTTCAAGGGCCAGAATGTTAGGAACTGCCTCCTTAAATTGCTCAGATTTTAATACTGTAACTTCCAGGAAACTAGTAGGGGCCCAATGAACATGAGTAGGTATGCTGTTCCAAAGTGTTGGGGCCCTCATGATGGGCTTTCTGGTTTCTCTTGGGATGGGCACTCTCAGTCCACCAACTTGGGTAAAACATGTTATCCAGGCATTATTTATCAAGGAGAGGCACTCCGGCAGGTATAAATGCCCTAAATAAAATGAAGGCTGTCTCAGCCACCATTGCTTAGCCTAATCTGACAATGAATATTTAAGATACTGTGCTTCCTAAAATAGGAAATGGAATGTCATATCTGGCTAATGAACAGAGCTTAGAGAGATTTTTTTTTCTTCAGCCCCCACAATCTCCAGATAGAAACCTCACTGCTTGGGACATTCTAGCAGTTGTAGTCTAAAATAACTGGACAACCATCTGTAATATCTGCTTTGATTTGCATTCCTGCATTGAGCAGGGGGTCGGACGTAATGGTCTAAAAGGCCCCTTCCAACTCAGTTATTCTATTATTCTATACCCCACATTATAAGGGCAGTTATAGTCTTTTAAAAAATTAACCTTTTCCAGTTCTGGCTGTGATTTTGATAGGTTTGAAGTTTGCCACACTTTATTCTATTCTCTTTATTTTATTTCTTTAATAAATCTAGTTAAATAAAAATAGGAAGCTGCCATATACTGAAATAGGCCACCAGTCCATCTAGTCCAGTATTGTTGACACTGAGTGGCAGCCACTCTCACAGATTTCAGCCTTTTCCCCACCCTGGAGATGCTAGGGACAGAACCTAGAACCCTCTATGGACATCATGTGTGCCCTGCCATTAAGCTATGGCTTTTCTCTAAAGGGCTGTTATCCCCTTTAAGGAATAATCCCCCATATTAGAAGCCTCCAGTAATTGCAGCAAGATAAATAGAGAAGGGCCTTGGTTTAGCACTAGAGCAGCTGTTTTGCCCAGAGACAGTCTTGACTGCGAGTAGAGCTGTGGAAGATTCTTGGCTGAAATGACTAAGAGCCAATGTCAGAATCCCTCCAGATGTTTTTGAACTATACCTACCACCATACTGGCCATGTCAATTAGGGCTGAGGAAATTATACTCTAAAATCTGTGCACTAAAGCAATACATTGAATTTGTTTATTTGTTTGGTTCACAAACACAGCACATGTTCACTGTAAATTCATCTAGCTTTCTCATTCCTAAAGATGAATGTTGTTTGGATTGCTTCCTTTATTTGTTTAATTGGTTATTTGTGTGTACTTATAGCCACTTAGGTCTGATGGTTTGGAAATAGTGTTCAAAAATAATTAAAGCACACAATGGACTGAATTCACTTAAAATGCTATCTCTATACTTGCCAGAAATAGCTGATAGATTGAACTTCATAGAGGAGGCTTGCAAAAATAGTAGAGTATCCACATTCACTTAAGAATTAGAATTATTGCAACACTTCTCATAAAAGGGGAGATGAAGTGGATACCGAAACACTAAACATCCAACTTGAAATAACTGCAGATCATGTGGCTCAGGAGCATTAAATATTATCAGGAGAATTGAGCCAAATAATCTCAAACTTTTCAAAAGTACACTACAAAGTACTGTATCCCTATAATATTTTGCTGTTGTACATTTCTCCAGGTAAAGAGAGGCGATAATCTTGCCAATGAGTTTTTTCTGAAAATATAGATGAACAATAAAATAAAAATCATGGAATTATGAAGTTGGAAGGGACCTCAAAGGTCATCCAACCCCCTGTCCTTCTTTTGTGTACCAATCAAACCTTGTACTTCCAAAATAAAGCCACTTTCTTGGCTTTGTCGGCCAAATTTAAGCCCTCGTTGATGCATGTTTCTGGCAGTAATTGGCAGGCCTTTAAATGAGCCAGATTCTGTATCTCTTCACACAGTGTGTTGTTGTCTGCCAGCAGCCCCCACTTGAGCATGTTGGTCTTACATTTAGTGGTTAAACTGCTGACATTGTAAATTCAGTCCTGACTGGGATCAAGGTTGACTCAGCTTTTCATCCTTTCAACGTCAGCAAAATGAGTACCCAGCATGTAGGGAGCAAAAATGCTCATTACCTTGTGAACTGTCCAGAGAGTGCACTAAGTGCTATGGTGCAGTATAATTGCTATTGTTATTCTATGGCTGGAATCCATTTGCACTATTCAACAGGAACTGTGTCATCAGATATATCAGAGTGCCACTGATTGAAGGCTTCCCACCACTTCGGTGGGAAGGTAACAGCGTTCTGTGCACTCTAGTGTCTAGTCATGCCTGCCACATGACCACGGAAATGTCGGCAGAAGCAGACAGCACTGGCTCTTCAGCTTTGAAACAGAGATGAGCACTGAACCCTAGAGTCGGATACGACTGGCTTTCGAGCAAGGGAAACCTTTACCTTTACTTTGTGATTTCAGGCTGCACGTGCCTTAGCCAGGGCGTTGCCCACCCAGACATTGTTGCCCATCCTGAAAAAATATTCACCCACCCACATCTTGAATCCTGGCTACGGCTCTGGCCTTGGCGCACAATGTGGAGAACTTGTGTGCATGCTAAGATCACATACACAAAGACACCTTTAATCAGGGACAATCTACTCTTGCAGATGAAATCATTCCTGTTGGTCAGACAGCTCCTGCCATTTACTTAACATTCACCCCATTCCCTTAAGATCAGCCAAACCAGCATAGTGGCCGTGGATTATGAGATTAGATGTCCAACACATTTAGAGACTGCTGGGTCACGGAAGAACTGCTAAATACTGATCGTTTTTTTTTTTAAAAAAAATCTTTTCCAAGTGCCAGTCAAACATCCCTTGCATGTGTGGGGATGAACTGGAGTTATCTAAAAATAGATTACCCATAGCTGATTAACTATAATAATGAACAAGAGTATTCCATGCAGCCACATATTGTTATAAATCCCATATGTATTGTGCATTGTTCTGCATACAGTTAATTCATTACTGAAACTGAATCCAGACAGGACAGAGGCACTGCCTGTTATGAGCTCTTGAACCCAAGAGGTGATGAATGGATTGAGCTCCATTGGAAAATAAAGCACAGTATTCTTTGACCCAGCTTTATTAACTGAGCTCATAGTATTCTTGGGGCACTAGGAATACCTCTTTGCAGGCGCACCCCTCAATAAAGGACTCAGACACTGATGAAAGTGGATAACGGCATTGGGCCACATTTATTGATTCATGCCCTAGTCCGAATTATAAATTTCTATTGGTAATTGACCAATTATAATTCTTAAGGCAAGCAGGCCGAAGTAACACTGGTAAGGTACCACCCAAAATTGCCGACGGCAATTGTTACAATGTATCTATTTGTATCAATTTGTTTGTTGACAACAAATAAATTGTTGACCGTAGTCAATATCTAACTAATGACCCCACCCTCTGACGCGTATCCGTAAAATCACGGGGTGATGCATGCTGTCTAGCTGTAGCCATCACCCCGTCGCCTGGTTCGTCGTTGACCGGACAACGATTAACCAACTTATGCCTGTCTAGTGTTGTCCAGTCAATTGCGAACCTGCCGGATACCTGTGGGTCATAAATGTTTACCTTACCAGTGCTACCCGCCACACTGAGAGGCTTCAATGAAGGCTCGACGCCCCCCCCCCCCGACCGTCAGCTCGGTCAACAGGCCTGCTCGCCAATCACCTAACAGGAGGTCCATACCTCCTCGCGACAGATGGACCCCATCCCCTGCGAAAAGTTCATAATTTTGCAGACTAATGGCGGGGTGACGACTGACCCGCCCCCAACCCCTGTCAACAAGGAACCGGGCAACAGCCCTATTTACCATGCGTCTAGCACGGTCAAGGGCCTGGAGGTCGAACCCTCCCCTATAAGAGCGCCGCGGTACCATGTCTGACCAAACGAGGGTTGTGGCAGGCCACACGTAATGTAGGTAGGCGAGGTCGCCGCAAATCGCATGCTTCAGTGATAGGCCGGTGACCTGACCTAAATCATTGCCCCCAAGGTGTATGATCAGAATGTCAGGCGGGTCAGCATTCCGGCCCGAGAAAAGGAACGGCAACAGTTCCCGCCATAACATCCCGGGCTTACCATACCATGTGAGACTTGCGTATGCACCCAGTCCCAGTCGGGGTCCCCACTCTGTCGCCGCAGCGTAACGCGCTGCCCTGTGCACATAGCTATGGCCCACCAGCCATACTGTCACCGGTGTAATACGACACCCAGGGTCTGTCAAGGAAAAAACAAGGGGAAGAGAAAAGGTGCGGTGACGCAACTGGTACTCACTGTGAAAGAGGGCGGACATAAAACTGAAAACATTGCGATCCCCACCTCCCCATGCAGCGTATTTCAGCCCCAGAGTACCCAAAAGCAGCCACAGTGGAAGCCGCCCCTATCCTGAATGAATGGGTGCCGTAACGGGCACCTGGGAGGCCAACACTGGCCAGCGCTTTGCCGGTCACCTTCCAAAATTGAAATTTAGTCAGGGGAGACCCATCTTGGTGACAGAAAAACGGGCCATGGTGCGTGCCTCGCAGTGCCAGGAACTCCTGTAGGGCACCAACCGGACAGATGTCTGCCAAAGAACACCGTAGCAGTCTAACTCCACTGCCTACGCCATGCTGATCCGTTTTAGAGGAACGTATCCTCAACTGAGCCCAATCATAGCCAACATAGACATCTTCGAGTTCCAGTGCCCTACGACTAGCATCCACCTTAGACAGCATCACAAGCTCGCTGATGCGGAGCGCTCCAAAAAAGGCCACCGTTGTAGCCGCATGAAACAGGGCAGCCTCATACCTATCAAAGCATAGGTCATGCCAGCCCCGCGCCAGTTGGGTAAGAACCCCTGGGGAAATTGGGTGGCGGTCGTCCGGGCTATGCCCACGCTCCCGCACCCACCCCTCCAAAACGTGTCTCACACGGAAGTCAGCGGTACTGTCCGCATGACCTCCTACTTTGGCCATAAAAGCCAGCGCTGACAGCCTGGATGCTATGGTGCGAGGTGCGAGGCCCTGGGCATGTAGGTAAACCATGAATTGGAGGATGTGGGCCACTGGGATTGGCCAGGTGCCTGGAAGCCGAAATTGGGCACAGAATGCCTGGAAGGAAATGAATGTGTGGTGATACGCCTTACGCGTGCGTGGCGCTAGCGACATGCCGATCGCCCGGTCCACCTCTCCTTGCCAAGGGTCCATATCTCGTCCGGGAGTGGCGAGGGAAATTCCTCCGCATCCGGGGCCAAGGTGCGGAACCGGGAGATCTGCAGGCGGGACAAAGCGTCAGCGATATCATTATTGACACCCGGGACATGCCTGGCCCTGAACAGTACATTGAGGCGCAGGCTGCGCAATACAAACTGGCGCACCAGGTCCATGACCCTGGGTGATTTAGAAGTCTGGGAGTTGACAATGTGGACCACTGCCGCATTGTCACACCAGAAATGAACCACCGAGTTGGCCCACTCGTCACCCCATACAGCCCCCAGGATGGGAAAAAATTCCAGATACGTGAGATCACGCAGGCGACCTGTGCCCGACCAGGCTGGCAGCCACCCACCATAGGCCCACTTCCCGTTGAAGTACATCCCATAACCCAGGGATCCAGAGGCATCGGACTGAATCTGGAAACGAGGGGAAGCCAGGAGGTCGGACCTCCAAATTGACACCCCATTGAACTCCCTCAGGAACTGGAGCCAGATAAGCATATCTGCCCTGATACCCCGGGTCAGTCTCACCCTATGGTGGGGCCTGGATAAGCCTGTCATGGCGTCGCACAAGCGCCGAGCAAATGCCCTGCCCGGTGCGACCACCCTGCAAGCAAAATTGAGGTGACCATGTAAGCCCTGCAGTTCCCGCAGAGATGCCTTGCGTTTAGCAAGCAAGTCCGAGATGAGGGCCACTATCCTCGACACCTTATCCCTCGGTAACCTAGAAGCCTGCGCTACCGTGTCAATCTCCACCCCCAAGAAGACTAGCTGAGTAGATGGGCCCTCGGTCTTTTCGGGCGCTAAAGGGACACCAAGTTCCTCCATTAGCGTCTGAAATGTGTTGAGGAGACGTGTGCACGTGTCCCAGCCCCGTTCACCCCCGAATAAAAAATCATCGAGGTAATGGGCTACAGACCGAGACCCTGACCTGCGGACAAAGGCCCACTGTAGGAAGGTGCTGAAACGCTCGAAGGCCGAGCATGATATGGAACAGCCAAAAGGCATGGCCTTATCGAAATAATATTCACCCCGGAACTTGAAACCCAGCAACTCAAAGTCACCCGGGTGGACCAGCAGGAGACGAAAGGCAGACTTAATGTCGCACTTAGCTAGCAACGCCCCCGGGCCACATGAGCGCACCATGCGCAGCGCTTGGTCAAAGGATGTATACCTGACCGAGCAAAGGTCATCAGGTATAGCATAATTGACCGATCGGCCGGCTGGGTAAGACAAGTGATGAATCAGGCGGAACTCGCCCGGTGACTTCTTGGGCACTAAGCCCAAGGGGGACACTTTAAGGTTGGGAAACGGGGGTGCAGGGAAAGGGCCAGCGACCCTGCCCGCATCAACCTCCTTAGTAATGCTGGCAGCAGCCACCTCCTCCCTTCCCCTAAGGGACAAAAGGTTGGGTGCATCTTGGGGGGACCTATCTCCCATGAAAGGAATACGAAACCCCAGTCTAAAACCCTGAAGCAGGTAAACCACGTCTGCCTTCCTTGGGTACAATGCGAGCCAACGCTCCAACATGTCCACATTAATTGGGGAGGGGGCCTTTCGATGGACCAGCTCCCTCTGCAGCAGTCTTGCCAGCCCCTTGTCTACCCCTACCTCTGCCCCGCATCCCTCCAGGCCTGGGGCAGGCGGAGGCAGCATGGGGGCCCGCACAAGAGGGACACTCATGCCTGTACCAGCAATTCTTCCTATTGCAGGAACCATTGGACGAGAAAGTCCAGCACAGCAGGCGGGCTGGAACCCCCTGCCCCACCACCTGGCGGGGAGTCTGTTCTGGGGCCGCTCGCTGGACCGCATGTCCACAATGGTATCTTTCCCCAGGCGCCGGGCGCGTGGGAGTCATGTACAGAAGCCACAGCCTCTGGCAGGGCTCGTCCCACCTCATCTCTGGGTGCAGGGGAATTCGCATACGGAATTCTTCGTCGTAAGCCAACCATGACGGGCCTGGGAAGTCAACCATCGCCCGGTAGACATTGTCCAAATACTGGACCATCGGGATTGCCAGATCCGGCCTGGCCCTGAGATAAACCGCCATGTATATGAGGTACGCCGGCAACCAGTTGGCCCACGTGCGTGGCGGCTTACGACGACGTGCCTGTTCCTTATCTTTCTCATCCTGCCCCTCCCTCTCCTCCTTGGTGGGCTCTCTGTTAAGAAGGGAGAAGATGTCCACATACTCCCCGCGCCAGATCTTTTCTTTGGTAGACTGGGCCAGATGATCCCCGAGGGGCAATGAATACCCCGCTGTCGGCAATGCCGACACCGGCACGGTGGGAACTGCGGGCATTGTAAAAGGAGCCTGAACGAACCCCATCACCCCTGACACGTTCCCAACTGAGTAGGAGGCACCACCCCAAACAGGGGCCTGGGTGGGAGGTGAAGTCGCCGGGTGGGCCGTCGGCGACTGAACCATCACGCCACCCGTGCGAGGCCACGGCCACTGAAATACTCCCCCCGATGTAGCCAGGTGTGTGGGTGCACTAGACAGGCCTGGGAAGTCAACCATCGCCCGGTAGACATTGTCCACTGGGGGCGTCGGAGCTCACGACCGCGATTGAGCTCGTCGATGGGGCCTGATCAGCACCAGCCTGTTGAGCGGGGAGCTGCAAGGCAGTGGCCGACGCCGGCCCACGGGCCTCGGGCAGCTCGACCCGTCCCACCATCTGCCGCTGCCCGGCAGATGAAGCATCAACCTGCGCACCAAAAGGCACCCCAGTGTGGTTGGCCCCCACGAGGGATGCCTCGAGGGCCGCAACGCGGGCCAGAAGGGCCTCCACATTGACATAGCCCCCTAACCCCATGGGGGGCAAAGAGCCGGCCGGCCCACAGGTTGCAGGCGCCGGTCCAGGTCCCTGGACCCCGGGGCCCGGATGCGGCCACGAGCTGAGGCCTGCGGGGCCGGGGGCAAGCCCTGCCAGGGGGGGGAACCCAACCACCCCCCATGGCTGAAACCCCCCGCGGGAAGCTGCGCCCCAAGAGGGGAAGGCCCCACAGAATGGGCCATGCCAGGGGCAGTGGCCACTGCTTGCGGGCCGGGGGCCGCGGCCCCTGCCGGGCCGGTATGCGGATGGCCCGCCTCAGGCCAAGGGGGTATCAACCCCATCCCACCGGTCCCGGTGGGCCCTGGCAAGGGAGGCTGCAGGGGAGGCGCAGTCGCGGTCCTCCGACCCGGCTGGCGCCTCCGCGCAGAGTGAACCGCGTTCGCAGTTGCCTTCTTCTTAGAGGGCATAGCTGCTATCTGCTGGGAAGCCAATAAAGATGAAGAAAAATCGCTTCCAAAGAGGCTTCCCGGCAAAAGGCAAGAGCGACGGAGGTAAGGGAAAGAACAACTTCTCCTCTCCGTCGCTTCGCAAAATGGCAGCTCGGCTGCCTCCTGGCCACCCCTTTTATCAGGGTGCTGGCCACGCCCCCTAACTACCCGGATGCCTTCGTCCGATGGGGGGGGCCGCAAAGAGCGCGGCGGCCATTTTGGCGCCGCGCTTGCATTTTGCTCAGTCTGATCCACCACCTATAGTTTTTCCTAGATCAAGAAGATTTAGCCATAATGGTCATGCTCTAGTAACTGGTAGACTAGTGAACTACTGCAAAGCTACTCACTCAGAGAAACCTGGAAGAATGATGTAGAAGCTGCAACTGGTGGAAAACACAGCAGCGCCGTATTGACACAGAATTGTAGGAATCTAGTGCATGTCCTTTGCCCAAGTGAAGACAAATCCTTCTGAATTGGCAAGACATGACTGGCCCCTCATCTTCCCTTCCTTTCTCTTTATCTCTTTCTCTCTCTTTCTCTCTGTGTTTTAGCTATGTCAGCTGTAGCACATTCTGTTGCACTTCTGTTGCCTTTTACTCTTGCATGTATCCTGTAGGATCCTGGGTGACTTATTACTATGTATCTTACTGTAAGTATAATGTGTAACCTCGCATGTGATTGATGTTAATTAAGACTCAGGTGTATGATGTTAACTAAGACTAATAAAAAGAGCTATGGGAGACACACACAACATACATCATGCAGATGCTGTTGGAGTGTTGACGATCATGCCTTCATGAACCCTGGAGTGGACTCTCATTATTCTAAAAAGAACACAACACAGAATACTGGCAAAATGTCAGTATTGCTCCCACTCCTAAAACATCTATGCTGATTGTCAATTTGCGTCTGAGCCCACCTATACATAACTGGATGAAGAAATTCCTTAAATGCTGTTTGTGTGTGGTGACTTGTGTTTATCTCACCTGCTGTAATTTGCAAATTAGCTTGTACATGCAGCAGAGAGCGACCAGTTGGTAGGGGCAAACAATGGTTTGTGGAATGAGGATGTCTGGTGGGGTAGATAAGGAGTTTGTGGCTTGGGGTGTTGTCTTGCGGGTCCGATGGGGACTTGCTTACATCAGCTTAGTCTGGGGGGTGTCCATGAAGGATGTTGCAGTCCAAGCCTTTCGGCTGACCCCAAGTCGCGTGGCCCGGCAAAGTTCGGTTTCACTTACCAGTGATAACTTTCGTTCTTCGAGTATATAGTTTGTGAATACACACTCATGGGTTATGCGCCTGTGCAGAACGGCCGATCGGAGGCTTGAAAAGCTATTGGTCAAAAGTTTTGGCGGTAAGACCGCCCACCGTACCGCCCACCCTGAGGCGCCCGCGCGCCATTTTACCTCAGTTCCATACTTAAGCCAAGCACAGGATAAACCAATTGATCTCATCCGTGCAGCTCAAGAGGGGAGGCAGGGTGGGTAGTGTGTATTCACAAACTATATACTCGAAGAACGAAAGTTATCACTGGTAAGTGAAACCGAACTTTCTCCTTCGTATAGTTTGTGAATCCACACTCATGGGAGATTAGCAAGCTCACACTTACTTGGTCGGTGGGCAGTCGGATGAGATGATCCCACGATGAAGATGATGACGGTCAGGCAGGGTGAACCGTCAAGGGCGATGGGCCCGGAGCCCCCGAGTGAGGACGACACGGCCAAGCCTGGCGTCCGCAGTGGCTCTGGTGTCCACCCTGTAGTGCTGGACAAATGTAGGAGGTCTGGACCAGGTGGCAGCCTTACAGATGTCCTCAAGCGGTGTGCCCTCCAGAAAGGCCGTGGATGTTGCAACCGCTCTGGTAGAGTGCGCCCTGACATGCGGTGGAGGGGGCAGCGATGCCGACTCGTAGGCCAGGTAGATGGTAGAGGTGATCCATTTGGAGAACCGCTGCGCAGAGATGGGTTCACCTTTGGACTTGCCCCCATACGCCACGAAAAGGCGTTGCGACTTCCTGAACTCCCTTGTCCTGCTGGTGTAAAACAATAAAGCCCGTTTGACATCCAGCGTGTGCCAAGTCCTTTCTTGGGCGTTAGTGGGGTTCTGGAAGAATGTTGGCAAGGAGATAGTCTGTGCCATATGAAACTGGGAGACCACCTTGGGGAGGAAGGTGATGTCCGGTTGGAGCACCACACGGTCATTGAAGAACTGGAGAAAGGGTGCGTCCGCCCGCAGGGCGACCAGTTCACCAGCTCGTCGAGCAGACGTGATGGCCACCAGAAAAGCCGTCTTCCATGTGAGGAGACGAGCATCCGCAGTAGCCATGGGCTCGAAAGGAGTCCTGGTGAGCGCGTTAAGGACGGTAGAGAGTGACCATTGGGCCGTCGGAGTCCTGACCGGCGGGAAGGCGTTCCGCAATCCCTTGAGGAAGCGTTTCACCGTTTGGTCACGGAAGGCGCTAGAAGCGGGCGAGCCAGCTGGAGAGTGAGCCACCACCGCTGCGAGGTGTACTCGGATGGAGGCGATGCTGAGGCCAGACTCCGCCAGATGGAGGAGGTAGGTCAAGACGTCCTGCAGTTCCACCTGCGAGAGGGGGGTCTGCTGGGATGCCAGGAAAGCACAAAAGCGTCTGTATTTGGAAGCGTAGGACTTCCTTGTGGACGGGCGCCTGGCTAGTTCCAGGATCCTGGACAGTCTGGGGTTATCCTACACGCGGTGAGGTGGAGGCTGGGCAGGTCCGAGTGGTGGAGCTGGCCCTGCTCCATCTGGAGGAGCGTCGGTGACTCCGGTAGCGTGCAATACTGAGATGACATGCGCAACAGCAGCGGAAACCATGGTTGGCGAGGCCATGCTGGGGCCACTAGGATGGCTCTGGTCCTGTGCTGGAGCATTCTGGTGAGGACCTTCTGGACCAGGGGAAACGGAGGAAAAGCGTAGAAATAGTCCTGATCCCACCGTTTCATGAAGGCATCGCCCTCGGAGTTGGCACCGATGCCTGCCCTGGAGCAGTACCTGTGGCATTTCGTGTTGGACTCCGATGCGAAGAGGTCGATGTTCGGTGTCCCCCAGGCCTCGCAGAGCGACTGGAACACCTCGTCGTTCAGTTCCCATTCGTGGGTCGTCGAGGTGAGGCGGCTGAGATGGTTGGCCAGGACATTCAGCTTGCCCTGAATGTGCACTCCAATCGGGAAGATGTGTCTCTCCAGGCACCACTCCCAGAGTTGCACAGCGAGGTAAAGAAGGGTGGTGGATCGTGTTCCTCCCTGCTTGTTTAGGTACGCCACAGCCGTGGTGTTGTCCGAGGCCACTTGGACCGCCTTGCCCATGAGCAAGGTCTCGAAGGAACGGAGGGCCTTCCAAATGGCCAGCAGCTCCAAGTAGTTGATATGGTGCACCATCTCCTGAGGCGACCAAGGGTTGTTGACCATGATAGTCCAGCAGGCAGCCCCCCAGCCGAGGTTGCTTGTGTCGGTCAATATTTGCAGCGAAGGTTGCGGGGGGTAGAAACTCTTCCCCGTTGCCACGTTGAGTGGTGTCGTCCACCACACCAGCTGGTCCCTCAGCTCCGGGGACGGAGTGAGCCGTTTGGACTGACTCTCCCGGAGCGCATCGAATTCGTGCAGAAGCCACGACTGTAGGGACCGGAACTTTAACTTGGCGTGAGGGACCACAGCCGTTGTTGAGGCCATAAGGCCTAGCAGTCTTTGAGCCTTTTTCGCCCGGATGCACGGTTTGGTGCGTAGGTTGTTCACTCCCAGCGCGATGTCCTGCAGGCGCTTCTGGGGTGCAAAGGCTCTGGTGGCAAGCGAGTCGAGTACCGCTCCGATGTACTCGACGCGTTGAGAGGGGATCAGCTTCGATTTGGTGAAGTTGATCCTGAGGCCGAGACTCTCCATGAGGTGGACCGTGAACTGCGTGTCCCGAATGGCCGACGAGCTGGTGGGGGATACGATCAACCAGTCGTCGATGTATGGGAAGACCCTGATTCCCCGCTGGCGAAGGAAGGCGGCCACCGGAGCCATGCATTGGTGAAGACTCGCGGTGCCGTGGCCAGACCGAACGGTAGACATCGGTACTGGTAAACCGAATCGCCGATGCAGAATCGAAGGAACCTCCGGTGCTCCTCGAGGATGGAGACATGGAAGTAAGCGTCCTTGAGGTCTATGACTGTGAACCAGTCCCCCTTGTAGATGAGGGGAAGGACGGTCTGCAGGGTCACCATCCAGAACTTCCTGGTGTGGATGCATTTGTTGAGGCGGCGCAGGTCCAGGATCGGGTGAAGTCCTCCGTCCTTCTTCTGGACCACGAAGTACCTTGAGTAGAAGCCGTTGTCCCAATCGGGCGGGGCCACCCGCTCGATGGCTCCCTTGGACAGAAGAGTTGATATTTCTTCCTCCAAATGGGGGGACGAGGTGGTGAAACGATGTCTTCCTACCCGAGGCGCCCGCACGAACTCGATGGCGTAGCCAGAGGACAAGATCCTTAAGACCCACCGGTCGTCCGTGATGCGCTACCATACTTGAAGGAAGTTCCGGAGGGGGAGGTACGGGAGATGGAGCGTGAGAGACTCGGCCGTCGCAGCTTCAAACGCGCGACTTGGACTTAGCGTCCGAACGCTTGCCGTGTCCGTAGGGTTGGTAGCGCGGCTTGTGCTGGCGTCGTTGTTTGTAAGAGCCAGACCTGGGCTGCTCTACAGGGCCCCCCTGTTGTTGCGGGTTCCCCTGGCAGCGCCGCGTGAAGGGCTGGAACCTCGGCCTGGCAGGCGGAGCCGGCGTGGTGAGCCCCAGAAACTTGGCGGTGGAGTTGGTCTGCCGCATTTCATTGAGGACCTTGTCTGTGTCTTGCCCAAAAAGGCCTTGCCCGTCGAAGGGAAACTCCTCGATGAGCTTCTTCATAGCGTCATCGAGGGAGGTGCCCCTAAGCCAGGCGTGGCAGCGGAGCAGGATCGCCGACGACATATCCTTCGCCGCATAGTCATTTATATGCCTGGCGGTTCGCATCTGTTGCTCCGCCAGGAAATCGCCCTCGGATGCCAGCGCGTCGATCCGTTTCTGGGCGTCGGCAGGTAACGTCGCCATTTCGGCCTTCACCCGCTCCCAGAGGTGCGACTGGTACAGGCCCATGGCAGCCGAGTAGTTGGCGGCGCGGAGGAAGAGGGAACCGGTGGCGTAGAATTTGCGGCCCACCACGTCCAACTTCTTCCCCTCCGGGGTGGACGGAACCGGGAACCCGCTGGTGGCCGTCCTGTGTTGGAAGGCCTTGACCACCAGGGAATTCGGCAGGGGATGTGCCTGCAGGAACTCGACGTTCTCGTCCAGGACTCTATACATGCCGTCGAGCCTGGACGAAACGGAGTGCGCTGACACCGGCTTCCTCCATGTTGCCTTCGCCGACGTCAGCATGGAAGGAAGCATGGTGATATGGACCGGCCGTACCGCACACCTGTCCAATTTTGCGGTCATTTGGTCCTCACCTTCCAGTGGCGGCTGGTCCACCTTCAGGTTCAACGCGGTCCCCAGGCGCATCAGCATGGCCGTGAGCGAGCGTTGATCCTCACCACGTGGTGGGTCAACCGTGCCGATGGCCTGGTCCTGCGTCCGCTCGGCGTCGACATCTCCCTCGTCCTCCTCCGAAGAGGCGCTGGAGTCATCGGAGGACGAGGGAGGAACTCTTACATCCACGTCGGGACCGCGCCAGTACGGCCTGGGCGGGCCGACAGGATGGGAGTCCACCGCTTCAACGTCTGGACCAACCCGTGACGATGTGGGTGGGCCAGCGGAGCGGACACTCGACCCTCGGGAGGTCGGTGGGGCCACAGCAGGGCCAGCATCCCTGGGGCTTGCGGTGGTCGGTACCGGAGCCGCAGAGGCCGCAGGCATGGAGGTCCTAAACCGGTTGGCAAAAGTCTGAGCCATGACCTCAAACATCTCCTTCAGGAACTCCCTGTGGGAAGGGTCCCCCACCGTCGGGAGCGACGAAACGGTGGCTGACGAAACGGTGGCTGGCTGGGTCGGCGACGAAACGGTGGCTGGTAAAATCGGCGATGAAATGGTGGCCGGCATGGTGATCGCCGCGTCGTCGAGCGTCGGAGTCCTGGGCCTTGGGGAGACGGAGGCCTGCCTCATAGGCGAGCGGGCCCTCCCACGAGGCGGTGACGGGAGTACCTGAAGTGGGCGAGCTGGAGCCCCAGCCCTGCATCCTTTTTCAGGCGAACCCGAGGAGGACCGTCCTCCCCAGATGGAGGACCCAGGAGACGGACATCTCGCGACCGAGTATGGTGGCGAAGGTCCCGGAGACACAGGGGTGTGCGGAGTAGGCGGGAGCGATCGCCTCTTCTCCGACCCGCGCTTCTTTTTCTTGTCTCCGTTCTTGTCCCTCTTCTTCTTCTTCTTGATGGTGGCGGAAGAAGAGGTCGAAGGCGGCGGAGGCTGAGAGACGCTAGCCGAGGTAGAAGCGGCCACAACGGGAGCCAGAGAGAGTTCCATCAGGTGCGCTTTGAGCCGGTAGCTCCGGTTTTGCACGGCCAGACGGGTGAATTTCTTGCAGTGGGGGCAAGACTGGCTCTGATGAGACTCTCCGAGGCAGAAAAGGCAGAGGCTATGCCCGTCGGAAGCCGGAAACTTTTTCAGGCAAGCCGAGCACTGTTTGAAGACCGCGGCCATCAAAGAAAAAATTCTTCCAACGGAAGTTTCTGGAACGCGGTTACCCCAAAGGGCTGGCCAGCCGCCACCCCCTTGAGGGGGGAAACGGTGACCGAAGCGAGTAGGTAACTGAGTCCACCAGAAGGAAGAAACAGCACCGGGGTGGCGATCCTCCCCGAAGGACAAGATCACCGAGAAAAATTGTTGAAATTTGCCAAAAGACTTTCCCTCAGAAGGGCGAAAAAATTGAGGAAGCTCTCAACGATCGTCCTGCTGCTACGGCGGAAAGAAGAGAACTGAGGTAAAATGGCGCACGGGCGCCTCAGGGTGGGCGGTACGGTGGGCGGTCTTACTGCCAAAACTTTTGACCAATAGCTTTTCAAGCCTCCGATCGGCCGTTCTGCGCAGGCGCATAACCCATGAGTGTGTATTCACAAACTATACGAAGGAGAACCTGGCCTCCCCCCCTTTGAAAGCTGGCGGGGGCTGGGGGTTTCCTAATGGCAGGCTAGGGATGCTTCTGGGGGCAAAGATTGTAGCACCCCTTCACCACTGCAGTTGAGTATATTAGAGCAACCCTATGATGCAATGGGTTGTTAATGTAAATTATGTTTCTAACCAACCAATAGAAAAAATGTCTAGTTTCCCATCTCTAAGGTCACCTGACATGAAAAACTGCCTTGTTGTTCTGGTCTTATTTATTCAGTCATGTGTATTGTTCCAGTTATTACTCTGCTGTTCTTGCTCTCTCTCCCTGCCCGCCCATTTTTCCTTACAAGCATTACAGATCCCATCTAAGAAAGAAACTTATTGTAAAGAACTCTTTTATCAACCAAAGCAACTGTTCACTAATCTTTCTAAAAGCAACTGTAAGTAAAGAACTATCTTCTTATATTTTGAAATAAGTGTGGAGAGTTCAATTGCTGGGCTAGAATGGGAAGTATAATGCTTGGAGAACTTGCAAACTGTAAGTAAAACTATTTGTAAAGCTGCCCCAACTACTGCTGTGTATTTAAAAACTCAACAACTGCATGGAGCCCTAGAGAGGGCAGGTTTCCGAAGGCACTAGACAGCAAGGAGGTTGTTGTCATATATGTCAAATGAGGGGGAGATATGGAGGAAAGCAGTGGAGGACCGGGATCTTGTAATGGAAGTAAATTCTTTGAATTCGACTAGAAGAGGCCCCATCCACCCCAGTTTTATTCTCCCAAAGCTGGCTTAAAACCCTGGCTGCTTCAAGGTGCATTGAACTGAGGGCTAGGGAAATCTCCTCCAGGTTTCTCTTAGTTGGTACTACACAACAACCAGACAAGGTTGACCTGTAAAAGAGAGTCCCAATTTGTAAGTGTAGCATAGCTTTGGCCTTTATAGTTCAGCACCTTCTTTAGACACTACCCAACCTGTATCACTCCAGTGAAGACACTTAGAAAAAATATTTTATAATTCTTAAAAAGTGGGGGTTTTAACTGTCAAGAGGCAAAAAGTAGCAAAACATGGTAAAATAAGGTTTCAGTACAAACTAAGAACAGCAATCAAGGCAAAAGACTCAAAAATAGATAGTCATCTATTTCCCACATCCCAGGGAAAATAACAAAGATTCTAACTTTCCCTATGTCTAAGTCATCGACTGCAACTCATATCCGAGAATGTATTTTTTTCCCTTAGCTGGCCATCCTGTTACGGTAATGGAGTAATGGAGTCGACTGTACAGCCAGCCGCTCAACGCTGAGTGTCAGACAGTGGTTAACTAACCTGACTTCCTAAAGGGGCCAACGGCTATGGGCAGATGAGCCCCTTTAGGTGGGGTGGTGGTCCCCTCAGTGGAAGAAATGCTACTGGAAACCATCATATTGGGCCCAACGGCAAATGAGCGGATGAGGAACTCTGATTCCCAACGGTCATGGAGGCGGAAGAGGTTGTGCCAGATGGAATGGCTGTGAAGGCGCACCTTGTCCATGTCTAAGTAACCATGTTGTAAAATTACCCTGAGGGCATTATGCTAGCCTTCAGAGATAAGCAACTACATAATTGTAGAACAAAGGTAGGCTAACTAGATTATATTTCCAACACTCTAAGTACAATACCCATCTGGCTACAATTAATCAATCTTGCCTCTCTTAGAATTAACCAATCAGTGTACATTCTGTGACATCAATCACTTTCCCCTTTTCCTAAATCTATTCCCATTAAAACAAGTTGCTTATGATCCAATTAGCAGGCTAGAATTTCTTAGTTGTGACTCCAAGTGCCATCTCCACTCCTTTTGACCTTGTGTATGCTCTCGGTCTCAGCTTGGCTTTATCAGCCCCTGAGGAAGTGAACTTGGAAAAGCAAGACAGTTTTTTCTTCATTCCAGATATAACCCTTACTTGGAGAAATTAGCAATGTCGCTGTCATTTTAAAATTAATGCCTTCTTTATAGCATTACAGATCCCATCTTCTATTTTTCCTTGGAGATGCACATAGAGGTAATAGCAATTACACTTATATGCCACCCCATAGGGGAGTGTGGTGACATAGTGGTGAAGATGCTGAACTTGACAGGAAAGTTGGCAGGTCAGCAGTTGGAGAACCGAGTGCTGCATGACGGAATGAGCTCCCATCTCTGTCCCAGCTCCTGCCAACCTAGCAGTTCAGAAGTAAGAAATTACAAGTAGATAAATAGGGACCACTTCAGTGGGATAGTAAACAGTGTTCTGTGCACTCCGGTGTCTAGTCATGCCTGCCACATGTCCACGGAAACGTCTGCAGATGTAGACAGCATTGGCTCTTTGGCTATAAACAGAGATGAGCACTGAACCCTAGAGTTGGATATGACTGGCTTTCAAGCAAGGGCGACCTTTACCTCACCACTCCATAGTGCTCTCTCTGGGTCGTTTACAGGTAATTAGCATTTTGCCCCAACATGCTGGGTACTCATTTTACTGACCTCAGAAGGATGGAAGGTTGAGTCAAACTTGAGCCCTGGTCAGGATGAAACTCACAACATTTCAGCTGCAATATAGCAGTTTAACCACTGCACCACCAGGGCTCCAAATTGAAAAGTGTAATTGAAGGTACAGGTAACTGAAAAGTGAAGCTGTTTCCCACCTCCCCACCCTGTTTGGCCATGCGAGGCATAGGAAACCTTCAGTTCTGGTATTGCAGCTGGCAAATGATCCAGCGCCATTCCAGCTTCTGCACTATCCCATCACCCAACAGCAGTCATGCCACTCATCTCAAATTCGGTGCAATGCTGGAAACACAAGTGGCAACATGCACAACTAGATGATCCCCCAGGAAAGCAGCAGCATGGAAGTCAGTCTCCATCACCTGCCCTTACCAGCCCTCTCTAAAACGACTACATCCTGGAGCTGGTCCCATACATCTTGCTCACTTCCCAGGACTTGGATTTGGGGGATCCCAGTGAAGTCATCTAGGGCTGTATCTGGATGGGCAGAGTCCAAAGGGGTAGATACCAGAAACTCAACCCTCTGTGAATTTGGGAGAAGGGGCTGTTGGTGCTAATATGTTTCTTTAATCAAAGCTGCTTTGAGTGATGAAACCAAGCTGGAACCCATGAAGACCCTGCTACCGCTGGCATCCCCAACAAAGGGGCCAGCAAAACTCACACCAAGGCATGAAAAGCTTTCCTAGTCATACTGATGTCATTTCAGGTCTAATAAGATATTGTTTGTAATGTATAGATTGACCCCAGGAAGTTGGGTGGGCAGCATTTCAACAATTCTAGTTGCATTGATAAGCTATTCATTTCCAAGTTAAACTTAATGCAGTGATGTTGCGGCTTAGTGGTTAAGATGATGAATATGATGACCGGAAGGTCAGCAAGTCAGCAGTTCAAGACCTGAGTGCTGCCTGATGGATTGAGCACCCACCTCTGTCCCAGCTCCTGCCAACCTAGCAGACCAAAACCAAGAAATTGCAAGTAGATAAGTAGGTACTACTTTGGCGGGAAGGTAACAGCATTCCATGTGCTCTGGTGTCTAGTCATGCCTGCCACTGTGCTGACCCACCCGAGCAGGCACGGTTGCCACACAGCAGCGCTACACAGAGAGTCTATTCGAGGAGAGTCCAGATATCATAGTCCAAAAGGCAAGCCGAGGTCTGTTTACTGGTAGTCCAAGCAAGTGTTTAATCCAAAGGGTGTCCAGGGTCATCATCAGGGTAGGCAGAGAAGTCAGGGTCATGGCAGGCAGGTCAGGGTCTAGGCAAGCAGCCAGTCTGGAGTCGTGCAGGGTGTCGGTCTTCGTATGACAGTTGTACAGGCTGCAACAAGCCTGCAGGCTACAAGAAGCTTGCTTATAAGCCTCCCAGCTAATTGGTATCAGCTGGGAGCCTTCTTTGGTACTTTGCTATAGCCTGTCTGCATTTCAGGTGTAGCTCCTTTCTGGACCTCTCCCTGACTGAGGGTTGACCACTGTCAGAGCCAGACCCCTGATCTGACAGGTCAGGTGCCAGGGAAACAGACTTGGGCCAGGCACAGGCTGAGATCCCTGGCTCAGCACATCCTCAGGCTCTGGTACAGGCAGAACTGGGCTGGGCATAGGGAGTGCCCCCGATCCAGGCCATCCTCAGAGTCTGACGAGGACTGGATCACAACAGCCACATGACTACAAAAATGTCTGCAGACACAGACAGTGTAAACGGAGATGAGCATCACACCCTAGAGTCAGATATGACTGGATTTTAGGCCAGTGATGTTGACCCTCAAAACAATGGGCTCTATAGAAGCTAGGGATGCTGATGTTGTGTGGTAGGTGCATTTGCTCCCAATTGTACTTGGAACTTTATGTGAGCTATCTAAGGTACTGAACCATTTAAAATGTCCAGGACCTTGGACAGCTCCTTTAAATTTCAGGTGGCTACACAGAGTGGGTTTAATGTTTCTGTGTCATTGGCATCACCCACCTCCACTAGAAGCAATTGAAGACCTTAAGCTCAGTCTTGGTGACTTTGCTCCCTGTCCACAATCCATCAGAGTGACAGAGACTGGAGACAGGTTCCTTTCAGTACAACCACTCAACTTCCAAATTCCTTTCCTGGGTGAAGGTCATCTAGCCTCATCCTTGTTAATTTTTGAGCCGACCTTTAAAACACAGGCACATCTCACTGAGATCTCCACTAAAACTGTGATGAACTTTTTTTTAGTGGTTTAAAATGTTGGAGATTTTAGTTTTGGCGGTGCAGGGCCATAGCCACAGTGGGGCAGGGGGCATAAAAACCCTCCTGAGCTAACAGCCTGCCCCCCAACCCACCCCTGGGATGCCAATGTTATAGATGTGAGAATGACATTGTTGCCCCTTCTGAAATTTTTTTTCCCCTCCTGAAACAATTTTCGCCCCTTCAAATCTAGAATCCTGGCTACAGTCCTGTGGCTGTGATAATTTGTTGTTGTTTAATATTTAAACTGCAGTGGCTCAAGTGGTTAAGATGCTGACTAGAAGGTGGCAGGTGAGCAGTTCGATACCCGAGTACTGCACAACAGAGTGAGCTTCTGTCTCTGTCCCAGCTCCTGCCAACCTAGCAGTTCGAAAGGAAGAAATTGCCTTGGAAATGGTTTAGCTTGAAAGATGGCATAGAAGTAGTTTTCCTACCCATCTTAAACACAGGAGGGTGTCAGGAAAGGTCCCCTTTCCCAGACTGGATATCAGCTGTTGAGGTATCTCTAGGACAGTGATAGACAACCTTGGCACTGGAGGTGTTCTTGAACTTCAATTCCCAGAAGCCCTGATCAGCAAGAGTGCTGGCTTGGGCTTCTGGTCATTGAAGTCCAAGCACAGCTGGAGTGCCAAGGTTGGCCATCACTGCTCTAGGACTTTAAGAATTTTACCAGTTTCCAATTTACCATTGTTTCCATGAAAGTTCCCACCACCACCACCACCACCCCCCAAACAAGAAAGAAAGAAAAGAGAGTGAAAGAAGAACCCTGAGGTATTCATACATCATTTCAGGTTTCAAGTACTGAATTACAGAGGCAATGCAGGTGTGATTCTGTGAAATAATTTAGGTTCTGTCATTCAGGTCAAAGAGGTTGCAGGAGCTTAAAAGTATAAAATCCTTTCTTTTCTTCATGTCGATTAATCCATATCTGTGTACGAGTAACGTACTGATATGAGGTGGACACGGAAAGGAATACATAATTTTCCCCTTTCAGCAAGGGGGGGAACCTACACAGAGGAACCTTGTGAAGGTTGATCTGAATAAGCTTGGATAAAGAAAAATATAAAGACTCAGTAGTAGCAAGCATGAGCTTTTGTGCTATTCAATAGCGCAGAGAAAGAAGGCCAAGGGTGAAGTTCAAGGCAAGTACAGAGTAGTGTAATTTCTCCCTGCACAGTCACAAATAAAATGAGTGTCGACTCCGCAGGATTAAATTAAAGGCAGATCTTGTACTTGATGATAGATTGATAGAACTGGAATTTGTAGTGGCTGTATCATGAACATAAGTGGGCCTCTCTAGTGGCTAGCTAGTATTTTCTTTATACGCCAGTGTTTACCATGACACACAAATGTTAACTGGTTTTATCACATGCTCATAATAAGGTCTTCTCCCTCTGTTATTTTCTTTTAATTCTATTCAGGTAAGCTTTGCTAGAAGAGGATGATTTCAAGCACTAGCAAGCGAGCCGGATTCTGTATCTCTCCCCATTCACACAGCATGTCGTTGTCTGCCAGCAACCCCCACTTGAGCATGTTGCCTAAATGTAAGCCCAACATGCTCAAGTGGGGGCTGCTGGCAGACAACGACATGCTGTGTGAATGTGGGGAGATACAGAATCAGGCTCATTTGCTGGTCTGCCGATTATGACCAGAAACATGAAACCGATGAGAACTTAATTTTGGCCAACGACAAAGCCAAGAAAGTAGCTTCATTTTTGGCAGTTCAACATTTGATCTGGACACAGAAGAAAGGAGGAGGAGGAAGACATGGACATGTCCTGCCCTTGTTTTTTTTTAAAATGCTACTTAGGTGAGCTTTGCTGATTTCAAGTATCAGTTGGGGCTGACTACACAGGCATTTAGCCTGCTGTTTGAAGCACTGCAGGGATTGATAACAAGCAAATGACAATTTTTTTTTTAAGAATACATCATTCTTTCTACATAATGTTCCTACCCCACATCTTACTAGTCCCTTGAAGGAGCTTCCACTTTTCTGGTGCAGGTAGGATCACTCTGGTTTGGATCAATTCCAGCATGTTTGATCGCTGGAACTGATCCAAAGTAAGCTTTCCATTTCAAATTTGGCAATATCATGAAGCGGCTTAATAAGTGAGCCACTTTTTGGCATATTAATCATTTTCCCTGCTCGACAGAAGGCAAGAAAAATGAATATATATGTATTGACTGTGTAAGACTATTGCTGAACTCTATGTCAAACAAAAAATACGTAAATAAAAACCATTTATTTGCCTCAGTGACCAAAAAATTTTTTGCAGTGGTTTCAGCAATAATCTTAAATGGTGAAAGAAAAATAGATTTTTCACTTCTCGTGCCTTCTGCTGTAGCGATGTCTGGCCGCTAGGGCGGCGTTAGAGCCCGGAGGAGACTGATCAATGACAACACGAGGCAACAGGAGCGAGATCAGATCAGTACTTTATTGGAAAAAGGCAACATCATTTATAGGGAAAAAAGCGCAACGGTGGCAAGCTGTCACCTGACAGGAAAATTACCTCACCCACGTACACGGGTTAATGGGGAATTCTTCAAAGGGGAGTTTAATCAGCTGGGGCAAACATGGGTTCAGGGACCTCATTGTCTTGGGGATTAGGCAGGGACAAACATGGCTTATTTGCGCCAGGGATTTCCCGAGCTGGGAGATGAACTATGTACTTAATGTTTGACCGGAGTCAGCTATTCTGCTTCCTTGGCCGAGTCGCAGGTCAGGTCACGGTAATTGGGTGAATCAAACCCTATATTTTATTCACCCCCCTTAATTTGGCTGCCCGCAGAGCCCGCGGCTCAAGGAGCGTCCTCCTGAAGCGGCCTCTGCAAGGGCCGTTTCCATGCCCGATGGGCATGGGGAAACCGCATCTCCCCTTTATTTTCTATTTAAGGACCTGACTGGCGACCTTGCGCAAGAGCGGCATCAGCTGTTGAGCGGGTATGACGTCACGGAGTTTCTCTCTGGGGCGGCACTTGGAGATCAGCGAGGGAATGCACTGAGCAAAACAACAAAGCGTAATGCCTAGTATGGTTATCCCCACCACTACCTTAAGCACCGTTTGCAGCCACCCCCAGGGAATCCATGACCACATCCAATTCCACAGGGAACTCCACCAAGCCCCCCATGCGGAACCCTCAGTAATACCCTGGACTATGGTGTGGAGGTTCGTGATCTGGCTTTGGATCTTACGGGAGTTGTCAGTAAGATTGAAGCAGCACATTCCATGAAAGGATTCGCAACCCAGGTGGTGCAGCAAGAGGAGGTAGTCGATAGCCGCTCGATTGTCAAGAACGGCCTGGCGAAGTTCTGCCTGTTCCTGATTGAGGAGCGCTATCGCTGTGGAGGTATGGTTAATGGCCTTTGCCAAACCGCAAGCCAAGCGGCCAATCCTCCGTGCGTTGCCGACGGCCAAGCCTGGCACGCCGACAAGGCTGACTGCTAGGGATACATACTCAGCGGGACTCATTACTCTGAAGCTGCTGTCACAAGAGCTGTCTAACTGGGTTGTGCGTGTGTGCCGTATGAGTGGGGAGACATTTGAAACATTGGAGACATGTGAAACATTAGAAACATTTGTGCTTGGGGCAATCATGTCCTTAGTAGGGAGTAACAGTGTCAAACGACTGATACAACACATTGAGTCCGACAGATTCGCAGGAATATAGTTCCATGTGAACTGGTTGCAGGTGAAAAACCACCCTGAAGGTAGGGTGACATGAGCGTACAGCGAAATGAGGGTTTCTGGTTTGTTGCAAGTCCAGTTGCCGCTGCCGGGGTCCAGGCAGCGGCGCCGAGTCGGACCGCCTGAGGTGCAGCCGGTCATACGGGTGCAAGCAGCGTCCGGGCTGACCGCCACTCGAGGGGTATGAAGAGTGGCTGCGTCAGCCGGCAAGGTTGATGCAAGTCGCCGTCCCCCCCAGCGTGCGTATGCTGAGAAGGTGGTAGGAGTGTGTGGGCCAAAGAACGCCTTCAACAACCAGTCGCCATCCTTGGTGCGCGCATCCAGAGTGTGGCACACGGGGATGAGACAGGTGCTGAGGATAGATGCAGAACCAATGTCCTGCTGTAGACAAAAATCGGACTGGTTGACGAGACCCGCCAACCTTTCCCACAAGTTGTACTGCATTCGTGCAGAAAGATCTTCCCCAGGCGGCAAACCGTCAGCCTGGATCGGAGTAGCCTGAACGCCTCCCCCCAGAAGCAGGGTGAGGGCCAGGATGACGATGATCGCCATGGAGTTGGCATGAATCTGGGCAAAAACTGCTGCTACGAGGTTCTCCGGTGTCGGCTCCTTCTCCCCGCGCTGGAGGGCGTCCTCAGCTTTACTGCAAAGCGCCTTGACCATCCCCCAGGTGATCTTCGGCGCCGCCGGTGGCCGTCTCCTCCGGCGGGTCTTGTCGGCCAGCGTGAGGTCCTCCATCTCCGGGATCGGACTCGGGTCGGCCTGGGTCCACGCCATGTGGTTCCAAGTGAGGCTTGACACACCGAGCTGGAATCCAAATGACACCTGTAGGAGACATAACTGCAGCATACCCTCTTCCCCAGGTTATGAGCGGCACCGGGCCCCTCCAAGAAGGGTCTGGTGGCACTCGGTACCGGACCATAGGTCGCGGGAGAGCTTCCGAACGGCGGAAATGCTTCTCCTGCGGCGTGCAATCCGAAAAAACATTAAGGTGATTGTATGTGAACAATACCTTGTTGAGACACATCTGTGCTTCTCCCTGTGACTTGGGGAGGGCTGGTGGCTCCCCCCTTTCTGTTTGTTTGTCAATATAGGACTTTAGCGTCCGATTGACCCGCTCTACAATCGCTTGCCCTTGCGGATTGTAGGGAATTCCAAATGTGTGCTTGATGTCCCAAGTAGCCATGAAGGCGGCCAACTGCCTGGAACTGTAGGCCGGCGCGTTGTCCGTCTTCACGTGCCGCGGCTTGCCCATCGCCGCAATGCAGGAAAGGAGGTGCTGCTCCACGTGGGTGGCAGCCTCCCCTTTCTGCGCCGTTGCCCAAACGAACTGGGAAAAGGTGTCAATGCAGACGTGCATGTATTGCCATCTGCCGAACTGCGGCACATGCGTGACGTCCATCTGCCATACCTGATTAGCCTCTGTCCCTCGTGGGTTGACCCCCCACGAGGGCCCCCCCGGCGCCCCTGCGCAATGCTGGCAAGAGCGGACTATACCCTGGGCCTGAGAGAGTGGCAGATTGAACTGTCTGGCGAGTGCCTTGGCATTTTGGTGAAAAAAGGCATGGCTCTGGATTGGAGTAGTGAAAACTCCCAAAACTGAACGTTGCTGAATTTCCTTTGCCGCCGCATCCGCTCTGCTATTGCCCGCGGAAATCGGACCCGGTAGGTCTTGGTGACTTCGGATGTGGGCAATATAGAGCGGCTCTGTGCGGTTCCGCAAATGAAATTGAGCAGTGAGAAACAGACTAAGCAAGTTCTTGTCTATCGCGGGAGTAATGTAAGCTCCCGGTAGACTGTGAAGCAAATTCCTTACATACAGACTGTCAGTGATGATGTTTAAACGTTCCTTGGCGAAGGTGCGCAAGGCCAGGTTCACGGCTGCCAACTCTGCCCGCTGCGCGGACTTCTGTGGAAGAGTTAGCAGCGTGCGCCAAGCTTCACCCTCCTGCCAAGTCAGGACACCATATGTGCGTCCCCCATCGGTGAAAACTGTCTTGGCCCCCTGAAGCGGGACCAGCGAGAGCAATTCGAACAAACTGACTGTTCCTGTCTGAAGTGAGACAAGCCTAGGGTCTTTGGGCAAGTGGTATGCCAAGCTTCCAGTGAATCCCTCCAAAGCTATCGGAAGCGAGTCACCTAGCTGCATCAACTGATGGATTTGTTCCTTGGTGAACGGGACTGTGATCTTAGCTAAATCGTGCCCAGAAATGTCCCTTGCTCTCAGCCTGCCGCGGTAGATCACCGCGGAGACCAGTTCTTGAGGCGGAACAATGTTCCGAGAAGAGGTGTTAGGCAAGTAGACCCACTCCACAATTTTCGCTCCCTTCTCTGAGTCTACTCCTAGCGCCCCAGTGAACATGGATCCCGACCGTACGATGTACAGATTCAGGATCGGGGCATATGGCCCCGGGGCGATCCTATCCACCCACCTCTGGCTGAGAGCTTGGTTCACCTTCTCGAGCGCCAAGCGCGCATCTCGAGAGATTTTTATCCGGTCTGCCGGCTGCTTGCCTAAGGTTAGCAGCGAGAAGAGCGGTTTTAGAAGATCCGTATCTAAACGAAAATACGGTCTGGCCCAATTGATGTTCCCCAAAACTTGCTGCAATTCTACAAGGGTGACTGAGTCTTGTAAATTTATCTGAGGCAGGACTGGTGCTGCGAAAGAGCGGAGAAGCCGATGGCCCAAGTATGAGAAGGGCTCGGTTCTCTGCACTTTCTCAGGGGCAATAAGTAAGCCTTTGTCCCCCAGGCTGGCCTGGAGGTCAGAAAACATTTCGCTGCCGAGCTGCGGCAACGCTACTAAGATGTCGTCCATGAAGTGACAAACAATTGCTTTAGGGTAAAGGCTTCGGAACTTTGCCAGTGCGCCGTGAACATAAATTTGACACAGGGTGGGCGAATTGAGCATGCCCTGTGGCAAAAATTTCCACGCGTAGCGCTGCGTGGGCTCACCGTGGTTCACGACCGGCACTGTAAAGGCGAACCTTTCCCGGTCCCTGGGGTCTAGGGGGATTGTATAAAAGCAATCCTTGAGATCTACAACTAGGATCTCCCACCCCTCGGGAATCATGTTAGGATTTGGGATGCCGCATTGAAGCGGACCCATCGGCTGAATGCATTTATTGATCTCCCTGAGATCGTGGAGGAGTCGCCACTTCCCCGACTTCTTCTTAATCACAAAAATTGGCGAATTCCAGGGGCTTGTGGACTGTTCTATGTGTCCTGCGTCTAGCTGTTCCTTAACTAGCTGCTTGAGGGCAACTAATTTCTCTCCCACTACCGGCCATTGTTCTACCCATACCGGAGTGTCGGTGAGCCATTTAAGTGGCAACGCCATTACCCGAAGGTAAGCGTAGCACCGTACTGCTGGAGAATGTCTCGCCCCCAAAGGTTGATGTGCACGTCAAGAATGTGCGGCCGAATTACCGCTGTGCCGTCAGCCTTTGGGATTGTGACTTCTACCCACTCTCGGCTCCTGAACGCTTCCTGGACGCCTCCTACCCCCCACACATCGGAGACCGGCTCAATGGCCCACTCTCTTGGCCACTGGCTCCTGCTTATCACTGACACATCCGCTCCGGTATCGAGTAACCCTGAAAACACCCTTTTGTTCAAAAATACCTCGATAACGGGGCGCTGTTTCCACTCAATGTTGGTCTCCACTGTTGCTAAGACCTGGTATCCTTGCACTGCCTCACTCGCGCTCGAGCGGTCTGCTGAACCGGACTCTGAGCTGTCCCTGAGCCTTCCCTGGCTGCCTGCTGGCGAGTGACAAGGAACCATGATCAGTTGCGCTAACGTGTCTCCCTTGTGGATTGTTTGGGGCAGGTGCGCCCAAAGCTGGACCTGGAGAATGCCCGAAAAATTGGAGTCGATGACTCCTGGAATTATAAAAATTCCGCGTGCTCCAGCTACACTACGGGGCAAAACTAAACCTATAAAGCCTCTGGGCAGGGGTCCCATGTACTGGGTGTCGACTAGATAGACTGTGCCTGGCAGGTCGCATGTAACGTCCGCCTGGCAAGTCAATTCTAGCCCCGTGCTGCCCTTGGGGCTGGCCTGTGCCCTCGCAGTGCCTGGGATGTGCCTAGAATCTAGTCTCGGTCTGGGGAGTTCTGGATCTGGGTGAAGGAAGCCTCTGTTTGGACTGGGGCCAGAGACGTGCCCGGATTCCGGTTTCCCGAATTCGGACAAAACCTGGCCCAATGGTAGCCTTTCTTGCACTTCGGGCAGAGGGTGTTCGGAGCCTTGGGACGGCCGGACTTTTGTCCGCTTCCCTTGGATCGGCACTCCCTAGCGAAGTGACCGACCTTGCCACAAGTGTGACATGCCCCCTTGTTCTTGCCATTAGATCTTCTTCCCCCCTGCACCGCTGCCGCTAGCAGACCCATCTTGTAAGAGTCTGTGCCAACGTCGGAGCATGCTCGAATCATGTCCGTTAAGGTTATGTCGGGGCGATTGCCCAGGGACTGCAAGACTTTACGGCAGTCCAAGTTGGCGTTGTCTTTGGCTAGCTTAATCATGAGCTCTTCCTGGGCTTGCTCATTGTCAATCTGCCTGCTAATTGCTTCTTCCAGGCGATTGATGAAGTCCATGTAGGGCTCTTGGGCTCCCTGCTTAATGGCGGTGTAATTTTTGGCCGTTTTGCCAGACGCTGGGACCTTGAAGTATGCCCTATAGGCAGCCTCGCCTGACATCTCTAGGGTGGCGAGAGGCAAGTTGATTTGAGCGTTGATGGACTCAAAGGCACCTGAACCATACAGCTGGTCAGGGATTACCGCGCCTCCCATCCTGGCAGCCCGAGCTTGCGCCTCTAGGCGGAACTCGCTGTCCCAAATCATGTACTGGCTGGGGGTGAGCATCATCCTCATGACGGCTTTCCAATCATGAGGAATCCACATGGTGGTTTCGCACACTTGCTGGAGCGTGCCCCTCGTAAAACGACTTTGGAGCCCTGTCTCTGAAATTGCTTTCCGTAAAGCCATGAGGAGCTTGTACGGGACTGGGGAGTGTACTACCTGCTGTGCGCCCGTGAGCGCGTCCATCTCCAAGCGGATGGGACAAATCTGTCGAAGTTCTGCTAGCTGTTCAACTGGCAATTCCCCCTTCTTGAGTTCTATCTCAGCTGTGCGCTGAAGGGCACTCTTCACGACTAGGGAACCTGGGGCTGTCAGAGAAGCGCCAGCGCCTCTCATTCCTTGCGTTCCCTCGGTGACGTCTGCAGCTGTCACCGCGGGAAGGCTCCCTGCGCTACTCTGCTGATACTTGAATGTCGGGTAGAGTGCGGTGGGCGCAGTCGGCTCGACTGGCGCGCCTGATGGCTTCTCTAACGGGGGTTCTTCCGCTTCTACCCGGACTGGCTCGATCTGCTCTAAGAGTCTCCTACATTTCCTCCATGTGCGGACTATCCCTCCTGGAGCTTTCGGGGTTTGCTGAATGCAGTCTCCTATCTGATCCCAGAGCTTCAGGGTTAACGTACCTACTTCTGGGTAAAGTAGGCAGTGTTCCCTGAGGTACGCCAGAAGTCTCGCTAGCTCCCTGCTGTGAAGTCGTAACTGAAAAACCCTGGCCAGGATTATGAACTCTTGCTCCCGAGTTCTTTGGCTAGCGGACGGACTTGGTCGAGGAGAACAAGTCCCCATATTACCTGCGATGGTCCTCCGAAGTTTCCTTCTCGGGACGAAGATCGACGCGTCTTTGCAGGCAACAGGTTCGGGCGACGAGTGTCTGGGGTAGACCTCGGAGCGTGGACCTTCTGCCACGGGCCCTTCTAACGGCCTCTGCGATGTCAGGGGCTCACAGCCTGCCCTGAGCGGAACGCGTTTCCCTCTATGGCAAACCTCGCGAAAGTGAGGAGGAAACGGTAGGAATGCCTCTCTGGAATGCCTCGCGGCGGGCCGTCCTCTGTCCGGCTGGCTGCCGACCAGAGCGCCGCGCTATCCTCCGGGCTGGCGGGTCGCGGTTCAAGCGCAGAACCGGACCGCGTGGAGCGCTACTCACGAGTAGACCTCTCCGGGGTCTCTTACTCACGAGTAAATCACGTCGGGGTCACCAGCTGTAGCGATGTCTGGCCGCTAGGGCGGCGTTAGAGCCCGGAGGAGACTGATCAATGACAACACGAGGCAACAGGAGCGAGATCAGATCAGTACTTTATTGGAAAAAGGCAACATCATTTATAGGGAAAAAAGCGCAACGGTGGCAAGCTGTCACCTGACAGGAAAATTACCTCACCCACGTACACGGGTTAATGGGGAATTCTTCAAAGGGGAGTTTAATCAGCTGGGGCAAACATGGGTTCAGGGACCTCATTGTCTTGGGGATTAGGCAGGGACAAACATGGCTTATTTGCGCCAGGGATTTCCCGAGCTGGGAGATGAACTATATACTTAATGTTTGACCGGAGTCAGCTATTCTGCTTCCTTGGCCGAGTCGCAGGTCAGGTCACGGTAATTGGGTGAATCAAACCCTATATTTTATTCACCCCCCTTAATTTGGCTGCCCGCAGAGCCCGCGGCTCAAGGAGCGTCCTCCTGAAGCGGCCTCTGCAAGGGCCGTTTCCATGCCCGATGGGCATGGGGAAACCGCATTCTGCCAAGCAGGGGAAGTGATTAATTTGCCAATATCCAGAAGTGATTCACTTATGAGAGCTCTGGTGGTGCAGTGCTTAAACTGCTGTACTGCAGCCAAAATGTTGTGAGTTCGATCCAGATGCTTATCAAGGTTAACTCAGCCTTTCATCCTACCGAAGTTGGTATAATGAGTACCCAGCATATTGGAGGCAAAATGCTAAATACCCTGTGAACCACCCAGAGAGTGCACTAAGCACTATGGCAGGAGTGCCCAAACTATGGCCCATGGGCCAGATCCGGCCCCCAACACCAATTCATCCAGCCCACTCCACCCTCATCGGTCCCAGAAGTGGAAGTAAAACACGCCCGTATGTTTTACTTCCACTTCTGGGAGCAACGAGGGCAGCATGGGCCGGATGAATTGGCATTGGGGGCAGAATCTGGCCCAAAGGCCGTAGTTTGGGCACCCCTGCACTATGGGTGGTATATAAGTGCAATTGCTATTTGCTATTATAAGTCCTTTCTAAATGTTTGGAAAGGTCAGGCTTGATTAGATTGTTCTAATTAAGCCTGACTACTCCAAAGCAACCCACACACCCTGTTGCTAGTATAGCCACACCTTGTCATTAAAAAGGAGGGCTATTTATAAAAGCTACTGTTCAACTTTTTTTTTCAAATAAAAATTGCATGCTCTAGAAACTGAGCATCAGATTTTTTTTTAAAAAAAGACATATTACTTTTTTCTGAAAGGACAGAAATCACTAGTTGCATATTTCTCCATATCAGAGATAATACCCCCAACAAATCACTGTTATATATATATATATTTTTTTAAAAGGATTTTTTTTTAAAACTGCCATTCCCAAATTTTGTAAACAGCATGTTCTTCTACCATAGTAAAAGGACTTTTTTAAAAAAAATGTGATAAAGATATTTTAAAAATATTATTGCGTTTTTGTTTAAAGAAAAGACACTGTGCAAGCTTTCTCTTAAAATGGAAGTTTAGGACATTCAAAAACATGTGGCATAATCTCCCTGGATTTCCAGTGAACATAGAATTTGGAGAGAGATACATGAGAGAAAAAGGAAAGAATTTTTATATCAAGATCCAATTATTTTCATAAAGCCCATTGTGACCACCATCCTATCCTGTATTAAACTGAGTGGAAGACCCCACCCACCCCTACAGAAATGTGTAGGACTTACTTTTGAGTAACGACTTTTGGCATTTGGGTAGTTAATTTTCTGTCTCAAAAGTTTACCATAATAATAATAATTTTTGCAGAGTAGCAATTTGGAGAAAAAAATCAGCAATGGAGGGAAATGTTGGTTATTCTGTATCAGTCACTCTGTGCTCTGGGGATCAATTATAAAAACACTCGTTCAGCTATTTCTATTCAAATGAACACCTGAAGAGAAGGTCTCAAATGGTTTTAAAAGTGTGTGGGTATTACTGGATAAATGTTAGCCCAATAAAAAAGATCATCATCTACTATTTGTGTGCATTTAAGTTGACACTAAAAAGATCTTTGTGGAGGTTTGTCGTTTTCTCTCCCTCTCTCTCTTTGTGAACATGTATCTTTTATCTCCTATTCCCTTAACAATTTGGGAATTGAAGAAAACAGTGCCAGATGAGCAGTTCTTTAAGATTAAAGGGGCAGCGTTTAACTGAACATACCTGAACAAGGAAGGAGTCTATTTCCGGCAATGCTTATAAATATGGAATGATACACTGGGAGGGAAAGTTGCAAACTCTGAATAAGAATTCATGGGTCCATGCTTGAAAACGGAGCATTTCACAGTACATGGACTGCTCTGAGTAAACCAACTTACTGGCCTGCTCTTTCCTTTCCCCTAATCTCTTATGTATTTTCCTTATGTGCAAGATTAAAAACAAATCCAGAAGGAAATTATGTTTCCCACATTCAATCGGAATTACAGAACAATTATCTACAGATCACATGTCCATAGAAAGTGAAATCTACTGTTGTTAGACGGAGGCTGTTTTGTCAGGAAAATATGCTACCAATACTGACAGACTCAGAGAAAGTATGAGCACATGTCAAAAAAAAGAGAGGTATTTTTGACACCTGTGGTGAACAACCAGCTGAAAAAGAACAGTTTTTAAAATTCCTGTCAGCGTATTAGACAGTGCCATCGACCAAAATAAAAATTTAAATCTACTGCAGTTTCCTGAACATGAATGCAAGAAACTGATCGGTTATATTTAAAGCACTAGTTTGCTTGCTTACTTGAATGATCAATCACTTTGGGAGGTTCTTCAGCTGAAAGTGGGGGTAAGAATGACAAAATCCAGCAAATGATTAGAAGACATACTCAGATGTGTGTTCAGACTAGACAGTGCAGCGGAAGAAAGTAAAAGACGTAAGAAAGACCAACCATTATCCTTAACAGAAAAGGTTATTTTGTAAACAAGCCTAAAACCGAAAGCCGGATCATTAAGACTGCAGATTTTAATAACAAATGGATAATTTGCTTCAAACATCTTGCATTCACACACACACACACACACACACACACACACACACACACACACACACACACACACACACACACACACACACACACACACACACACTTCCACTAAGAAATATAAACCTATATCTTGCTTTTGTAAAACTCAGACTTCAAGCAATGAAGCAGATGTATTTATTTGGCATTCTCCTTTTCTAGGAGAAAAACACAGCTAGTTAAAAGTCTGTCTGTAAGAGGTTCATTTCTGGACGCTGAGAACAGTTACCGCTATTTCAAAACCAAACATCCATTTAATCTTCTCAAACACCCAAGAAGAATTTAAGCTAAACTCTTTCTGTATCCACTTAATCTCAAGTGGGGAAACGTGGTCTAAACTGGTCAGAACTGTCGTGCTGTCTCTTTTCATATGCTCGCTTGGCTTATTTCATAAGTGTCTATTTGGTACCAGTTAGTTAAAAAGTAAGGTTTTGATGTAAATATAGATTTGTATGTTAGGCTGTACAAATGCTGGATTTCTATGCAGAACTGCGATAGATTTGTATACGACGCTGTACAAATGTTGGATTTCTTACAGAAGAAAAATCGTATCACAGGATAAAAAACCTTGCAGTGGGATGGAATAGAAGTCAGATACTTCTTGTTGATCACTGAGCCTTTTCACATTCTTTGCCCTGCCTAAAAGTAACATTAGCTCCCGTCTTGCAACTAGTCTAGAAAATCCCAAAGGTTAAAGAAAATGCAGAGTTAGCAGCTGAGATGTTTTTCATGTTCGTACATCATGCGATCACCCATCCAGAAACAGAAAGGGTTAATTGCACTTTATTCTTGCCCCATTGTCTCCTCGCTCACCCCCCTACTTTTCTTTTGCTTTATAAAAATTGTAGTGTGAAGAAGGCAATAAAAAGGGCTCTCAGGGAAAGTAACCATTAAAAAACTGAGCACTGATTTCAGATCCAACAGTGACACCTCCTGGCAAATTCTACTCATTGAGACTTTATATATTGATGCAGTTTTTCAGAATGCTGCTCTTTAGGTAACCACGCAAGCAGATCCTCACAAAACCAAAATGATTAAATAAATAATAATACTGTAATACTATTTTTTTTAAAAAAATTAATAGAATAGAAGCTTTATTTATACCCCGCCCTCCTGGTGCAAACACCACTCAGGGCGGCTTACAATATAGAGAAGGGGGAAATTAACAATATGTAATGCACAATATACAAGAGAATACAATAAAACACAATTACAATAAGATACAATAATAATAGTTCAAAATATAGCCCCAAAAGGAAGCAGAAAATACATTACAAAATACATTACAATGCAAAAGCTCCAATTTAACCACATCCCTCCGGCTAAACAGCCAAGAGAAAAATCCGGCAAACATCCCCATCTCCCTCAGGCCGGGGCTGGTAGAGGGAGGAAGTCCAGTGGTGGCCGCAGTATTGGCGGCAGTTCTTATAGCCACCCATTGAGGCTGGCAGCTGGTCTGCATCTCCCACATGCCGGTGAAAGAGGGAGTCCGATAGTGTCGGCAGTGTCTGTGGCAGTTCTTATAGCTGCCCGTCGGGGCCACCAGTTAGTCTGCATCTCCCACATGCCAGGAACCAGCGAGGGAGGAAGTCTGTGGCCGGGGAAGGAGCTGGAGATGTTGCAGGCAATAGCGGCGGCAGCTTTTGTAGCCACGCCGCGAATGAGCCCCAGCTGCGCTCCCACTTCCCATGGCCGGCCAGGCCAGGGAAGGAGCCAGAGATGTTGGTGGCAGTAGTGGCAGCGGTGGCTTTTGTAGCCCCGCCATGGGAAGAGCCCCAGCTGTGCTCCCACTACCCATGGTCAGCTGGACCATGGAAGGAGCCAGAGATGTTGGCTGGATCAACAACATAGTGCCACCTTCACAACTAATTCTTATGTTTTAGTGTGAATTTACATGGATCTATCCTCTCCTTTAGGTATTTCTGAAATGACTTGTAGAGGCCACAAAATTTCTGCTTTTTTAAATCATTTGGGTTTTTGTTGTCTTATATATTGGCGTGCAGGAGCTATCCATCTTCCATTGAGCAATACATTGCCATCTGTGGGTTGTAGATCTCAAAACTGTACTGGAAAGCTGGGCAAGACAGAAGGACACCGTGATTAAAGATTTCACCACTGAAGAATCTACTGGTTCTACTTTCTATTCATGATTCTGGCCCCTTTATATAAATGCGAAATTGGAACCATGATGTAAGATAAGGCAGCCAGCCATGGTACCGTAGAAAACATGGCCTACATGTTTCCATTGGTTTTAAAACACCTGTTGTAATTACGGTACTTTAGGAATGTCCTACAGTTAAGAGGCTGAACTTGATGACTAGAAGGTCAGTAGGTCAGCAGTTTGAGACCCAAGTACTGCATGACGGAGTGAGTGTCTGTCTTTGTCCCAGCTCCTGCCATTCCTAGTTTGGGAATTCAAAAGCAAGAAATTGCAACTAGATAAATAGGCCTACTGTAGCTGTGAATTACCTTAGTGTTGCAAGTAGCAACTGAAGTAGGCCCCTTTGAATCAGTGGAGTTCATGCAGGTGTTGATTCTAGATCCTCACTGATTCAATGGGTCTGCTCTAGTGTAACTTAATATGCCAAGCAACAGGATTTCAACAGTGGTGTAATGGAATGAGACCCAATTTTTAAAATCCTGTTTAGTGGGTATAGTTGCAGTCTACACAACTAACTACTATTTAAAAGAAACCTTCCAAGTTCTAGGAATGATAGAAAAAAGGTTCTCTTCTCCCAAGGATTGTTTTGTGATCTGTTGATGTTGCGTTATCTGTGTTGGAAAATATTTTGGGAAAACAACAGAATATTTTCAAAAAAAAATCCCATTTTTCAAAAATGAAAGAAAAAACTTAGTTTCCTCCCCACACAAAATTTATTGACAGAGCAAGGGAAAGGGTCTGTAATTAGAAAATTATTCTCTCTCTTCATTCACTTCTGCCTATTAGATGCAGTCTCAGCCCAGGGAGAAACCTTTTTGTAAGAAGCCTAAGAATGATTTCCTTCCCTGGCAATGGGGTTTTGTAGTTTTTGCATCTCAGCTGACAGCTTTGTTGTTTTTTCTCTGTTGCTGTTTCCCTCTTTTGCTCTTGATTAGGTTTAATTGCATGTTTTTAGATAATTTCTAACAATGCATTTTATGGCATAGCTTTGTTTTTTTAAAAAAAATGCTTGGTGAACTTTATCTTTGATAGAGAAAGGGAACATAGATTCTAGCAATTCAAAAATAAAACATTTTTTAAAAAAGACTCAATAAATAGAAGCTAGATTGTTACTTTACCGTTGGTTTAGTCACATACTGATTTGGGAAAAGGCTGCAATCCTACATGTAATGCTATGAGAGTGTGACCCATTGAATAGGACTTATCTTTGAGTAGATATCTATGGTGGATTGTTGTAATGGGGGAGGCCTTCACACCAGCTTCCCCAATGAATTTACACACAGAGATCACAGTCATGCATGCACAAACAAACAGACAAACAAACACAGACAGACCCAGAGTTGACTTTTCTTGGGGCTGAAGAGAGATCTCTGAAAACAAAGCCCTCCCAGCTTGTTTTATTAACTGCACAATAACAAGGCAGGAAATGGGGTGGGGAAGGTGCTGGTTGGTGCAAGCAGTCATGTGGGATTACATATTACTCATTAAATGTGCTTGTGAACACAACTTGCAATAACAGAAAATTAGGTGACCCTCTATTTTAGGGGAGATGAGTCATAGGGTTGATCTTCGGCCAAGTTTTCATGGCCTCATCTTCATAAGTCTCTTCCACCTTTTTGAAGACAGCCAGGGATTACTACATCCCATCTTTCCTTATTAAATAAAGAACCTGCGTTAGTGGGTGTGGGCAAGCACCCGTTGCTAAATGGGCTTACACCAGTGTAATTGAAATTGGGGAAAAGCAAGCACTGGTCACAGCAGACCAAAATACCAAAAGCAATTGCATATTGTGATATGGTCTGAACCATCCCAACCTGGGAGGTCAGTACCAAACAAGGGTTTCAAACGGAAAAGACATCTGGTTAACTGGAGTCAGCTATATCATGTAAAGCGTGAAGCTATTCAATACAATTGTGCTATAGTCAAACAATACATATTTTTGACTTTTTCACCATCATGGTGATGCAACAACAGAAAATAACCAGTGGCGCCCCATTGTCCTGAGCTGCTTGCCGGACTTTCACTGAGGGCCTTTATGACTGCGGAGTATGATGTATCGCCTTGACTCAGGCACAGGTTTGGGAATCAATATCCCATGTATGTCCAAAAGGGAGGCGGCTATGAGCTCCGCCTGTGGCAGAAGAGAGATCATGCATGCATGTCTCATTTCAGGGTGCGGCCCTTTGCCAAGAGCTAGGGCTGGCTTGGTTGGTTGCATGGTGAGGGTCAGTGACCATATGACTGGCTGCTAAGGCAGCTTTGCAGTTGGCTGGAATGTAATTCCATGTACCTTCCCATAGGTGAAAAGCAAAAGCAAAGACAATCATATTATAACTGAATATAAGCCCAATGACATGAAGATGATGAGGGTAGAACAATTCCACCTCAGGTCTGTTCATGGTGACGACCTCTGTGTAAGCTAAAACAATTAATTATGCAAACATAAAATGAATATGAATAGTATTATACGAAACTTCCCAATGGGAAAAAATGGTGCTGTATAACATAAAAGCAATATGAATAGTATACACAGAAAATGGCATCATATGCATGGCAGGTTTCCAATGGGAAAATGGTGTGTACAAATGAAATAACATAGAAAGCAAAAATTGATTACAATGAATATGAGTAATACAGAAAGCAAATATCATAACACTTGGTGCAAAGCAAGTCTTCGATGGAAGAAATGGTACCATACAATAGGGAAGCAAAAACAATTGCAATCAACACGAGTATAACCTGGCAAAATTCATGGGAATAACTTTGGCAAAATTATTGTGTTGTGGCAAACTTATGCGTTATACCTGACTATAGTTAGTAGATGAAACTGGGCTTGTAGATCTGGACTTGTAGAAATGAGGACCAAGACATCTGGGGTATGGCAATGTCCTTGTCTTGCTGAAAGCAACAGTGGCTAGTATGGAATGTCCATAGGTGTTGGTACAGTTCATAAGTTAGACCCTGCACCAAAGTCCTGGGCAGGTGGGACTGGTATGACAATGTCAATGTCAAAGGGTGTCCAGGCTATAAGTTGGCCACTGGCCAAGGTACTGAAAGGTCCACATGGCTGGTGAAATTGCAAGTGGAAGAGTGCATCAGTAAAACACAGGTGAAAAGGTTGGGCAATATGTAAAAATGGACCAGGCTGCTATGTAAAAACTCTGTACTGCACCTCAGGTGGCTTGCTGGCCTGTGAAGGCCTTGGTGCTTGCATCTGGGTAACTGCTTGGCCTGTGGCGGTCCTGGCATGCTCCGAGGAGATCAGTCAGTCAGATCTGGATTCACAGCTGCAGATCTGTGGAGAAAGCACAAAGAGTCCTTTCCCCCCCCTTGGAGTGTAAGGGGAGGCCCCGCCCAGAGGATCTTGGCTTGGTGCCCCACCCCCAGCCAGGCGATAGCCTGTGTGGCCATGGCACCCTGGCTGGAAGGTGTGGGCTTGATGCCATGCTGAAAAATGCACAATGGACTGAGTGTGGATATCTCCCGCTTCTCTTTAATTGTTATGTGAGAAAGGGCACAACTGTCTGGCCTGTGGGATGAAAGAAAGAAACCAGTGAGAAGGAAAATTTATTCAAAGCTAACTGCATATTTTGAATGAAATCCTGTCTGAGGAAAGAAGGCAGGTGGACTAGAGAACATGAACACACATTGGATCATGGAAAAAACAGAAGAATGTCAGAAACCAAGGCCCTTTTAAAGGGATGGGAATGACAGAACACCTTGTATGCCTCATGAGAAATCCCAGAGTGGTTTGGAATAGGAAAAGAAGCCAGCCAAGGCTGCATTAATGTACAACATTTCCCTGATAGCAGAAAGTGGAAAAGACCCAAAAAAATCTCTTGATTGAGTGCAAAATTTCATTGTTCCTGCAAGGGGACAATGACAATAAAGATCTATCTTATCTTATCTTATCTTATCTTATCTCATCTCATCTCATCTCATCTCATCTCATCTCATCTCATCTCATCTCATCTCATCTCATCTCATCTCATCTCATCTCATCTCATCTCATCTCATCTTATCTAAAAGCTGGCTGGAAATTCAAAAACAAGAAAACCAAAATAATGGCAGCAAGCCTAGTCAGGCCTGAAAAATAGATAAAGAAGCAGTACAGATTTCACTTCCTGTGCATTTAATTGCCCTACAGTCATGAAATGAAAAGGTGATTAATTTTTGAGAGACAAGCTATAAGCAACTTGAGAACACAATGGAAAGTAGAGACATTATATTACAAACAATTGCTAAAGTCAAAACAATGGCATGAACTGAGTTTGGAAGAATAGGTGTCTCTGAAATGTGATGCTGGAGGAGAACTTAGAGTGTACCCTTAAACATCAAAGAAAAGAAATCCTAGAAAAAGCAACAACAAAGATGTAGCTGAGATGCTTCAAATGAGCAGAAAGGATGCACTTGAGAAAGCTTAGGTGCTGTAGAAATCATTAGCCATAGCTATCAATATCAAATGAGACGGGAAGATTCACTGGAGGAAGCCTTGATGCTGGGAAGAATTAAAAACAAATGCATCATGAAAAATGAAACTTGTTAGCTGGAAAAAAGAAATCCTGTAAACAAAAGCCATTAGAAGTTGAATGAGGAACTCTGGGCAAACCCCCAGGTGCCTGTTTTAAAGCAGGAACCTCATAAATGAACTGCATGAAGTCATCAATGGCAAGCTGCCAGGAGGTGCTGCATGGTTAAACATCTGAGCAAGTTATTACCTCATGCTAAAAACAGTTTTCTACCTTCTCTCTGCCCTCCTCCATCAAAACAGAAAATGAGATAACTGATTGCCCCAACAAAGGGAATTGCTCTGAATACAGACTGCGTCTCTGGAAAGCAATTCTCAATGGAGTCTGCTGTTGCCTGCTCAGAAATTTGAACTGATTGGCCTAAGGCCGCCAGAGAAATGATTTCAAGAATGCTTTTTTGAGGCAGCAACACACACTGTTTTGCCTCTGAAAGAACAGAGGACATGCCCAGGACCAGGACTTTCCCTCTGTTCACTGCCTCACTCAATTCTTCCTGGCTTCTCTGGCTCTCCTCCTCCCCCTCTCTCCTGGTTTCATTGCTAAGGCTGGTGGGGGCCGGGAGAAGGGTTGTGTGGAAGGTTCTCTCATCAGGTGAGGGGCCTCCTGCTGTGAGCAATCTCTCTCTTTCTCCAGCACACTCACACAGCTTCCTCCCTCCCCCCTACCTGTTTGCTTTGTCCTGGGATTCTCTCTCTCTATTTCAGACAGTTGCTCTCTTCCCTCATCAGGGGGGCTACATTTAGCTGGACAGATGACAGGAAGGAAGGGAAGAGGAAGGGTCAGGACAAGGGAGGAATGCATCTGGAGATAATGGAACATGCAGCAACACCCACAGCATTTTGGCCCTCCGGCCAGGATGTGAAGCCATTCCAATGCACTCAGGGTGGAATTTTTTTCCCTGAGAGTGAATAAACACCTGTGTCTGTTTCCCTGAATTCCAGAATAGAAGGGAGCCAGCCACTTCTATGAAGGATGAAAGGGAAATGAAAGAAAGAAAGCTCTTCCCCCTGAGCCTTCTGCAACCTTGTGGCTTACCTGAGGAGTTCCTGAGGCAGGAATGTGCACTTTCTTTGACTGTGAATATAATGCCAATTTTTTATTTTATAATAATAATACACACCTGATATAACTGTTGTGGAAAAGAAGAAGACCTGGTTTATTGGTATTGTTATACCAGGAGATGCACAAATTGAAGACAAATTGAAGTGCATTTTCGATCTGTTCCAGATGGATAAGCCATGGATGAAAGGTGTCCACTCATGTGGGAGAGTTCTTCTTTTGTTCCTCGTTCGGGCTACCAGCTGTTGTAATGGGGGAGGCCTTCACACCAGTCTCCCTGATGGATTTGCACACAGAGATCACAGTCATGCATGCACAAACAAACAGACAAACAAACACAGACAGACCCAGAGTTGACTTTTCTTGGGGCTGAAGAGAGATCTCTGAAAACAAAGCCCTCCCAGCTTGTTTTATTAACTGCACAATAACAAGGCAGGAAATGGGGTGGGGAAGGTGCTGGTTGGTGCAAGCAGTCATGTGGGATTAAATATTACTCATAAGATGTGCTCGTGAACACAACTTGCAATAACAGGAAATTAGGTGATCTTCTATTTTAGGAGAGATGAGTCAGTCGAGTTTTCATGGCCTTGTCTTCATAAATCACTTCCACCTTTTTGAAGACAGCCAGGGATTACTACAGTGGATTGTAGCTGTCAGTCTCTCAACAACATGTTGTTGGCTCTAACAACATACAGTATAAGAGCTATTGTAGTGTAGTGGGTAGAGAACTGAAACGAGCTTCAGGAGACCCAGTTCAAATTCTCCACTGGATTATGAAACTCGTGAAGGGAAAATGACACTCATCATCATCTTGAACTATTAATTAACGGTTTAGAACTGTTAATTTTATACCAGTCTTTGAATGTGAATATAATGCCAAATTTTTATTTTATAATAATAATACACACCTGATATAACTGTTGTGGAAAAGAAGAAGACCTGGTTTATTGAGATTGTTATACCAGGATATGCACAAATTGAAGACGAACAATGGGAGAAAAATCACAAAATATAGCGATTTGAAAATTGAAGTGGAGAGTCTATGGAGGAAGAAATCTGTTGTTGTGCCCATAGTGATCGGAGCCCTTGAAGTAATACTTAAAGGTCTCCCTAGATTTTCTGAAATTGTGGATTTATTGTACTTGAAAGGTCCATGGTAGATCTTGAACTGTTAATTTTATACCAGTCTTTGAGTGTGAACCTAATAATATATTTTATTTAACAGCAGCAGCAACAACAACAACAACAATAAAGTGTGCTGTTAAGTCAGTTCTCAAGTATGAAGAATCTTTTCATGATTTTCTAGGTAGACAGTACTTAGAAATAATTTACCATTCCTTTGGGGGACATTCTGGGACTGTGCAGGTTGTCCAGACCAACACAGGCTGATTCTTTTGGGATACACAATAGGGAATAAAACCTCTAGCCTCTGGCTCCACACCAAGATGCCTAACTCACTGATGCATCAGGGACCAGCCAGTGACAGACAAAGCTGCAGTTGTACACATGTATCTTGATTTCAGTGGAAATTAAGGTCATCACACCCATAAAATGTCTGTCTCCTTTCAACTTCCATCTCATGTTGGCCAGAGTTCGTTTTTTGGACTACGGTTCCCACAGTCCCACAGTATATATAAATGCAAGGGATCTCCTATTAGCAGTGCGGCAGTGATCAGATGAGCCATATACTTGCACAGCAATCAACTTCCATGCCTCTGTTGGTCTGCCTGCTCGTGATTCTGGATCTTCAGACAAGACCTGAAGTAGACCCTCCTCGGACTGAGAACTGCTTCAGAAAGTATGACACAGGGTCACATTAGATCCAGTCACAAAGTACTGAAATAATGGAGCCTGGGTGAGCTTTGTTGGGATCTCTTCAACCTTTGTTAGTAAAGGTAAAGGTTTCCCTTGCTCGAAAGCCAGTCGTATCCGACTCTAGGGTGCAGTGCTCATCTCTGTTTCTAAGCCGAATTGCCAGCGCTGTCTGCTTCTGCAGATGTTTCCGTGGTCATGTGGCAGGCATGACTAGACACCGGAGCGCACCGAACGCTGTTACCTTCCCACCGAAGTGGTCCCTATTTATCTACTTGCAATTTCTTGCTTTCAAACTGCTAGGTTGGCAGGAGCTGGGATGAAGACGGGAGCTCATTTCCGTCCTGCAGTACTCGGGAATCGAACTGCTGACCTTCCGCTTCCCAGTCAGCGTCTTAGCGATTTGAGCCACTGCAGTACCCTTTGTTAAGGGGTCCTTAAATTAAAAGATGGATGAAGGAGCTCATTGGGCAAGGAACATCACTAAAGGAGGATATGGCTGAGGAACTCAACCTCCCCTACATAATTGGAGGTCCCTGAACAGGCTGAGGGTCAGAGTCCCTAAATGTAAGTCCAACATGCTGGTGGACAACAACACACAGTGTGAATGTGGAGAGATTCAGAGCTAGGGGACTTCTGATTACTGCCAGAAGCATGCACCAATGAGGACTTAATTTTGGCCAACAACAAAGCCATGAAAGTGGCTTCATTTTGGCAGTCCAGAGTTTGATTGTGACATGAAAGAAGAAGAAGAAAAGGAGGAGGGGGGTCCCCGAACCATTGCCTTTGTTCTAAACACCCTTCACATTTCTAGATCCTCCTGGTTTGCATTATCCCACAGTGGACTGGGGTGTGAGCCTTGCTCTCAAGCAAGGGAATGAAAAACCTTTGTTCTTTTCATTAGCTGATGCGTCAAATGCGTTCTGTCTGAGCATAAAACAATCTTATCATCACTGGCTTCTGTTTTAATAATTTTGATTTGTCGGCATTGTTGTTTTGTATTTGAGAGATTTAAGAAAATCACTTTCTTTCCTCCATTTGCTAACAGGTGCTTGGTTTAACAATATTCATTCCCTTTTCAGTTCTGGTAGATTTAATAGCATAGTAGCTAAATGGAGTTTATATAGCTTATCCTGTATATATTTAGAGATAAGAAGTTCATTTAGGGATTAGGGAATGCTTCTTGTATATGCACCATTAAGCACAGCACATCTGCTACTGAGCTGGCAATCAGCAGAATATTGAGAAAAGTTATAAAGAAATCTTTTTCTACATTCCTACACATGCACACTCACACATAGAAATGGCAAGGACATTTGCATACAGCAGGAATCGGATCAGAGGTTTCCAGCTCAAATCCACCCGGAGAGCACCAAATTCATAAAGTTTTCAAGAGGAGATTTTTTTGGGGGGGGGAGAGAGATAAGGAGTATAGTTGAACTTTGCAAGGATTTCTTTTTCTGTTTTGGAAAAATGGGTCAGTAAGATGGATAACAACAATAACAACAACAATCTGCATATTCTATAGGAGAAGGAAGAAAAAAGTCATAGGGTTTCCTTTGTAATGCCATGACAGGCTGCTTCTTCTGTTTTACAGACTACGTGATGAAGCAGAATAATAATAGTGGAAGGGGAAAACAAATAATAGATCAAGGGTTCTCCCCCACCCTTCTCCTCACTCCCCAGTTAGTTCATATTCAGATGATGTGAAGGGCCCCTAGCAATGGCCTTTATAGAAATGCAAAAAGGAAAACGCCAGAATGAATTCTTTGGTCTGGACTCCCGAGGGCCACTTCTGCAGAGTCCTTTTTTTACTCTGAGTTCCAATACCAGAGTATAAAATCCAGGCATTGCATCTTTAATGAAAAAAGTTGCCAACTGACCAGGGGAGTGGAAACAGGCCTGGTTTACTCCTTTGTCTAATGGCAGCACTGCACAACAGAGTGAACTCCTGTCATCTGTACAACCTAGAGTGGTACCGCGGATAAAGTCCAATTCGGATAAAGTTGCGGTTTTCATGCACACGTGATGCATCGCATAAAGTCCAAAACCGCTAAAAATGGACATTATCTGAGGTATTTGGTATAGGAACCTCAGATAAAGTCCATTTTTGGACGTTATCAGATGCATCACCCATTTGACTCGGATAAAGTCAAAACTTGTGAAACGGTGTTTAGACTTTATCCGAGGTTCTACTGTAGTTTAGAAACAAGAAATTGCAAGTAGATAAACAAGTATTGCTTGGGCAGGAAAGGTAACAGCATTCTGTGTGCTCTGGCGTCTAGTCATGCCTGCCACATTACCATGGAAATGGAGATGAGCATCGTCCCCCTCGGACACAACTTGTCTTTTAAGCAAGGGAGACCTTTACCTTTGCTTAATGGTGTAACAGGTTCAGGACACAGAATATAGTGTCTTCTGTTCAGCTGATCATTTGTATGTTGACCACTGCAGATAAGCATGCATGTGAATGTGATGGATCTGCAGAGGGCATTTGAAAAAGTCCTCCTCCAGTGGTGGGCATCAGCAGGTTCGCACCAGTTCTCCAGAACCAGTAGCAGAAATTCTGGCTGGCCCCACCCATCCAGGTTTTGGAATAAAGTAGTCCTAATTTGGGTGCAACGCAGGGCTTTCCCCCTGGCCACACCCACCATACCATGCCCACAGTGTGGTAGTAGATTTTTTTGGAGCCCACCACTGAAGGATGAAATGGCTTCACATCCAGTTTTTAGAATGCAGGAACCCTAAAAGTGCCTCTTGACAGTATTTTGATGTCAGAGGACAAGTACGCTGGCCAAGGTCTTTCCCACTATGGTGGGATGCCTATAAACTTTTCAAACTTAAATCGAAATGATTTAAGTTGTGGAAAGTCTATATTTTCTTCTACAAGTACAAATTGATAAACATATATTTTATGCAGGTTGCTATTGCCTTTTGGGTTTTGAGGAGACATTTCTTCTATTTGGGCAATGGAGACATGATTGTTTGTGATTTCACTTTCTTCTTCCATTAAATGCAGTTGCAGTTACAGAAATGGAAGTTAAATTGATTTTGTCTCAAGGTTGCAAACTCTCCTCCTTTCAAAGCTCCATTCTCTTCCTACTCCTGCTACTCAAGAATATTGCCATCTGTAATCCATTGACCCTAAGAAATCAGTGCTGTTGCTCTTAAAGGCATTTGTGAAAAAATTGCAATGTCTTGGAGAGGAAGGATTCTCAATCCAATATGGGTCCACCAATGGCACAATAGAGAGCACAATTGTGTTTACCTGAGTGCTTTTACAGTCCTTCTAGGCCAGAGGTCAGCAAACTTGGCTCTCCAGATGTTTTTGGACTTCAATTCCCAGAAACCCTGATCAGCAGGTGTACTGATTTGGGCTTCTGGAAATTAAAGTCCAAGAACACCTGGAGAGCCAAGTTTGCTGACCCCTGTCTAGGCCATAGAAAGCAAATGGGTGTAGCCTAGCATCATTTTATCCAAGGGTGCCCAAACTTTTCAGGCCACGGGCTGGTCACATGGTTCAGTGGGCCGGTCTAGTGGTTCCTCCCATCAGAAGCAGAAGTAAAACATGCCTGCGCATATTCAAAATGCTGCTGTAAATGCACCCATGGCTGTCTTAAATACATTTACGACAGCTGTGGGTGCATTTACGGCAGCGTTTTGCACATGTGTGGGCATGTTTTTCTTCCACTTCCAGGAGCAATGAGGGCACCATGGGCCAGATGATTTGGCGCCATGGGCCGGATCAATCCAGCCCACAGGGCATAGTTTGGGCACCCCTGATTTTATCATACAAGGAAAGCAGGGAGGGAGTCTAAGGGTATTTAATGCCATGTTAGGGAGTGTGCTTTACATGTTGAAAGTCCTAAATTCACCTTCGCACCCCCAATTTAAAATAGAGTGAATTACAACCTGCAACCACAGGAGTGTCAATATTGGCTCTGTAATAATTTGGGAATATTTTCAAGCAGTTAGGACTTTGAGTTTTTTTAGTGTATGAGAACCAAGACAATAGAACAGCCGAAATGTTGGCTTAACACATCTTTATTGCATGATGGTCCGGGGGAACATGTGGTAATGGCGGATGAACAGCTCAATATATACTGTGGCTATACATTTGAATGTGGCTCCTCAATAACCCATTGGCTACTGTCTGCGTGACATCATTCCCCGTCACGCCCTTCTTGTCCAGGTGAGGTGATGGCGGGAATCTTCCCGCACTGTAGGTATTTGGGGAATTGGAACCATGTGAGCTGGGCGCTCGCTATTGCCCCTAGTGGTCACTAGCTCGCGTCCTGATACAGAAGGTTACAGTGTTACAGCTGGTGATTATTATATCCACTCATTCGAGTGTTACATTCTTAAAGGCACAATATTCCAAACACAACATCCCTCCCCCCTAGGATGAGACGAAGTCTCTCATCCAATATGGTTTATTGCAAGCGGGTTTTGGGCGCAAGGCTGGCTGGCTTGTCCCGGGGGCACTATCACTTCTGTGTTCCCTGGGCTCTTGTCCTGCAATGGGAGAGGGAGACTCGTTAGTGACTTGCCGCGGTTCCGCGGCTTTCGGGGTAGGGGTAAACTCCATTGTGGGAAAACCGGGGGCACTGGGGGCTAACGAAAAACCCCGCTTCTCGCTTGGATGAGTGGGGGACCACTCCGAAAACCCCCCCGGTTTTGTAACTCAAAATCAAAATCATCTTCTGGGGTATCTGTGGGGGTATCCCTCAGGATATCTGCGGGGACAAACTTATTCCCTTCCCCCCTTGGTGGGGACCACTGACCACCCTCTCCTCCCCCTTGGGTTGAACGGGTGGGGGAGAACCCTAACGTTGAATCCTGTTCCGCGCTGTCCACGCTCTGGTTTCCGGAAACCCGACGCCGGAGTTGGTCCGTGTGTCGCCTCCAGAGTAGACCTGTGCTGGTCTCGACGCAGTATGACACGGGACCCGTTTGCCCAATGACTACGCCCGGCACCCAGGCTGGCCCTGCGCTAGCGTAGTTTCTGCAATGGACCGGAGCGCCTATTTCAAAACTCTTTGTGCCCGCTAACCCGATGTTCCTCCCAGTGTCTTCCACCCTCATAGGGTCTAGCCTGGTCAGTACCGTGGTCAGTTTTCTACGCATTAGGAGCTCTGCGGGCGAGTATCCTGACGCTAGGGGGGTCACCCTATATCCTAGCAAAAACTGGCACAACTGCAGGTTTAAGTCCCCGGGGCCCATGCGCCTCAGCGCGTCTTTGGTGGTACGCACGAGGCGTTCTACTTGGCCATTCGGGTGGAAAGGCACGGAGGTGATGTGCCAGATGGCGTTGATTTCGGTGAATGCCCTGAATTCGGCGGATGTGAAGCAACTAGCGTTATCGCTAATGAGCGTGTCGGGTATGCCGAACGAGCTGAACACCCTGCGCAATTGTTTAATTGTTGCGGCTGAGGAGGTGCTCGCAACTGGGATAACTTCCAACCACTTGGAGTAAGCATCCACTATGAGGAGAAAAAGCGATCCTCTGAAAGGGCCCGCGAAGTCAATGTGCACGCGGGACCACGGCCCCTTTGCCGCATCCCATTCCCTGTGCGGAAGTCAAGCCTCTTCGGGCCGGGAGCTTTGGCAACTCTCGCAAGTGCCCACCATGTGCTCGATATCGGCGTCCAACTGGGGCCACCAGAAGTAGCTCCTGGCCAGAGCCTTGGAGCGGACAATTCCAGGGTGGCTGACGTGCAGCAGCTTGAGCACTCTTGCTCTCAGGGACTCAGGGACGACCACCCGCTGGCCCCACAGGAGGCAACCCCTCTCCATGGACAGTTCTAACTTTTTCCTGAAAAACGGGGCAAATTCCGCCGCCGGGGAGGACATTGGCCACCCTTTCTGCACCCATGAACTAACCAGGGCCAACGTCTTGTCCCTGCCCGTCGCCTTGGCGATCTCTGCAGGCACTACGGGGGGTGAATCTAGGACCTCTATCATGAGCACTTGGTGGTCTTGTTCCACCTCGCACACGTGGCTGCCGGTGTGGGGGAGGGGAGACCTCAACAGGGCGTCCGCGTGGCTTATGTCCTTTCCAGGGCGATACACCAGCGCATTCTGGTACGCGTTCAAAAAAATGGCCCACCTGAGCATCCTAGGGGAAAGAATCTGTGGCGTGGGCTTGTCTGCGGTAAAAATGCCTAGCAGGGGCTTGTGGTCAGTCACGACGGTAAAGGGGCAGCCGTAGAGGAAATCGTGGAACTTCTTTGTCCCAGCAATTATCGCTAATGCCTCCCTGTCTGTCTGTGCGTAGTTACGCTCTGCCTTAGACAGGGACCTGGAGTAGAACACCACCGGGGCCGCCCGCCCATTCTCCAACACGTGGCACAGGACCGCCCCCACCCCCACTGGAGATGCATCACATATCAGAACCACTGGTTTCTTGGGGTCAAAATGGGTTAATATGGCGTCCGAGGATAAGAGTTGTTTCAGCTCATTGAATGCCCTCTCCTGGCTCTCACCCCATTTCCACGCCTCGTCCTTTTTCAGTAACTTATGAAGCGGCTCTGCTACTGACGCCTTCCTAGGCAGGAAGGAATGGTAGAAGTTTAAGAGCCCTAGGAACGACTGCAGTTCGGGCTTGGAGGTGGGGCGAGGAGCATTTTGAACGGCGGCCACCTTTGATTCGGAGGGTTTAATGCCTGCAGGGGTTACCCGAAAACCCAGGAACTCAACCTCTTTTGCGAAGAAGACGCATTTGTCTTTTCGCAACCTCAACCCCGCCTTTTCAAATACCGTCAGTACTTTGTCTAGTCTCTCAGCCAGTTCTGACTCGCTCCCCCCCCCCCCCCCCGTTATCAATACGTCATCAAAGTATGGCAAGACCCCCTCCAGACCCTTTAAGAGGCGTTCCACGAGCGATTGGAAGATACCTGGCACCGAGTTCACGCCAAACTGTAGGCGCGTCACCTGGAACGCCCCCTTATGAGTGACTATCATCTGCGCAGAAGCTGCAACTGGGGTTACCGAGAGCTGCTGATAAGCCTGCGCCAGGTCAAGCTTTGCGAAACACTTTCCCCCGTGTAACCTGGCCAACAAGTGGCTGACTACCGGCACCGGATACGCATTTGGGCGTATCGCCTTGTTAATGGTACATTTGTAATCAGCGCATATTCGAACCTCCCCGTTGGCCTTAAGCGCTGTTACAATCGGAGTTTCCCACTCCGCGGAATCAACAGGAACAAGGATCCCCTGGCCCACCAATTTGTCCAGTTCCGCCTCTATTTTGTCTGTAAGTGCAAAAGGCACCCTTCGCGGTTTGAGTCTTATTGGGCGGACCTCCGGATCCAGGTCGAACGCGACTGGGGGCCCCTTGAATTTTCTGAGTCCCTTCTTGAACACTTTGGGATGCGCGTTGCACACCTCCTGAATTGGGTCAGTCCCAACAGCATGCACCCCCCCAATGAACAAACCCAGGGGCTTAAACCATTGAGTCCCGAGGAGGCAACAACTCCCCCCTTTGAGAACAACCAGGGGAAGTTCTGCGACGTGTTGCTTGTATTGGACCTTGAATTTTCCAACCCCCAACACCGGAATGCTATTCCCCTGCACGTCCCGCAGCGTAGACCTCAGTACTTTGAGCTTGGGCTGCACGTTGGGGGAAATTCCCAAAAACTCCCTCTGGGAAATGATGGAATATGAGGAACCCGAGTCTATCTCCATCTTAACAGGGACCCCTTGCACCAGTACCTCAACAAAATATCGTGGGTGTCCTAAGGACACGCTGTGGACTGCCGTGTCGTTATCGCTGTCGTCGGAGATGCGGCCCACGCTGTCCTGCTTCCTCGAGGGCCGGACGCCTTCCTGGCCTTTCGGTGAGTGGTCCGTTGAGCCTCTCTGGTCTCTGCACCGCCGTCTGCAGACCTTTGCTATGTGGCCTCGGCGCCCGCAGTTGTGGCACTCGGCCTTCCTGAACGGGCACTTGATGCGGTCATGGGACGCCCCGCAGCCATCGCAACGCCGGCTATCCTTCCGCACCTTCCGGATGTCCTCGTCCTCGCTGCTCTCCGTGGAGGAGTGTGGTGCCCGCCTGGCCGCTTGCACCGAGCCCGCTGCCTTGTCGGGTTGTGGGGGCCTTGCTCTGAACCCCTTAACCCCGGCCCTCGTGGCTTCCGCTGCCTGCGCCTCCTTCACGACCTCTTGTAGCGTCGGGGGCGGCTCCTTGTTCATCAGCTTTCGCTGAACCTCCTCGTCCCACAGGCCACACAGCATGCGGTCCCTGAGGGCGATTTCCAGGTTCTCCCACTTGCATGGGCCGGCGGCCAAACGGAGGGCCGCTGCGAAGACAGCCACGGACTCATCAGGTGCTTGGACTCTCTTCCAGAACGCGTCCCGAGCTGAAAACATTGAAACCGAGGGCTGGAAATGGTCGCACATCGCTTTCAGGAGCTGCTTGACCGGCACTTCGTTCACCTTCTTCGGAGACACCAGGTCCACCAATACCTTCATGGCGGGAAACCCGAGCATCCTGATGAGAATGGCCCTCTTCTTCCCCTCGTCTGAGATGTCGGACACCACCAGCGCGCTTTGGAAGTCCATCTCGAACAGCTCCCATTCTTCCGGTTTGTTGATGTTGAAACCGGCCTGCGTTGTCTTGATTCCGTGGGGATCCATCATCCCACCTTCGTCGCCAATTTAGTGTATGAGAACCAAGACAATAGAACAGCCGAAAGGTTGGCTTAACACATCTTTATTGCATGATGGTCCGGGGGAACATGTGGTAATGGCGGATGAACAGCTCAATATATACTGTGGCTATACATTTGAATGTGGCTCCTCGATAGCCCATTGGCTACTGTCTGCGTGACGTCATTCCCCGTCACGCCCTTCTTGTCCAGGTGAGGTGATGGCGGGAATCTTCCCGCGCTGTAGGTATTTGGGGAATTGGAACCATGTGAGCTGGGCGCTCGCTATTGCCCCTAGTGGTCACTAGCTCGCGTCCTGATACAGAAGGTTACAGTGTTACAGCTGGTGATTATTATATCCACTCATTCGAGTGTTACATTCTTAAAGGCACAATATTCCAAACACAACAGTTTTATATCACAATGAAATTACAGCTCTGCATTCTTGGAAACAATTAAACAATTTAGATAATGAATAGAACTGTTTGATGTTTCATTGAGGAAATGATGGGACAAGTATAAGTAACTTTGACTTGACATAAGGCCTCTGACCTTTATATTTTGCATATTTCCCTGTGGGATCAGTGGCTTGCTAGTTGTATCCCAGATAATTCTGGGCAGTAGACGGCTCTCTTAGTAAGCAAAGGTTGTTGGCATCTGCTGGAAATACTTAGCCTGCTGGGCTAATGTGTTGCCATATCTTGCAACCAACACAAAGGCTTTGGAAAGTATTGATGGTGGCAGCTACTGCTACTTATTTTCATAGTCATGTGGCAGGCAGGCTAGATGCTGGGGCACACAGAATGCTGTTACCTTTTCTGCTGAAGCAGTACCTATTTATCTATTTGCAATTTCTTGCTTTCATACTGGTATGTTGACATGAGGTAAGGCAAAGTAAAGGTCACCTTTGCTCAAAAGCCAGTTGTATCTGACTCTAGGGTTTGGTGATCATTCCGAGTATGGGCAACCTGCTTTGCTCCAAAAACAGCAAGGAGACAAGTAACAAAAAATGCTTCTACAGCTGAGCTCAGCAACTGAATTCTTCTCTAAGACAACAACCCCCAGATTACTACTCTGTGTATTGTGGAGAGGGAGGAGCTAATGGTGAGAGGAACAGCCACAGAGACAAAGGACTCTATTGGCCATCAATGAGGTGCATCCTCAAAGGCTAGGCCTCAGCAGGTTCCCAGTTAATACCTTTCATGTCACTATGGGGCATTTTGCCCTTGCTCCCACTCCATAGGCCAGTGCAGTAGAGGCTATTTTGAAAGACAGGTATACCACCTACAACAGGTTGGAGAGGAGAACACATGTACCATAGGTGAAGCACAATTTAGTGGAGGTGCGATCAGAAATCTGTGGCTCATATGTGCACTACCTTGATCTCAAAGCCTGGAACCCTACTGGGACCCCTGCTTTCAACCTCTTCATAAACGATCTAGAAGTAGGAGTAAATAGCAAGGTAGCCAAATTTGCTGATGACACTAAATTATACAGGGTAGTGAAAACTGTGAGAGATTGTGAGGAGCTCCAGAGGGATCTCTTGACACTGGGGGAGTGGGCAAAACAGTGGCAAATGAGCTTCAACATTAGTATGTGCAGAGTGATGCATGTTGGGGCAAAAAAACCAATCACATTTATAAACTGATGGGGTCTGAACTCTCTGTGACAAACCAGGAAAGGGACCTTGGTGTCCTGGTGGACAGCTCAATGAAGGTGTCAACCCAGTGTGCCTCAGCAGTGAGAAAAGCAAACTCAATGCTAGGGATCATTAGGAAGGGTATAGAAAATAAGTCAGCAAGTGTCATTTTGCCTCTTTATAAATCTATGGTGAGGCCCCATCTGGAATACTGTGTACAGTTCTGGTCGCCATACCTCCAGAAAGGCAGGATATCTCTCAATGCCATTTCCAGGGAATCCTAAGCAGGTGAAGGCATCTCCTTGGGAATACCCTGAAGCAAATGGTGAGCCACTGTGTGAGACAGAATGCTGGACTGGATGGGCTCCTGTGGCCTCTTCCAGCAAGGCTGTTCTTATATGTTGTTTGTGGTATAAATCCCCCAGCCCCCCAGCCAGAGGAATCTGGGCTTTGTGGTCCCCAAAAGCTACTTCTCTGAGCCAGGCTCAATCTCTACAATGCTATGTGTGCCATCTTGTGACATTCGAAGGGTCCCATTTTATGTTTTATATCTTACGTGCTTCTTTCTCCTCCCCCCAGTCCCAGATGAGCTCAGTTAAATATGACATGAATTCTAAAATTAATTACACACTACGCAAGAGAAGACCTTCCTTCCTTCAAGCTGAATGAATTGGGGGTGGGGTTATATGGAGAAGGGGGTGCTAAAGACTGCAGCTTTGCACAGAGGTGCAGCATTTTAGTGCTTAAACTTGCAGAACACCTGCCTGCATTATGCTCATCGCGTGCCCGGGCGATTGTATTGTCACCTTGGATAAACATTTTTTTAAAAATTCACCATGTTTATGAGAGGGCTAGAAAGGATGTGGGGGAGGAAACTACCCCCAAAACAAAGAAAAGCCAACATTTTAAAAGAAACAGCTTATCCATATGCAAATGTGTTGCGATTACTCTCATAGAAAAGCTGTGTCCCAGTTTTTGAAATATATATTTCACTTTATGTCACACACAGCTGGGTTTATATTGGCACTCGAGCTAATATGCAAAATACAACTCTCTTGCATTCAGAAATGACTCCCTTTGGGAAATGCCAGGAGGGCACCTGTTTTCTTTTGAAGATCCGATTGTGCCAAACATGGAGACGGTCATTAGTGGCCATCATCCAACTCTGACCACATAGCTTTCGTGGCTCTCTGCCAATGCCAGATCCCCCCTCCCCCCCCCCCAAAAAAAGTGTTTACTTCAATTGTGGCAGCCTGGTCAAAATGTTCCACACGTTTGGTGGGAAGGCTGCAATAATTAGAGGTAGGATGTTGAGGAGAGAAGGATGTCGAAGTTGACTGTATGTGGCATAATTACAGAGAAGCATAACTAGTGGGTGGACTCGCAATGACCGCTCTCATGATGCCCTCATCAGCTGGATGAGCAGCAGCCTCATCATCATACTACAAAAATATTCCTCACGAGAATCACCAACCAGCCTTCACAAAACGTTACGTTTATTTTACCAGGCAAACAAGAACACAATATCACCTCACATTTCTAGATGGAGGTAAGCAGCCACTTCTACACTTTGACTCACAATAGATGACTTCTCAAATTCTCAGGTTAGGAAGCAACCAGACTTCTTCTTTTATTTATTTTATTTTATCGATTTATTTTATTTAAATTCAAATTTGTATGCCGCGCCAATCAGGTAAACCCAACTCTGGGCGGCTCACAACAAGTTAAAACATACATAAAAAAACAGTTGAGCCATTAAAACCCAACATACCCACCCACCTATCCCATTTATCATTCAAAGACTACCCACGTTAAAACTGCCTGCATTAGAATTAAAAGATGTTTTTGATGCAGTATTTGTTATATTTAGCTTGCCGCCATCACATGGCTGAAGTGCTGCTCAAGGTTGTCTTTTAGACCGCTGTTGCCATCTCTTCTGGGCCGGACATCACGGTTTTTAAACCTTTCTGAGACAAATGGACAGAAATTGATCACGCCAAGTTCACCACTGGCCGCCAGGATGAGAAAGCGGAACCTTTCCTGACACACAAGGCAATGTCATTGCTTCATTTCTTAGACGCAAGGCTCAGAGTAAGTATTAAGCCATTGCAAACTTTTCATGCATTTTGCTCTCAGTTCAGAACTCACCTGTAACTTTTTTTCTTATTAGGAGGGTCACAGCCATGGAGACTGTAAATACCTTGGAGGTCGCCCTACTATGCGAGGTTTCAATTTTTCTTAACCAGGGGCCATCCATGACGCTCAATTTATGTCCAGAGTAATTTATTCCTTGAAAATCTCTCTCTTCAAGGAACAGTTCAAATTGACATCAAGAGAGGAAACTGGTCTCAGAGACATGTGTTTGTTTGTTGTTTTCTGCTATGTTAAATATTGGTTCACTGCTACTTGTGCTATCAGTGCACCTCAGAATAACCTTTTGTTTATGAAAGACTTGATGGATTATGCAAACGTGAACAAGAAAGTTTCTGAGATTGCCACCAAAAAAATCTTCTGGACACTTGTGGTACTTGTCAGAGCAACTCATTGGCTTAGGTTTGTTAGATTCTAATGTCCCATTTCATTTCAAGATGATGATTGAAAAAATTAGGTCAAAGCCTACAGTTATGGCGAATGTTTGGGGCCAACACCCTAAAGTGCAAAATCCACAATCTTTGAAATTAAAAGATTTGTCCCATTCCATGGGACCCCATACTCTGAATTTGTTTCAAAGGTTTGATCTGGAATGTACTTTTGTTGATCATCCTCCAGAGACCTGGGATGCCTGTGATGATTTCCAAAGAGCCCACCAACATTTTTCAGACATAAATGTTGTAAATAATGTAGCAGAGCGTGTGGAGTAGCTTTTACACAGAATACCTGGAAAACGTGAAAGCTGAGGAAAATAATTCAAAATATACTAATTGTAGCCCATAATACCAGGAAAAAAAACCAAAGTGTGCACCAAAAATCAATGTCTGTGAATCTGTACTCCAACTAAAATTACAAAATGTACATGCCCATCTGCTAGATTTGTTAAATAAATGAAAAATGAGAGGCTAGCAATTTCTTTTGAATTCTCCTTACTTTTCTCCGGTGAACGAACATTCATCATGTTTGTGGCAGTGGTAAATATTGCCCGGTTACGTCCAAATTTCTGTTTACTAATGGTAAAAGGAAACTTTTTTAAAAGGTTGCAGTCAGATATTCCAAAATTTTTATTTTTAGCCAAAATAAGGGACACCCTAGCCAAGGTGTGATTATAGATATGGTTATTTTCTGGAGTGTTGTGCTGGAACCTTCATAATTATGCCTCTGTACTTTGCTCCATTTTCTTGAGAAATCTTTTGCAGCTGTGTGGAATTTTTCCACTTTTGCATTCTTACCTTTTTCTCTCTGGTCCAAAGGGTTGTGATACTTAAACCCAGGGCTTGGCTTAACCAGCTACAGGAGTTTTTTGTATTTTTAGTGGGTGTAGTGGCAACAATACTCTAGCAAGATAGGCACATTGCTTCTCAGTGCTTAGACTTGTGGTTTGTGTTAATTTTGAACTCCCTGGGACATTCCCAAGTCCAAGGTGGACTGGAGTTCTGGAAGCGATAGGGTTTCAAACAAGGTCCATAGCTTTCCCCACAACTGACACTGTCTTGGGTTCACCCACCCCAAAAGAGGAAGATGTGTGTGTTTGAGAGGTTATGGAAGGGAAACACTGACTGTGGAGCTATGACAGTCACAGTAAAGAGTTGACTCTTCGACTTGATTGTGATCACACTTTTTGTTGTTCAGTCGCACAGTCGATCACACAGTGATCACACTACCAAGTGTAAAAATTGCCAAAAATTTTATCAGCAGAGTAATACTAATATTAACAACTGATTGTAATATTGTGGATAATTTTAAGAAGCTGAATTTTAGGATTTAAAGCAATATTTTGCATTTTTCCCTTCCTTGCTGCTTTTGGCATCTGCCTAGGACTCAGCTCTGCTGATTCATATGCGCAGAGATTAACCTAGCAACCATCAGGAGGTGGGGAGAAGAGAAAGGAAAAAAGTGAGAGAATTAGGGATTCCATACCCATCGCTGTACACTTTGCAGTCCTGTTGCTGACTCCCTCGGTGACCTTGGTCAGATTGCAACCTCTCTATCTTCCTTTACCCATCTAATATGCATCTTTCTCCTATGGTCCAATATTTGTTTAGCTCCCAGGGCTGTTGTGAAGCTTAATTAATGTTTGCCAAAAGCTTTGAGATCAGATGATGGAAGGTGCTTATATAAAGTTCAAAATATGACAAAGGTGGTGCAGGTGTGTGTGTGTGTGTGTGTGTGTGTGTGTGTGTGAGAGAGAGAGAGAGAGAGAGAGAGAGAGAGAGAGAGAGCCACTGGCATTTATAGGATTTGGAAACAGGAGGCTTCAAGAAGAACCCGGAGCAAAATAGATATTGGACCCTGAACAGTTTGTCATAAATAAAACCTACCTTCTGAAGTGATAGCATATGTCAAGGAACAAACCCACAATGCAGATAGCAGAAATAGTAGGCGATTTTTAAAGAATAAGTTATTTTGAGGGAGTAGATTGCAGGCCATGTATTTAATCTTCAATGCCCCCCCTTGCAAAACAGAAACTTTGAGCAAAAATGTGGACATGTTATGGTGTCAGATACCTCTGAAATAGTAAATTTAAACAAGCAAACTATTAGTAAAGATTCAAATACTGTATAAATAAATTCAGGGATTATGAACCCTGTTTTATGTCTCTCTGAAAATTTTGCAACTCGGAGTATATGTTATTATATTTTTCTGTCTCCCCTTCCATGCAATTTCTTGAGCATGGTTCCCTCTGAGATGACTAGTCTGGGCTGGAAGGCTAGTCTCTCTGGCCAATACACTGCACTGCCTCCAATACCCATTTGACGTGATACAAGGTGTCCCAAAAGTCACCACACATAGAAAAAACTGCATAACAATGGGTGTTTTTGTTCAGTCGCACAGTCAATTCCGACCTTTTGCGACCCTATGGACCATTGCCCGCCAGGCACCTCTGTCCTCCACCATCCTCCTCAACCCATCCAGCTCTGTGCCTATTGCGTCTACAATACCATCTAGCCATCTCATTTTCGGCCTCCCCCTTCTTCTTTTGGCCTCCACCTTTCCCAGCATCAAGGCTTTCTCAAGTGAATCCTCTCTTCTCATTTGATGTCTAAAGTACTTTAGCTTCATCTTCAATATTTGACCTTCTAAGGAGCAGTCAGGGTTGATTTCTTCTAAGATTGACCTATTTGTTCTCCTCGCTGTCCAGCGGACTCTCAAAACTCTCCTCCAACACATTTCAAAGGCATCTATTCTTCTGCGTTCAGTTTTCCTAATGGTTGAGCTCTCACAACCATACATTACGACCGGGAATACCATTGCTTTGACTATGCAGACTTTTGTTTGCAAGGTGATGTCTTTACTTTTAACTTTGTTCCCCAGGTTTCTCATCGCTTGTCTCCCAAGAATCACTCGCCTTTTTATTTCATTGCTGCAGTTATCTTTTCTCCTAGGAAAGTAAAGTCTGTCACTGCTTCTACTTCTTGCCCATCTATTTTCCAAGGACTGATTGGGCCTGTTGCCATTATCTTGGTTTTCTTGATGTTGAGTCTCAAGCCAGCTTTTGCACTCTCTTCTTTCAACCTAATCAGGAGGTTCTTTAGGTCTTCCTCACAATGGAATTATGAGGAATGGAATCCTAACAATGGGTAGCTTGGAATATGTTCGCCATGGGGGGGGGGGGGGAGACTTTGTGTGTGTGTAAAGAAAAGGGTGGGCAACATATAGAGAATATTTTGTAAGATTTTGTAATGAATATTTTGTCAATAAAAGAACATTTAGTCACAATTTCCCATTTTCCTTGTGTATGGCAACTTTTGGGACACCCTGTAAAATGGATAGGAGCAAGTCTTCACACGATGGTCAGACTCTTCTTGTGTAAATTCCATCTTCTTGTGGTAGGGTGATATTACCGACAAAAGGTGGTTTTTAGCATTTTCATCCTGCAGATCTTTCTGCCCCACTCATGGTGAACAAGATATCTGTTTATCCTATGTATGGCAACCTTTGGAACAACCTGTATATAGCTGACTAGGCAATGTTAGTGAATGATCCCAGGTTCTTGGTTTATGAAACAGATCTATTTCTTTTGGCTGCTTTTACACCCTGCTGACCACTGTGATGATTGGGGGGGGGGGGAGAGAGATTACTGAAATACAAGCTTGCATCTATAAAGATTTATAGATTTATCTATCTATAGATTTAAAGATTTATCTATCTATCTGATGAAGAGGGCAGCAGTCCATAAACATTAGTGTTAAATAAAACTTGTTAATCTGTATGGTACTGCAAGACTCTTTTGTTGTTTTTGCTGCATCAGGCTAATGCAGCTAGCATTCTCGAAACAGTTGCACCTGTACATTGAAAAAAGGATTGTCTTTGGAAGTGAAATTTTATTATCTAGGTCAGTATAAGTTTTTGGACTTCAATTCCAGAAGCCTAAGTCAATTTCCCAAGGCACTGATCAGCCAATGTGTTGATTCAGGCTTCTGGGAATTGAAATCCCTGTGTTGGACGTGGGTCCCACTTTGGGAACCACTGATCTAGATAATCTTCCTCCTCCTCCTCCAATTGGAGAATCTCAAGTGAAAAGGGAATGCAGCCCTAATATAAAAAGGAGGGCTATTCTTCTTTCATGTCTAGGCCAGACATGAAACTGTGAAAATGAAGCCACATTTTGTTGAATTCATTCCGTAGTTCCTAGAAAGATTAGCCGGCAATAGGTTGCCTGATATATAAATTAAAGGTGAAATGAAAATGAAATGAAATACCTCAATTGTGGTTCAAAAATACCACAATCTTCAAGGAGGAACTTTCTGTGTACTCCAGGAAGGCTATTAATGTCATGGCAGCATTGAAAGTTTGTATATACCCAAAGCCTTGGCCAAAATGTCTACACATCAAGTTACCTGCTGAGCTGGTAGCAATTTTGGCGGAAGTGGTGAAATATGCTGGGTCACACTTTCTCATTCAGTTTTGAGGGCTGTGCAGCCATTTTGCCCTGCCTGCATGATGGCATGGCCATTTTGTCCCAACAGCATCAAAGGGGTGGCCATTTTGTTTCTCGAATGCCCTTGGAGGGGTAGGGGGCCACATGAAATGGCATTGCAGGCTAGATCCGGCCCACAGGCCTTAGGTTGGGAACCCCTGCACTAGGAGGAGGAAGTGTCAGAGACCATTACCAAGCACATTAGATCCCTTGGGAGAGAAAAAGATGAAAGAAATAATGGTGTCAAGACTTGAGACGTGTATGTACAGATGCATGGCCAAGAAAGTGACTTTAGTTAGCAACTTGTCTTCCAACATGTGCTGGTGATTTTGACCTTGCTTCTTCAGCCTTTCATATATGCTAATTTCGCTACAGCTGCACATATAATGCTTTCTAGTTTCCCCTGTCCCCATTTACAGCTAAAAATTCTTCCCAGAGTACAAATTCTTATTTAAAAACAGCAATTTCACAGATGTAATGTCTCCACAGACTAATTAATGCACAGTTTTTGCATCCCTCACAAAACCATTTTATTCGAATTCCGGCTTGTTTTTATTTGCCTTTAAAGTTCTCTTTGTTATATATTGATGGGGAAAGGCAAATTACAATCTCTTTCCTGCAGTACTGAATAGATACATAGTAAAGATGGATTTGGATTTTTTTTAAAATGAATACATAGAAAACCATGCCATGACCTAGCCCTCATTTAATCGTGCTCACCAAGTCATTGTGAAATTTACTACCAACAATCTGAAATGCCTAAATTTCATTTCAAAGCTATTAAGGGTTTAAACATCAACAAAAACAGATGGGACATCCAGCAGTGGTTCACTGTGTTATTTTTATAACAAAGCATGGACTCTGAAGTTTGATATCAAAGTTAGCACTATTCTTTTGGTGATGATAGTGGCAGATGTTTGATGCTTATAGATTTCAAATACTAGTTTGAACCTTCTCAAATTGCATCTGCTTCCATCAACAAACTTGTGATATGGTGTTCCTGCTTTAAAAAGACCAGTGCTTTAAAAAGGATTAAAGCAAACTACAATAATTAATACTGTGGTATTAGAAAACATTAACAATGGGTTTTTGTTTATTTGCAAAAAGTGCAGGTCTTAGCAAATTCTAGATAATGAGACATTGGCTTACTTTGTGAAGGTCCATTACAGTTTGCAGGAAAGACATATTGGAATGTGTTGATTCTTTTCTTGGTCCTGTCTAGAAAGGAAGAGTGAACTTGAAAGTTTAGCAGTTATGCTCTACAAGTTTCTTTGTTTTCCTTCCCAGCCTAGCCAGAGAAAGGATTAACAAAGAGCTGAAGCAGTCATCGGTTGGGTCCAAATGTCTCCATAGAGACCAGAATGGACCTTCACGGAGATAAGCCAATTCTTGGTCTGCAGGAAGGAACCATCCAGGAATGGGGCCTACCCAAATAAATTGTAGGTCTATGAGGGATGTGGCTGATTCTTCAGATACTTGTTGAAAGACGTATCTCCCAAAGGTAGCAACTGCTGAAGCATATTTGTCAATCTTATACTGTTTTATGAATGGGGAAGGCTGCAAAAATAGCTGTTGTCCTTGTGGATTGGGCAGCTATATGGACAAGCTTAGAGGCGTGAGACCTCATATATTGGAAATAGGCAAGTCTTAATATATTTGGTGAAAACAAAAGGGGAGATAATTTTTTCCAAAATAGGTGGGCATGAAGGAGTTAAAAACAGTGCTAAAGACTGGTATTCCCAGTCATAATGTATGGTTGTGAGAGCTGGACCATTAGGAAAGCTGAGCGCAGAAGAATAGATGCCTTTGAGATGTGGTGTTGGAGGAGAGTTTTGAGAGTTCCCTGGACAGCGAGGAGAACAAATAGGTCAATCTTAGAAGAAATCAATCCTGACTGCTCCTTAGGTCAAATGGTAAAGATGAAGCTGACATATTTTGGACATCAAATGAGAAGAGAGGATTCACTTGAGAAAGCCTTGATGCTGGGAAAGGTAGAGGGCAAAAGAAGAGGGTGGCCAAAAATGAGATGTCTAGATGGTATTGTAGACACAATGGGCACAGAGCTGGGTGGGTTGAGGAGGATGGTGGAGGACAGGTGCCTGGAGGACAATGGTCCATAGGGTTGCAAAGGGTCGGAATTGACTGTGCGACTGAACAACATTTCCTGCAGGATGTGGTTCTTTTGATATAAATCTTGACCACCAGTACTATCTCTTGAGACTCATGAAAGGCTGTACTAGAATTAGTAATGATCAGTACAGAGCAGGGTTCTCAATCTTTCAAACCACAGGCCAGACCAAACCCCCTCAGACAGCTGAATAGGTCAGACTGTAAACACTGCTGTAAAACGCATCTGCAGCTGTTGTAAACACGTCCCCTTCTGATGGCGGTGGCGTGGGCCACATGAAATGGTACTGCATGCTGGATACAGCCTGTGGGCCATAGGTTGAGAACCCCGGATACAGAGGGTCAGTATCAAAAATAAAGCATAAGTATTTATCATTACCAAGAAAAATGAGTATAGAAATTCTATGAACTAAACTATTAACAAGAAATATCACCTTGAATGAAAAAGCTGAAAAGGCACAGAAGTCTGCCATCATTTTGTAATACAGTATAACCACGGAAAAAAGTCTAAACTCCGTTCCACAAGTTTGGACTTTATCCGAGGTACCACTGTACCTGTTGTAGAGTGGGAACAGTGTTCCCTATGACACCAGCAGAGAAATGCTTTCCAAGTAGTGTCATATATCCTCAACATGGAAGGTCTACTTGACAAATTGCACAGCATAGCTTCACCAATAGGATTTTAGCCAGACAGGTCTAGAAAACTCCACATTGAACTTTCTTGAAAATCCAGAAACTCACATCAGTACTTATAATTTTCTTATTCTTTTATGTCTCCTTTTGCACTATACCCAACTTTCACATAAGTTTGCAATGCCCATGAACTAAATCAAATCTGGGGAACCTAACTGCCTTCTCTCCATGGCTCAGAAGTTAATTGTCTGAGAGCTCCTATATGCACCCTTAAGCTGTAACTGTACTTTGTTACACCTTTTAAAAATGTGTTTTTTTATCATTTGTTTTGAAAACTTTTCAAAACAGCAAGAGCTAGAAACACAGCATTTTGCATGGATATTATAAATTTTCCAGCTGAATTGAGCTAGTTACATCTAAAACTGTTTTTCCAGAATATCAACTGAACCTGCTGATTTCACTTTTAGTAGTGACTGCGAGAATCAGTCCAGCATAGAGTATTGGAGGAAGACTCATGGAATACCCTGAAGGAAATGGTGAGCCACTGTGTGAGACAGAATGCTGGACTGGATGGGATGTGGCCTGTTCCAACGAAGCTGTTCTTATGAGTTTAATTCCCTCTTCATCCATAGAATCATACTTAGGAATGGCAACCACCAACCATTCCTTGAGTATTTCCCGCATACTGTATATCAAAAATCTGGTTAGAGTTGTCATAATTTGGAAGCAACTTGATGGCACATGACTGCAAATGTATCCCTAATAAGTGCTATTTTGTATTAACACTAGCTAACATACGACATAGTTAACAGATACTTATCATTGCAAGTTGAAAATCCTACTAGGGTCACCATAACTCAAAAGTGACTTGAGGGCACATAACAAAAAGTGGGTGGACTTCTCTGTAAAGCAGGCACCTTTAAAAATTTCTGCCTACAAAGCAGTTCATCTGTTGCCCATTAGAGGTCTTTTTATTTCATAATAAAACAATGTATACTCTGTAATCAAATCAACTGGATTATCCAACAAAGTTTTATGAAACTAATGTCCCCAAACATCTAGTCATGGAGTTTGCTTCTGTGTGAGTGTAACTGAGTTCTGTCACGTGAGAAAAAAGACCAACATTTAAAATAAACTTTGAGGCAGGGAAGATGAGCTTTGAGGTATCAGACTAATGGGTTTTCTAAAACTAGACAAAGTCAAGTTCATTAAAGTACTAGTGAAAAATTCACAAGCTGGAAACTAAGGTGACTGCCTAACACTGAGGGGATCCATCCATTTTACCATATCCTCTAAACTAGCAGATTCAATAGTGATTGCTGTATATACAGTACTGTATTTCTATCAATTCTTAAAGCCCTGAAAGGAAAGAAATGGTGCCACCTGCTGGTTAGAACATAATGAACTAAATGTTTTACGCAAAAAGAGGGTACAAGTCACAATGGTGATCAGTTCAAATGATGAATCTAAAAAGCTGAAACTCAGATCCTCCCAGCTCTTTGTAGTAATGCAATCTGCCCATACTCCATTACATTCATCAATACCGAATGTTAAGTCAGATACTACATTAAAATAATTGAAGGGTATACCCTTTTTGTTGTTTTTGAGCAATAAAAAGCCACAAAATAGCAGGGTTTTTTCTTTTGATATAGTGGAACCCTGACATACAAACGGTTCTACTTACAAAAAATTTGACATCCAAATAGAAATCCTGATTTTAAAAAAATCAAAATATAAATTTTTAATAGGGAAAATTTGACATACAAAAAAATAGTGACATCTAGTGGCCTCTTCTGATAATGCAATGTGGTTTTGACATACAAATAACCTCGTGGAACAGAAAAAAAAATCATATGTAGGTTTTATTGTATTCAAACTTAAAGGTAAAGGTTGCCCTTGCTTGAAAGCCAGTCGTATCTGACTCTAGGGTGGGGTGCTCATGTCCATTTACAAGCCAAAGAGCCAGCAGTCTGCATCCGCATGTTTCCATGGTCATGTGTTAGGTATGACTAGACTCCGGAGCGCATGAACAGTTACCTTCTCACCAAAGTGATACCTAGTTATCCACTTGCAATTTCTTGCTGTCGAACTGCTAGATTGGCAAGAACTGGGACAGAAACAGAGCTCACTCCGTCACAAGGCACTTGGGTCTTGAACTGCTGACCTTCCAGTCGTCAAGTTCAGCGTCTTAACCACTAAGCCACTGCCTTCCCCATATTCAAATTTAGGACAATGTTAAAGTATGGTTTTAGAACCAGCTACGTTTATTGAATATTATGGCACCATTCTGTTCACCTAATAAAATTAAGTGTGATCACTGATATCCTATTTAAAACATTAGAAAGAAACCAGGCGACTGTGGGATTGTGCTGTTTTTTTATTGTTTTCCATGGAGAAATACATCATCTGTTTACAAAATAGCTCTTGAAAAATACAAGGAGTACAGATACTATAAAACAAAGCAACTCCAGTCATGAGACACCTACGTACATCATGCGAAAGCAACATTCTGATCTCCAGGTTATGAAAACTAGAATTAAAAAGTCACTATACAGAAAAAAGAGTCCAAGTTCCCAGCTTGGCAAAACTTGGGTGCAGATACATGAAACGTTTAATAAAATGAAAAGGGGGGAGAAAAAAAAAGATATTTCCTGATGTGTAAACAAAACAAGACTAAATTTGTGCCTGGCAAGTTCAATCTAAACTCCATAGCTACACAAAATACACAGACAGCTTGTACACTTCAATTGTTAGTTAAACCTTTTGGATTGAGTGTCCGGGGGGGGGGGAGGTGAGTTGAGTGTGGGGGCATGTTAATGGGGTAGAGGTTGAATCACAGGAGGCAGTTTTGGGCTAGGGCAAGAATTTTGTATACTAGCTGTTGTGGACAAAAATAGCGAAAATATTTTTTTAAAAAACCCTTAGTTACCGCACAGCTGGGGAGGCAGGGAATAAGCTACAATCTCTTGACTTTGGAAAATTAACTTATAGGGAAAAGGAGAACAGCGAGTCATTTTACTTCAACATGGAAATGCACATGTAGGAAGATTGAGCACAATGCAGGGAAAGAAGTCATTAAACATGCCGATCAGAAAATATGGGAAGGGCAACTCAGCCATTCCGCTTATTTTTTGACTGAATCAAAGTTACATGTAGGTTTTGTTATTTCCATATAATAATCACTGGCCTTCCTCACTCTCTGCTGCGTCGTAGTCATGAGAAAGTTTCACCTGTTTTAAACAAAGCTGTCGCAAACCTTTTTTTTTTTTTACAGCTGCATAGAACAAAAACGAAGACAACTGGGTAAGGAAAGTTGATCAGATCTTTAAGTGCCTGCTAGAAATGTGATTCTTATTTTTAAAAAAATTCAGAACACTCAAAAAGACTACTTTCAGATGAGCTATCTAAAAATAAAACTGTTAAAATCCTAGAGTGGGTAAGATCTGCCTTTACGTTTAAAATCCCAAGATGTTTGTAATATCAGGTAGGATTTAGGGAGTGTACAAAACTCTTTTATTTAGTGATGAATAGGCTGTCAGACAGGATTATGCTTCACAGGCACACTTTATTTGTTTCATTCATGGGGAGAAAAAGGGTCACAGTTATAGTTCTTCTGTAACCATCATGACCCATTAAAAGAAAAGAAAAATACCAACACTTGACCGACAATCAGTCCTACTTTGCGCATACAAACAGTAGCCCAAACTATGTTCAAAAGCTTCTCATTTCCCTCTAAGAAATATGGTGGCAAGAAGAGGAAGGGAATAAGGAGGTTTGATTAGCTCAAGGAAAAAAAATAGTTGCTTTTTGGTAACTGATTTGTATGCACTGTAAAATAACCCTATAAATAAAAAATAGACCATTTCTTAATCATGCCCCATCAAACACCCTATGCCTGTTTTCTCAAACTTACTACCTCAAAATTTGACTTTTTTAAAGGGGTTACCACAGTTATAATGGCAACTGAGCTAGTACACAATGTATATCCCATTTCCTAATTTGAAGGTCAGATATTGAAGAATCTCTTCAATAAAAATAAAATCTATCAAGCTGAAGCGCTAAAATTAGTCATATCCCAATAAAAAAGTACATAAAAGTGCATTTAAGGGATTCTTTTGCCTGTTTTAGCTCTATCTTTTTTCCTTCCAAACAATGCATCAACATAAATCCAATCAGTAAGTCAAATATGGCTAGAAAGAGTATTCCCATTCCTTTTAAAGGCAGTAATCCTTTGAAGTATTAATGTAACTGTTGCTAACACATTAACAGTACTCCTGGCTTCACACAGTAACCTGGACTTCGAGATCAAGTGAATACAGCCCAGCAAGGGAAGTGCACAAAATATACCTAAATCCATCTCTGTCCACATTCTTGTCTTGCACTCTCTGGCCTCAGTTTCAGCATTAGAAGACGACAGGTTGAATTGGCAGATACTGTTTATGGACCCCTGAGGTTGGTTTTACCGATTCAATCTTAGTTTTATTGAATTTTTGATAACTGGAATAGGATTTGCAGGGAGAGCAGGGATATCTGAAAGATCTGTACTGGGAACTTTCTGAGTAAGAAAAAAAAGGAGAGACACAGTTAAATGCATTAATTCCAAATATAAAAGGGGCTACAAATATAAAAGGGGCTACAAACATGTCATGGCCAAGCATATCACAGGTTGAAACCATTATAATGGCAAAAACTGTACTTTTTCCAACAGTAAATATGCAATAAAGGTAATTCACATATATCGGTTTCAAGAAACATACGTTCCTCCTCTAATTCTATTTAAATATACAAGGAATGGTAGGACAATGAACCACCAATATTAAGTCACAATCCACATACAGTAGACCCTCACATAACGACGTTGCTTGGTTCCGCAAGTAGCGTCGCTATAGGGAAACGTTGTTGTGCAGTTTTCAATGGCAGCTGCGCCATCTAGCGGCAAAAAACTGTCATTATCCGCACGACGTTAAAAAAAGTCGTTAATCCGCACGACAGTTTTTCATCATTGTGCTGATAATCACGTGGCGAGAGACGATGCGTCGGTATGCGGAAATGATGCTATTCGAACGCGTCGTTAATCGAAGGTCCACTGTAGTATATTAGGATGCCTACAATGCCTGCAGAAATTAATTTGGCATGTTTTAGGAAGTATTTGGGAACACATACAAAATTCAACCAAACTCTTAAACTACATTATGGTTTTGTGAAACTGGCACTCATACTATTGAATATCTTGAGAAAATAATTCCTGGGCTTTTAACGTCTTTTGCCATTCAAGTCAGTAAAATGCAGAAACAAATTCACCTGAGGAGCTTGCAGAGATATCGTTGCTGGAAGAGTTTCTGGTTGAGAGGCCATATCTGATTCGGCATCAGGTAGATCCTGAAAAAGATGGAAGCAAGAAAATATGCTGATGCTGCTCAACTACATCCCTGGAAAACACTATTCGTTCATAGTTTACTACATCATAAGAGGGGACAAGGCCTTTGAAAAATCCTATCTCAGCTTTTCAAAAAGGCTGCTCTGAATTGTTAATGCCCGTGGCCAAATTACTCACAAGGTTATCCATATGGCTATATGTAAAATCTACAGTAAATAGTAACTGAAATAAAGAGCAGTGTCACCAAGCTAAAACAATTGCAACATTACCACTAAAGGTAAAGGCTGTCCATGCTCAAAAGCCAGTCTTATCTGACTCTGAGGGGAAACGTTCATCTCCGTTTACAGCCAAAGAGCCAGCACTGTCTGCATCCACAGACATTTCTGTGGTCATGTGGCATGCATGACTAGACTCCGGAGTGCATGAACACTGTTACCTTCCCACCAAAGCAGTAGCTTATTTATCTACTTGCAATTTCTTGCTTTTGAACTACTAGGTTGGCAGGTACTGGAACAGATGATGGGCGCTCACTCCATCACGCAGCACTCGGGTCTCCAACTGCTGATCCACCGACCTTCCAGTCATCACGTTCAACATCTTAACCACTAAGCAACCACAGACCCTAGCAAGCATCTAAACTCAGTCTTTGTTACCCTTCTGTTTTGTTTAATACCGTTTTTCTTGCAGAGGTCACTACTTAGAACACTTTGCCTCACTGCAAGCCTGATACAGAACTCAAGTACGAAAACTCCCTTCTGGCTGAGCTCTATACTGGTGTTACTAAAATGTAACAATGGATTATCAGTTTTAAAGAAGCATTAACAAATTGAGAGAATTCATTCACTGGGCTGGATTCAGTGATAGAAAACAATGTATTATTTCAATGTCATTTTTTAACTGAAGTGATGGACTGACATTTGCATTTTTGCACTTACATTACTTCATGGCAAGCTGGGATCCAGCTTAAACAAATTCACGGCAATGGCGTTTTTTTCTGAAAATGATTTCCATGAAAAAAATGTATGCTCGGATACGAGTAGCAGCCGCCACCATCGACTTCAATATTAAGCTACTATGAAGCCTCATGGCTGCAATCTTTCTTACATCATGGAACCTGATGGAAGGGGGTGGGTTGATTGTGTCGCTGGCACGTTTACACTGCATTGTGCATGACTGCTCACACAACTCATTTCAAAAAGTTTTCTTTGCTATTTTAAGTTACCCATTGCCCAAAGATTGTGGCTTTGGACAGTTGTGAAATCAGTGGTGGTGACCCCATGGCCTTCTAGCAGCTGCAGGGCTGTAACCTCCATCTGCCTCAAGAAGCACTACTCACAAGGGGTTTGTGGAATTGTAGTCCAACATTTTGAAGGACAAATGTTTCCTACAGTTGGTTTAAATAAAATATGGTCTGTCAGAGGTGAGCAGTCAAGATGATCAACTTCCAGGATCAGTGGCCTTTTGTGCCTTGAGATAGTTGGCATAAAGTACAAATGGGAAAGGGATGTTGATGTTCTGTCCAGTTTATAGACCAGTGTTTCCCAATCTTTGGTTTTTGGACTTGAATTCCCAGAAGCCAAAACCAATTTCCCAAAGCACTGATCAGCCAATGTACTGAATTAGGCTTCTGGGAATTGAGTTCCCTCTGTGGGGCATGAGCCCCACATTAGGAACCACTATTGTAAAACTGTCCAGAGTCATGATGAGCCCCTGTGTGAAATCATGTTGAACTTGAGGGGCTTTATTAAGTAAACGTAAGCTTTGACAGGTAGTGATGGACTTGTTAGATCATCTGTGCACTTTTAATAAAATTTACAGTCTATGGATAGTGGGTCCCTCTTTAAAATGTATGTCATATTATTTTGCTCCTAGACACAAGGACTTTCATGCGTACCGTCCTAACCAAATGGCAACAGTCTCTATGTAAGATACCACTGAAGCATATCCATTAATGGACATAGAAATTTGCCTTGTGTTCCGTGAACAGGGGAGTCCAGAGCATGATCTTAGGTTCCCTCTTAAATTTACCTTAGTTTCCATCTTATCATGATCACTTATATCAAGACAACTAGAATCTTCACCAACTTCATCCTGTTACAAAACAGAAAAGCCATAATCAGATGTGACAGTAAACCAAGATGCAAGATTAATTTATTAAATGGCATTTCATTGAACAAAACAAAAATTATATTCCCTGTGTCTTTTCAAGAGACTGGATATATACTATATCTGAATGCATCTATTGTTACCTCTAAAGAAATATGAACAGGAGGAACACAGTTACAAACACCTCATAGCCAGACTTGTATTCAAAGCAATCCTATAAAGCCCTTTTAATCTAATCTAATCTAATCTATATAACTAAAATCAAGGTCTGGCGCTGTATGTTCCTTATACAAATCCACAACCCTGCACCGATTGCACTGAAACTCGGCACACATGTACCTTGGGCTGAAGGGACAGTCACTACAGGGGTGACAAGCCCCATGGGGAGGGGTACACCCCCTAAATCAATACGCAAAGGGGACGCCCCCACCGACAGGAGAAAAAGCAAGGGGGAAAAGCCAACCAGGGGGATTGTGATGTCATCGCCACAGCTCAACCAATTCCCAGCTGACCAGATCTGGGGCTCTGTGACATCACAGGGCTCCCTAATACAAAGCGACACCCCTGCACCAATTGCGCTGGAAAATGCATGCACGCCTACCTTTAACACCTGGGGTGGCCGGTGTGGGCAACCAGCAGCCCGCCTCGGGGTCCTTGCCCCTGAAAAGGGGCTGCAATGCCCGCCCTCCCGGCTGGCAGAAATGACCAGGAGAGGTGACTGCGCATGCGCGAGAATCCATGCATGCGCCTAACCGTGCCTGGCGTTCCAGGCTGTGGTGCATGAGTGAAATTCTACGCATGTGCCAAAGACTGCCCGGTATTCCAGGTGGCGCATGGCCTAGCCACCAGTACAGACGACGGAAATTACGGCTGTCCCCGCCCTAGCAACTACTGTTGGTGGGCAGCCACCATGGCATGGCTCCTCTGCACTCCTGAGGCATGCCGTGGGGGGGGGGGGGAGGGAGAACCCACAGCAAGGGGGCGGGCGGAGGATGGGACCGGGCCGCCTCCTTCTGCAGGCCTCCGCCCCCCAAATAGGTCCTCTGCCCACCCACCCAAATGGAGCCTCCCTTCCGCCTGACACAACCCACGGGAGGACAGAGGGGCTGGGCTGCGATGGCTACCCAATGACTGTAGTCGCTGGGGAGGCCAGCGGCGGCGGCCAGTCAGGCTGAGACGTCACCTTGCGGCGGAGCTGAGAGAGCGGCCGCGGCGACAGCAGACAAAAAGGTAATGCAGCTGGGGTGGGGGCCGGGTCTCTACTTACCCCCGGGCAATGCCGGGTTCTCTGCTAGTGTATATTAAAAAGAAAGTGTGACCTGAGTCTCAGATTCAGTGTCAATCATAACATATCAGTGGCCACAATTCAGAAGATGATGCACACATGGTATTAATTTTCGACAACATATAACAGAAGGCTCAAAGTGTTAATAAAAATACCTCCTCCGTTTTAATTTTTTTGGGAGACTCTTCTTTATGAGGGGATGACGTTCGCTTCACGCCTGCCACGGGGCTAGTTACTTTAGCTGCAGTATTTCCTGAAAGTCTCTGTGGTTGGTTGACAAGACGGGTTGAAGAAACTACTCTAGAAATGGTAGGCTTTGGTGGCGGAGAGATGGCTGGCTGTGTGGCAGTTTGAGGAATGCTTTCACTTGATGAACCTAAGGGGAAACACATCGTATTTATTACAATGTCACCCAAAATAAGAAGCTATACTTTAAAAGTATTTAGGCAATATTTGTGTCATTGTTCAGTGCCAAGCCTATAATCCCATGAGCAGCACTGCATATGTGGCCATAAACCGGGTAGCCCAAACTTTTTGGGCTGTGGGCCAGTCATGTGGTTCAGGGGGCCGGTCATTATGGCCCGTGGGTCGGATACACCCCCAGCGCCAATTCATCCACCCATACAGGCGCGTTTCACTTCCGCTTCCGGGAGCAATGAGGGCTTCGTGGGCCAGATGAACTGGGGGCTGGATCCAGCCCACGGTCATAATTTGGGCACCCCTGCCCAAACAATAAAACAAAACTGGAGTTCTGTACACCAAAATAATCTCCAATCTGTGACCTGTCTGTGTTAGTTTCAAAACCAAGCAAGGCTACATTATTTTGCAGGCTCATTTCACTGGTTTTTGAAAGGTTTGCTATTTTATACAGTTTGTGTATAGAACCCCATGGTTCTATACCTGCTCATAACCTGAGTTTGATCCTGAGGGGCTCAAGATTGAGTTATCTTTATTCTTAATCACCAGATTTCTATACGGCCAATCTTCCTGCTTTCCGAAGTCGGTAAAATAAGTACCCAGCTTGTTGGGGGCAAATTGCTAATTACTTTGTGAGCTGCCCAAAGTGCTCTAGGCGCTATGGGGTGATATAAGAATATAACTGCTATTATGCTGGTTTTCCTTGTCACATGAGGGTAAGGATACTGAATCCTTTTCTTAACTACAAAAACTATCAGCTGCCTCCACACTCATTGCCTAAAATTTCTTTAAGCAGAGCTTCAAATGAAAAAATACTGGCAACTTGATATAATTATGTACATGACTGTTCTCCCAGGAGACCTGACTGCCATTTAAAAGCAAGTTACTTGACTTCATTATTACAAAACATTGCACATGGTTTTAAGGCTTGTGTTGAAAGTTTACACAGATACTATTTTTTAGTGCTCAGATTCCACAGCATCAAATCCTGCCATTGATACTAATGCTAGTCTAAGGAAGGTCTAGCAGTTATGTGCAGCTTCTTCACAAATGAAGCTTAGGAGAAAACTAGATACCATAGCATAAACTACTTAATTTCAGGGTACAAAGAAAAGCAAGTTTAAATTCCTTAGTGCTAAATGCCAACTGGTACCTAAAACCTAGAAAAATTGTAGACACATCTGAAAATAGAAGTGCTGAGAAATAGACTGGCCTAAAAATTATCTGTCGATCATCAAATCCACAGGTGAAATGTTCTCTGTGTCTTCTAAATAAATGGAGCTCAGTTATAGCATTATCAATAGCTCAATGCTGCTGTTTAAGGGAATATAAAGGTTTAAAAGGGGTTTCTGGGTGTGCTTGTAAAGCCTGTCCCCAATGCTCTTTAGTTCCACTTCACATCTGTGGAAGGCTAATATCTATACCAGTGATGGCGAACCTTTTAGAGACCCAGAGCCAAACTCTGACCTAAATCACACTCTGAGCTGGGGGGAGGGAGGAAGCGCTCCCATTGGGCTGTTGGGCAGAGCAAACTCTATGCTGCGGTGACAGTGCGCTTGCCCACAAGAGAGGGCTCTGAGTCCCCCCCCCCCAAATCTGGAATGCATGCCACAGGTTCACCACCACTGATCTATACCACCTCACGAAGAGCACAAACCATTTAAGAGAAGATTTTGAATGAAGATTAATTCTCCTGCTCTTTATTTTGGTTTCTTTATCAACAAGCCATAGCAAAGTATGACAAAATACTGTCACATAACAACCGATAATTTTAAGAGGAAAAATGGTTTAATGGTTGAGGAGTTGAGAAAAGTAGCATTTGATAAGATTTATATTTTTCCTACCCCCTGAGCTTTCACTGGAATTTGTTTGCGACACAGTGACTTCAGAAGCCTGTACGTTGGTCAGAGATGCTGCCGTCACAGCTGGAGCAGGACTGCTTCTGCTGAAATATTTTTTTAAAAACACACACACACATCAACAATCAGAACACAGTAATCAATTAATTGGCCTGGACAAACCAACCAAGCCAAACAACTAACCAGAGCCTTCAAAACTAACACTTGAGGAGCCTTTTTATTCTGCTACTTCCTTGTACTGTAAAAACAGTCCTGTTGGAACTTGGCAGCCACACTATATGGGCTACATTCACATCGTTAGGTTCCAATAGTCTGGGTAAAATCCTGTTCATCCAGGCATAATACTAAGTTGCTTCTGACAACAAGGAACTTCACAATGTCTAATCTTCTGACAGAAATACTTCATGGATTACCCCTTCTCCCTGGGCTCTATCGTAGCTACTGCAGTCATTACTCAAAATTATTCCAGCGTGGTTATGTAAAGGGACTTGACCCCACCATTGCAAATTATTATAGATAATTTCTACTCAAGAAGGTGCTTCTGGATTTAAAGGATTAACCAGTGAAAAATAAAGGATTAGCCACCTGATTGCTGAGATATTTGGGGAGGCTCCTCAAAGTGGCCTGATATTGATATGCTATGATGTGGCCCCATATTGGGCAGATGTTATCTAGCCCTTTTAATTCTATTTTGTTTTAGATGTATTAATTTTAGCTTTGTGTGTTGTTATATGCTGGTGGTGCATCTGACATGAATACATAATTACAGATAATTATTATAGCACTAGATAGGTAAATATCCTCGTCAACAATTGAGCTGACAGCCTTGTGTATAGTGGGTTGGACCCAGAATTTTATTCTACTATTCTTACAAGGAGCAAGAACTGAGCAACCCTCCAGCTGGTGGGTATGGGAAGAAGAGAAGCAATTTTAATCAACAGACCCATCTGCACCAATACCTCCCACTGTTCAGAACTACATTTCAACCCCCAGAACAGATGTTCACGGAACTAAGAGAACCACGTGTGTCTGTTTTCAGAACCAGCAAAGATCACCTCCTCCACTGTTAAAAGCCTATGGAAAATCTTGACCAAATCACTATCTTCCACCAACTGATCAAACACACATTCCCATGGAATTCTAAGCAGGATTTTTTAATGTGTCTTTAGGAGAAAGCTAGTCTATTCAACATAATCTCAGGTTACTTATGAAGGCTCTGAGTGTAAAGATGAAATGAGGGAAATCAACAATGTTCAATAATGTGGCTCTTGAGACACAGAAACAGCAATATATAAACCCTAACACAGATAAGTGGCATAGGTAGTGTTACGTTGGACTATTTCATCAACTAGAAGAGACTATGCTGTGTGGTTTTTAAATTTACAAAGCATAAATTCTAGATTCTTGCAGTATTTTCTGAAACCAAACTCATCACTGGAAAAGCATACTTGAATGGCTTGAGTCCAGGCATATGGTTATCACACCATATGAGCCTCCAAGATTTTTAAGATTGACTGGGGAGACTTTTCTCTTGGTTCAATCTCCTTCCCAAGCTCATTTGATGACATAAAAAAGGGTCTTCTCAGGCGCTGCTCCCAAACTTTGTAATGCACTGCCCTGAAAGGTCAAATTGCCTGAAGATGGGAGGGGGCCAAATACCTTTTCAGGAAAGCTTTTAAGCAGTACGTGGGGAGACTAGGGAATGCTCTATTCATTAAATGTAGATATTTTAATTGTTTTAAAATAGTTTTTCATAGTCACCAGCATTTAATTGCTTTTCGGTGTATAGTTTTGTATAATATTTTAACATATAATTGTATGATTTTAACTGTTGGGGAGAAAGGCAGCATGTAAATAATATAAGTAAATAAGTACCCCTGAGAACTTCCAGAACTGTTCAATGGACTTGTCTTCGTAGCACTGGTAGGAGAAGGCACAGATGTGCTGTTATCACTATCCATGGATAAATCTAAGCTGCTGTCATTCAGCGCTGTTAACCTGACTCCTTCTGTTGAATGCTGAAATCAAAAGGATTTTTTAAAAATCACAAAAGAAATTCAGAAGCAGTAAAAGCATAGCACAATTTGGAAGTAAATGTAGGTCTCTATCCTAGATGACAATCTGAAAAGCAATGTACACAAGCTAGTATATTTTTATGGACCTGTTCAGATGTTACTTGTAAGGATACTCTTCTCCTCTTACCAAAGCATGGGGATTAGTCTGATGTGAGCCATACTATTTTTGAATATGCTCCTAACACATCCAAAGCATACCTGTCAAGTTTCGGGAAATTTCTATCAAACCCCCGTATTTTACACTCTTTCCCGCCGTCATCCCATATTAGTTAGACTGCAATTAGACTGGAGGCCAGCACAGGATAAGCATAGCTGTCCAGTTTCCCATTTTGGCCGGGAAATTTCCCTTATTTGACAGAAATTTCCTGAAATTTGACAGGTATGATCCAAAAAATTATTCCAGTTTTTTCCCCCTAGGAATAAATTTGTATGTGTGGCTTTGCATGCAAACAAGTACAAACAGATGCATATATTCAGAACGGAGATTGGTACAACTTTGATCAGACATGTCATTCTATGCTACTTGGGTACAAGTAGCATAGGAAAAAAAACCAAGACAATGTCTTGAGTTGAGAATTTTTTTTTTTGTTAAGTAACATTTGAACAGAACGAGACCCAGATTCCAACACTTGTGGTAGTTCAGTCTATTCCCTTGACTGCATTTTTGCGCGTATGACTGGATCAATTGTGATGTGTACATGAAAGTACATGCACACTTGAGTTCAGTTCTTCACATGTTTCGAAGATTTGTTACAGTAAGCCATGGAAGGGTTGCAAAAGCTTAAAACGACTTTAACAGATGTTCAACTAATCTCTGAATTCTAATGAGGACAACATTTTAAACCTGTTAAGTCCACAATATGAAATACGTGTTAACAATTACAAGCAGCTATCATCCTAACAACAAAGTCAAAAAGAATCCAAACCTCATGTCCAAAGAAACAATACTAGATTACTTCAAGAGTATACGTGCATACCTTCACTGTAACCAAGGAAGTTTAGATTATACGATCCCTGGATACCCTTTCTAGGACATACTTGCATTACTTTGTGTGTCTATTAACTAATTAGAACCCTCACCTTTTTCTTTTTCTGAAGCACATGATTAGGCAGCAGTTGGTTCAGTTGCCTTTTCTTAACATGCATTGCAGCAATTTTCATATCCATCTCAAACATCTTGCTGTTGATTGCTTGCCTATAAACTATATTATGAGAAGACATTTAAGATATTTCAAATTTGAGGAAAACCATTACTTGCCCTGAAAGAAATATACAACCCTGAGCATTCGGGTTTTAGAAAGAAAAATAGCAACACTTTCTTCTAACAGAGGGGTGCCCAAACTAGGGCCCACAGGCCAGATCCAGCCTGCAGCACCAATTAATCCAGACCACGGCACCCTTGCCATTCCCTTGCACCCACACACGCACAGAACGCTGCCATAAATGACCTATTCAGATCCCAATACTTTAACTTGATTCCATTATTTTCATCACACTGCCATGACTATCCTTTCCCAACACACTATTAATGATGACACCGTAGATTTCTATTTTTACTATCATAAGTGCAAAGATAAACATCATAACCAGGACAATTCAAAATGTGTTCTATGGCTTACAAAATCTTATGCAACTTTGGTCCAGGTGATCTGATGGGCCATTATCTGTCCCCTTATTAGGGAACCTCTCTGTCCTGTTACTCTTCACAGGGCATGTTTTGAATGAACACAAGAAAAGGCTTCCTGGTATGGCTTCTCCCAGGCTAATGAAATTGCCTTCAGAGGAGAAGTATAGGTAGCCCCTTCCCCAATGAACATCTGTTCACAGGCAAAGATATTTCTATTTGGGCAAGCCTTTCATGAATAATTGTTAAAGAGTTTGTGTGTGTTTTTTTAAAAAAATACATTTATATTGTGCTACCTTTGTTTGGGGTTAATCCAATAGCCAAAACCCTATGGAATAAATTTAGCGCAGGGGAAATGATGTTACCTGTAGCAGCACGGAATCTTAGTGGGGAACTTATTAATTAGCAACTTCTGATTAGCATCCCCTACTGCGATTTTTTGTTGTGTGGAGATTCTAATTAATAGCTGGTAACAAAATGTTCCCTGACTGGATTCTAGGTTGCAACACTGCAATTGACATAATTTCTCTTATGCCTTGTAAATTTGGTCAGCAACTTTTTAATTGTTTTTAATATTGTAATTTATTTTCACTTTATGTCTATTATTCAAACAAAGCAAAATGTCTAAGCAAGAAAGGCAACTTCCACAGTTTACCTTACGACAAACCTAATACTGCAGAAGTAGTGTTTCTTTTAAGAAAGTTTTGAATTTTAACTAACACTAAGAGCTGTCTAAATAGGTCAGTGATTCATGCATCTGACAGCAGAACCAGAGGTTGGGAGTTCAATCCCCCACTGTGCATCCCACATGAGGCAACATGAGTGTCCTTAGGCAAGCTGCAGTCCAAAGTGCCTCAGAAGAAGGGACAGGTAAACCACTTGAGTAGTAACGATTGACTTCACGGCACACAATGATTACAACAATTTAGCTATTGGGAATAACACGTGATTTACATGATACCAATTGTGCTGATTCCAAATCTGAACTCAGAATTTGCCTATCCCATACAGATTTTAAGTTAGATGTATGCTATAGCTGTTGAAATGGTATTGGGTAATGTATTTTTACATGGGAACATTATAACAGTTGCAGCTACCACTATGCCAGCTGCCACCTCAGCTGAATCACATCCCCTGGTTGCATGCATGTCCCAGCAGTGGCCAGGCATGTCTGGGCAAGTCAGTGAGCTGACATCAGAAATAGGTATGTAAAGTGAGATTAACCAAAATGGTTAATCTCTAGTGCGAAACCATCTTATTGGATAGCACAGCTAAGCCATAGTGAGTCTGTTTTGAGCTAAAGATGAGTAGGCGCAGCTGTGTTAATAAACTGGACAATATTTGTTACATTCGTGGCAAAGATACCCCACATGATCAATGCAAGAACCTAACCAAGAGGGTGAGATTTGCTTACTTAAGATCCTGGCGTCCTAGGCAGAATCGAACTTCAGATTTGGATTCAGGGCACTTGATTTAGTATAGGACACATGGATTAAACCAAGGAGCAGAGAATATTTATTTTCTGATGCATTGTAGGCATTGCTACTGTGAAGGCAAGTCTTTTGTTTGCCTTTAGTCCTTGGTGCGAACATTTATGATTCACAGCAAAACTGTATTACTCAGCCGATATGGTTTTAAAGACAGAATGAATGATTTCCAATAGTCCAGCTTACCAGTGTCCGTAAAAGACTGAATGTCATATGTAAGATCAACACTCAGATTTTCGGAGTTCTCTGTTTTCTTGAACACTAACCCTATCACCCACATTGTACGGAACTCCTCTCTGAAAAAATGAAAAATAAAAATTATAACAATCACCAACAACAGTGATTCTAATATACAGCTTCTTGTACACCATTACTGGAAAGGAAGTGGGACTAAGAAAGGGCAAGCCCATTCCAATTATGTTAATAATTACCAGCCTTGGTCAGTTGGGAACCTGTCAAAGCTGGGTTGTTTTTGTTTTAGGAAGGACAGAGCGAGAATAAAGTTTTTGCTGGTAGAACTCTGAATTTTACTACTACTACTACTCTGAAACAGATTGTTCAGGAAACATTAACAATGAGCAGTATAGAACACCTACAGAGGCTAATTTGGTGTTATGCCTATACTTAACTTTCTGTTACTCTCAATAATGTTGTAAAGACAATGTCAAATTCCCAAATTTGAGAGCTGTTTCTCTATCCGAAAAGTAATCAGTTATATTTAGCCTTTCTTGGCCAAGCAATGAGCAAAAGATTGCCTTCCTCAACTACTCTATGTCAGGGGTTCTCAACCTTTTTAAACTGGGGGCCGGGTCACACCCCCTCAAACTATTGGCAGGTCGGACTGGTGTCCCCCACCCCCCTGCCGCCACCACCGCCTTTGGCGGGGGCGACAGGGGGACCCCCAGCTGCCCTTGCCAAATATGGCAGGTGGACCACCCAAGATGCGGACTGATTCAGGGTGTAGAGCAGGGTTCTCAACATTTTTAAGTCAGGGACCAGGTCATGCTCCCTCAAACAGTTGAGTTGGTCGGACTGGTTGCACCCCACCCATTTACAGCTGTTGTAAACACGTTTACAATGGCCATAAATGAGTCCACGGCCTATTCCGCTGCAGGCAACTGGAGCAACAGCGGGGCCAGATTACTTGGCAGCCCATGGGTCGTAGGTTAAGAACCCCTGGTGTAGAATCTCTTACACACAACCCCTTCCTCACAATGGCAAAAATGCAGTTGAAAATCACAAATAAAGGAGACCCACTGAATCAGTGGAGCATGAATTGGTATTGCTTCACCAAAGTTCTACTGATTTAATGGGCTACTCTAACTGCAACTTACTAGTGTAGAGTTCAGCCAATATCTTTTGCTAAGTTTTGCTCAACAATGTATAGAACAGTTGAAATCACCTGTATTAGCTTTTATACTGCATCTCTAGATTTAACCTGGTATTTGCAGTTTAGAGTGGGTTGCTATGTAAGTACTTAACAGTTCGAAAATACTTATTTTGAGTCTTCTGAGAGAACCACAGTCACTGTAGGATAGAGGCTTACTTGTCAGCATTTTCCTTGGGTGCCGGGAACGACTGGGGATTTACATGAGCGAGTGTAATGAATTCGTTCTTTTCCAAGCTTCCAACTAAAATACGGATTTTTGATTCTACCAAGCCAACCCTGAATGAAAATGAACTTGTTGTTAACAACTACAGAAAATGTTGATTTTTAAGTTAGTTAAGTCAATCAAATTCCACGTAAACATGCACTGGTGCACTCAGGATTGCATTCAGCTATGTCTATCTATCACAAAATATAATTTGTGGGATGAATAATATCATCCCCTTGTAGTGTGCCATAGACACACATATTTATTAAGGGCTGGAGAAGTAAATGGTAGAATGGTGAGCTCTTTAAAGAGAAGTGCAAATAGATAGATGGATAGGAAAGATATAGACTGAAAAATTGTCAATAGTTCTAAGTTCACTGGATCTAAGGTCCCCAAAGCTTTACTGTTGTTGGTAACATCATAATACTTTTATAAAAACCTGAACTTGACTTTTGACCTTTTAAAAGGTAGCTACTTTAACATTAATGGGAATGAGATTATCATAATAATGAAATCTAGTGTTATTTAAAAGAAAGGGATGGTGGAATCTGTCCAGTACTCACCATTCTAGCCGCTGTTTCTCTGTTGGTGCACTTGCTAGAAGTACAATATAATGCCTTTGAAAATAAGAACAAAATTATATGCTACCTTAATTTTAAGAACACTTTGTCATCAAAGTGACTGTGTTAAAAATTCAAATCCAATTAAAGGACAGTAAATCTTTATTTTTCTGAATTACAAGTGAGATCTAGGTGTTTTTTTAAAAAAAATGCATACATAACTATTTGATGTATAAGTCAAATAATTATCCCAATTACTTCCATTTGTCAAAACAAGCATCATTAACAAAACTGGCAAAATTGTATTTGCCACCTCTATGGTTGTGAGATAGTTGACTAATAATACTACACCTGAAGGTAGATTATAGATTATTGGGAAGTGTATATACCAGTGATGGCGAACCTTCTAGACACCGAGTGCCCCAAATGCAACCCAAAACCCACTTATTTATCACAAAGTGCCAATGCAGCAACAGGGGAGGAAGGAAATGCTCCCATCGGCTGCTGGGCAAAGCGAACTCTGTGCTGTGGGGATGGATGAAGTGTTCCCATTGGGCTCCTGGGCAGAGGGGTGGAGCAAACTCTGTGCTGGGGTGACTGTACAGGTGCCCACAGAGAGGGCTCCGGGTGCCACCTCTGGCACACGTGTCATAGGTTCACCACCACTGGTATATACATAGCACAGTATTTACAGTTTTAACAATGAGCTATCTCAAAACAATGAGCTATCTCAAAATTCATTTCTAACGTATTTACTAGATCCACACGAACCAATGATGTAACATTAGAAAAAAGATAGTTCTAACTTTCTAAGTTTCGTTGTTAGTAGCGAATTGACTATAACCTTTCCAAAGCTCAAGAAACACCTATAAACACTCTGATCCCACCTCTATAGCCCCATATAGGTTCTGAAACATTCTGTACTGAAATCCCTGAGGATGCTTCAATCCTAAATTTAAAGTAGTACCTCAAGATATGCCAAGAATCACCTACAATGACCTGCTGTTTCTACTGAAAGAAATATAGCAGCATTTGTGGGCACAGTAGCAGTGTATAAGAAATTCTGTATTGCGAAACCACGAGAGGCAAATCAGCTATTTCCCCACTCATAGAAAAAATGGCAGAAATCCTGTTGATTAACATAGTAAGTCCAGTGGCGAGCATCAGGAAGTTCGCACTAGTTCGCCAGAACTGATAGAAGAAAATCTGGCTGGCCCCGCTCATCCAAGTTTTGAAATAAAGTACTGTAGTCCAGATTTGGGTGCAACGCAGGGCTTTCCCCCTGGCCACGACCACCATACCACACCCACAGTTCTTTCTGGAGAACATTGTAACATACTAAATACTGATGGAAAATACCCATGATGGTTCTTCAATTTAAAAATCACTGAATGAATTGGCTTTCAATCTTTATATTAGTATGTTTGGGTTTTATAACTAAACACAAAGAATATCACATTGTTGCATATTTAACAACCAAATTTCTTAAGTATATGTCCAAGCTGTTTCTTTTGTGTATTATTTAGGTTTGTACCCATCAATATTTAGTTTATTTGTTTCTTTTTGGAAACACATTGGTTGGGAGTCTAAAGCATTAGGAGTACACATAGCACTTACTTTCGTATACATATGATTTTTGGAAAATGCAAACCTAATTCAAAATAATCTCTTCATTAAATCAATCTAGTGTAGATAGAAGAACAATAAACATTTTTAATTACAACCAGCAGATTATTTTTAACAGTGAGGTCAATTTATCACTGCAGCAGAGCAAATACTCCTGCAGGTTAGTACAACCTATCTTTCAACGAGTTTGCTAAAGTACAAATTTCAATTTTTATTATAGTTTTTTCTCTAAGTGTTATCAAGTTGCACTGGGGAAACTACATGATAAAATTACTTAATAATAATTACTTTTAATTCCAAGCACTTTCCCACAAAACTAATCTGACACTGTGTTGGTTTTTTTGTTTTGTTTTTTGTTGTTGTTTTTTAGTGAACTCAGCAAAATAGAAAGTTGTTATCCTATGGCTAATGGTTTTAGAAAGTTGTTAGAATGGGATTCTCTTACATAGTTTTATTTAACACGCATTGAAACTGTTTCAAGTTAGTTAGTTGCAATTATGATTACATGCCCTGCTGCTCCTTGCTTTCATTATTCAATGGCTAGAAATTTCACATTTTCATAGATTTGCCTCAAACTCTTTAACCTTCTTTTCCATATATTTATCACTAGTTTAACTAGTTTTCCAGACTCTACATTGTATTTAAATCATTTTAGAAAGAGCTATGACTCGTATTACTGATACACTTGTGATGGTTAGAAGGAAACAGGAAATGTATCCGTGTGATTGTGATTTGTTAACATGAAATGAACACCATTGTCTTCAATTCAATTACTTCCATATATAAAGCTGGAAATTAAGGACAGCCATTTATATTAATACATTCAGGCTGTTTACAAATCAATATATAGAAGAATCATGCCGTAGACCTTATCAATGAAGGTTCCAATAATAAAGGTAATAGGACATTAACACTTGACAAATCAATTGTATCTTTTATGGAGATAAAACCTACTGCAAATACACACACACACACACACACACACACACACACACACACACACACACACACACACACACACACACACACACACACACACACACACACACACACACACACACACACGTCAATTCAGGGAAGTGCAATAATGAAATAGTAAAGCAAATCAGGAGGTGATGTTACTTGCAACAGACAAATATTTCTCAAAGAGTAACAATTTCTCCACTTTGGCAAAAGGAAGCCTGGTATATTAGATTTACCAAATGGATGGATACAAGTGTATTATTCCCCATTTTGATGCAAAGCAGATTAATCTCCCAAAATCTCTGTAAGTTTTTATAATTTTATAACAGAAAAGTAAAAACAAAACACAGACACATCATTATGGTAATCATTCTTACTTTAATTGGGAAAGCTGTGTTGCTGTTTTACTGAAATGCATAGCCACCCAATACAGAATATATTTAATTACCAGTTTGAAGTGGGCATGTGATGGACTGCAAGATTCACCCAAACACCTATTTTTAATAAAAGTAAACTTCATCACAATATAAGATACACACATTCCTTATATTATATCCAAAATGATATGGAATAAGTAAAATATTCTTTCTCTAGAGCTTTCTCCAGAGAAATGAGTTATAACATTTTAAAAGTTTACTAATAACACTAAGGGCTGACAACTATCTAATAAATTACTCAACTGAAATAGGTAAATGTCCCATCACGTATATTGGGGGGGGGGGGGAGAATCTGATCATTACTGTGAGAATCAAACCACTTCTCTGCCCATTCCAAAAGTTAAAGCAAATGTGAACATGTTAAAAATTAATATTCTAAAAGCATCTGTCACACCATAAAAATACATACTTGTATTTTTGAAAGAAGTTTGGAGCTTCAAAAAGTTTGGACCAATCTGCCTTACTCTGTAAAATTTCATCTGTGATAGCAAGACCTGAATTACAAAAACACATTTTAGCCTTCTCATTTTCTCTGAAGTAGGATTTACAAAATTCAAGTGATAGAAAAAGCACATTAAAACATTATTTTATTTAAATTAATGTTTTCTTTGCATAAATCACATTTGAACAGCTTACACATTAAGTTCACTAGTGACATATCAGCATAATTCTACCAACAAAATTTATTTTACTAAGCTTGTTCTGTAACATTTCAAACAAAACCCTCTTTTCTCTGCCTGTTACTGAAGATCTTGTAAAAGGAGGGAACTAGGGTTGAGACTAGGACCTTATATGTAAAAACAAGTTCTCTATCCACTGAATTATAATTAAGTCATAAAAGCTATGAACATGTCATGAGAATCTTAACACACACAAGGTGTGGCTAAAATTATTAAATTTAAAGCCTCAGAGGATAAAAGGTCAGGTGATAAAATGTGGTGGCAGCACCTTTTTCTGGGGAAGACTTCAGTCATCACTAAAATTCTTGTCAGGAATATTTCATGAAACTAAAATTACTACAGGGCCACGAAACAAACCTATCAGCAAAAATATTTAGCTACTGTAATACCCCAAAAACTGAATTTTGAAAAGCCTTGTCCCAAAACTAAACATTTTTTAAAACTATACAATCTGAAAGCACGTTAGCATACACATTAGCAAAGTGTTTGGATCCAAGTAGTCAACAGGATACATAATCTAGGGCAGATCATTTCCATTCTTTCAGGAACACTGTTCAGAATAACTTACCTTGCTTAAATTCTTCAACCATGACCATACGTGTAGAAACAGACACATTGTACGTAGAGTTCTGCTGGGGATATGCTGGTGTAATTATTGGCATAAGATGGTACCTATCACTGGGGTTTACCTATACATAACAACAGCCAATCAGTTTTCTTCAATCAAAATCAAAATACAAGATTTGGATTTGTCCATTGCAAAAAAAATTCCAATGCAGCACATGTAGTTTTATACTGGTAACTAATATAACTGTGTTAACAAGTTCAAATCATGAAATATTTTCCTACACACATATCACTAGTGACAATGCTAATAAATTAATTAATGCTGGTAATTAACCTCAGTCTCAGAACAAGAAAATAGCTACTCTACTTTTAGAAACCAGAGTTTCAGTTACCCCTTTTCTACTTAGCCTGTCTATCATACAACCTCTCTAATTCTTGAAGAATTTCCCCGAACTATTACCAAGTACATTTTCTGTCTGGAATCCCTTTGTAATATGTAGTGCAATTTACTCCTGTGATACGATTGTCAAGAAATGGCCAATTTAAAAAAGACTAAGCACCCAAAATGACCAAATGTGTTGAACATATCCTTTATTTAGAACAGTATGTTTGAGGGAAAGCAGAAAAGTGCAGATGCATTCCAATGTTTAAAAAGGCAATTTTAAAAACCCTAGTTCCTTACATTGCTTTGTTTAGTTATTAAAGAGTACAAAGGGCGTATATTACATACTGTACTTCTTATATGCTGGCGGGTAACAAGGTAACAGGAAAAGAAAACAATCATAACATTTTATATGGGTTTTCTTAAAGTAAGCTACTAATGATAACTGTACAATCCTTATAAACAGATTTTTCCCCCTGTGGATCAACCAATAGGCTCCAGTGTCAAGTATTATGTAGTCACAAATCCTATATTCATCTGGGTTTTAGCAAGGCCAGGACTTAACTGAGATAGCCACATGGGGGGAGAACAATATCCTATTTCTTTTTCACAACCATCTCTTGTATAGGTCTTATATGAAACCAATGAATTGTTCAAGAATGCATAACATATCACTGCTGAAACTAAAGAGATGTGGACATAATCAATGCTGATTGAAAGATCACTAGGAGTCCCATAAAAGCCACCCCAAGCTTTCTAAAGAAAAACTGGGGAGGGGGAGGCCATGTTCACTGCTATCCATGGCAAAGATTATTTCCTTTTTGGTTAGAAAAAACCAAGTAGGTCCTAAAGTATAAATAAAGTGTACTGTACCAGTCCAAGGTAGAACAAGATTTCTAGTTGTGCTACTGGTCACCATCACTTAAAAGCCCCAGGAAATCATACAGTAAATGGATTAGTTGAACCTCAGAGTTGAAACGTAGGCACCTTAATATTCTGAATCTCAAATTTTGAGAAATTTTGTCATGGAATCGGTGGCAGGTTTTGAGTTGATGATGGACAATATGAAGTCACATTTCTACATGTAAGACTTACCAATATTTGAACTTTTAAAAAAGAGAGGTTGCCTGGGGGTGTTATGCAAGTTGTTTTAATTTACAGTTTGAAGTTAGAGGGGGAAAAAATAATACACTAACCCTTGGGTCCCATACAGGCAAATTAAGATTGCATTCTTCTGGCTGTTTCAACAGCACTGGATTTGGCCATTCCCTGTTTAGAGAGATCGTAGCACTGAGTAAGAAAAGCACTTATGACAACCAAGCAAGCATGTTTGAATGTGAGCCTTCATTTTATACACCAGATGTAGTATTAGATGAAGCGTCTTTTCAAAGTAGCAAACTTTTTACTTTGTCTCATTAGGGAACAAATGTGGTGTTTTTTTTCTTTCAACCCAAGTCATTTTCACAGCACTTAAAACTGGCAAACACTATTATCTTAATATAGTCAAATCATATCTTTGAGGGTTTCTTTAAGGCTACCAGTATGTTACAACTATTTATGGGGAACCTTTTTTTAAAAAAATTATAATTTGTTCCATCTCTCAAATCCACACAGTATAAGAAGTACCATTAGGAACAGAGGCAGACATTATGGACACTTTTTTGGTGAAAACAAGTAAAATGTCTCTAGCTAAATTATGCCCTCCCAAAAGATACTTTCAGACACTTAAGAGTTGCTATAATAGCTGCAGCCCTAGTCATTTATCTCAAAGGATTGTAGTCCTGAAGGAGTGTGTCAGTTTTTCCTCCTGCAGTCCCTCTGCACTCTCAAAATCTGCTATGGGGGATGAGAAAATGTTTGGCTTCTGGTGAGTATAGTAAACTATAGGGGAAGTTCTTTGGATTTAGAATATGGCTTCTAAAAAGCGAATCATGAAAAATGTTATGTTGTTTAAACTGTTGTATACAGCCCAGAGTGGGAAATATCCCCAAATAGGCAGTATATAAAGGGAATAATTAAATTGAATTATCATCTCCAGCATACTATCCTTCCTGCTTGTTATATGCCAGCAAAGTATTTGTAGATGGTAAGCAATTAGCTAAATATGCAGCCCTTGTTTTTATACTCTTATGGAATATACAATACAGTACAATATTTTAAAATTCAATTCTCTATAACCGTGATGGTGAACCTTGGCACTCCAGATGTTCTTGGACTTCCCAGAAGCCCAAGTACCCTGTGAATCCACACGGATGGGTTTACTGCGATTCATCCGGCCCGCGCTGCTCTCGTCGCTCCCGGAAGCGGAAGTAAAACACTGTTTTACTTCAGCGTCCGGGAGCGACGAAGGCAGTGCGGGCCAGATGAATTGCAGTAAACCCATTTGTGTTGACTCACAGGGGGCTTGGGCTGTTGGGAAGTCCAAGAACATCTGGAATGCCAAGGTTCGCCATCACGGCTCTATAACCAGGTAGAACATCCACAATGTTCTTCCTACTTAAGAAAGCCGAATGTGCATTTGACTGAAGAAATCAAACAAGTGCATACTGGCTCGGAATCCACTAAACATGTGGGTTACTTCCCTTAGAACCTTTGAAGGTCTAATTTTTTAACACTTCTCAAAATTGGATCAGACATTTTGATTTGGCTTGAGGCAAGAATCCTGATGCTTATAAAATGTGTGGAAGGAAAATCACGGGACTGATCACAGCTACCAGCAGTATAATGTACAATGTGCCAGCTGTATAATGTACAACTGGCTGACCCCATGCAGCATAACACATTAATCAGCTACAGCAGCTTCCACAACCTCCCTTCAGCATCCCTTTTAAAGCAGGCTTTCTCAACCTTTTTGGGTCACGGGCCTGACCACGCTTCCTGGGCAGCAGATCGGGCCAGTCGCATGGTACCACCCACCCAGAAGCAATGCGCACACCGCACATGTGCAGAATGCATTTAGCGGTGTTCTGCGCATGTGTGGTGCACGGCTTTTTCTGCTTCCGGGTTTGGCGAGGGCATCGTGGACCTGAAGAAATGACTCCGAGGGCCGTGTTTGGCCCACAGGCCAAAGGTTGAGAATACCTGCTTTTAAAGCAACATGATTTTAGCCTCATAGTGTATCAAAGTGTTCAATCCTGTTTGGAAAGCATTCTTAATACAAACAAGTCTTCAAACGACCAATTTCTGGATTGTAGTGAAGGACAGGCAACATTTTCTGTGTAATAAAATCTGAATTTTATATTTTGAACTTGCATCTGTCTGAAAGCATGTCCTGAAATTGCCCATTTAACACCAAATACATCACAAAATAATTGCTATAAAAAGCAATCCGGTGATAATCAACCATTAATATCAAACAGGAGAGAGGACATTGTGGCCCTTTAAAAACTGCTATATTTTAATGTGAACTTTTGTGCATCAAGTTCACTTTATTGGACATAGAATTAAGACTATATGACTGTTGTATTTACACTTATGGCCTATGAGCAAGTAGGGACGGGGTACACGGAGAGCCTCCTCAAAGAATGTGGTATTTTTGAACCTCAAGCGGATGTACCCTGGGCAATGGCAACCTTGCTGTGCCGGCTACCTTTTCTCACTCCATGTTTGGCAAAAGGAACTACAGAATGAATTCACCAAAAGGTGGTTTCATTTTGGCAGTTTCACATCTGGCCTAGACACAAAAGCAGCAGCAGCAAGTAGGGATAGATACTGATAAAGTGACAATGGCTCATTAGGAAAGGAACAGGCTATCAAGCTGCGAATAATATGTATAAATATGACAGTTATATACTCTCACTTATTCTGAGGGAGTTCAACAAAAACTCACATTAAAATATAAGCAATTAGTCTTTAAGGTACAATGTTTTTGTCTGATTTTTGGTTTTGTAAATGTCTAATATGCTTGTATAGACCAATTCTGACTAAAGTAGATAAATACAGCTACTTTATCAAACATGTCAGCTATTTCATGAAGTATGTAAGCACGGCGATCACATCATGTGTAGATGGGCAATTTTTGTGGTCTCCCTGTCCACGTTAAGGGGTCCCAATCGGCTACACCCAGACTATGTATGTTATTCTGTCCAATTAACATTAAAATGGATGGAGCCTTAAACCAAATGGTAACAGTTCCACAAGTGACCCTGTGTTTGTTTTAAGTATTTTACATAATTCAAGCAGAGGTTCTGCACTGGAAGAACTAAAATCTTGCCCACACTGTCCCCTCATCTTGCAGTTCCCTCAGGAGGACATAATTATTCCTTTAGGTGCTCCTCTTAATCTGACACCATCTGAAGGAATGCCATAGAAACAACACTAAAATTCAGGGTCTATAATAATTTTTATTTTACTGTAATCTAAAAAGACATACCATTTAGAAAATACCAAGAAAAATTTATGTACAAGAGTTGATGCTATTGCATTTGGATAAAGCTGGCAAGTTCTTGCTACTAGCATAGCCCAGGAAACTCCACCAAGGAAACCTAGTATGTTGGAATAGATGTTGTGCCCTGTTGTTGTAGAAGGGGAAAAGACAGATTTAGTGCTTTTTCATTTAAATGGGTTTTCTTTCTTTTTAAAAAATGTTTCTCAAATGCCAACTTACGTTTGGCCCACAATTTGATAGCTCTCAGTGTTAACCTGAAATTGTCAATGTTTGGTACTAGATGTAGAATTTCGTCGGTTACCCTGCAACCTATGAGACAAAAAAACATGAGTATTTTCAACAAATACTATTGTGCAAATTACCTACTTCAGCCTATACAGACATGAATAATAGAATAACAGAGTTGGAAGGGGCCTATGAGGCTATCAAGCCCAACCCCCTACTATTGAGCAGGAACCCAAAGCAAAACACATCTGACAGATAGTTGTCCAATTTTCTCTTGAATGCCTCCAGCGTTGAAGCACTCGCCACCTCCTGAGGTAATTGGTTCCACAGTCATACTGCTCTACCAGTTAAGACACGTTTCCTGATATTCAGCTTATATCTGGCTGCCTGTAGTTTTAGCCCATTATTAACCTGCATTCTGGGATGATCACAAATAGATTCTGCCCCTCTTCTTTTTGACTATCTTTAAAGTATTTGAATCATACTATCATGTCCTCTTTAGTCTCCTCTTTTCAAGGGTAAACATGCCCAGCTCCTACAGTCCTTCCTCACCGGCTTGGTTTCCAGTTCCCTGATCAGGTTTCCAGTCCCCTGATCATCCCTGTTGCCTTCCTCTGAACCTCTTCCAGTTTGCTGGCATACTGTACTTCTTAAAGTGTAGTGAATTCTGTTCCTGTCTTCTAAGGCATTAGCTAATATTTGAGAATACTCACCACAAAATTTGTTGAAAAGGCTCTTCCCACCCTCCCACCTGCCCAGGTTTTGGCTTGCTGCTCTTGAATGTACAGAGGATAAAGCCTCAGATGTCTATAGAGCCTCTCTATGTGAATAGAAAGCCTGAAAAATCAGGTTTCCAATTCATATGGAAAGTCTGTGTTTCAGAATTCTCACTCTCCTGTTCAAAGCAACAGAAATGACAACAGAGGAAAGAACTATAGCAAGCCATTTGTTTGCACAGTGAGCATTCCCTAATAATAATACCCAAACATATTTGTGATTTACCAAACTATACCAGCTCTCCATGTCTTGAGATACATAGCAGGACAGCAGGTAAAGCCCCAGTGCAGACTTACTTCTCCTCCATTTGACTGTTTGTTGCTCTCATTTCTCTCTAGACCAGTGTTTTCCCAACCTTTGGTTTTTGGACTAAAATTCCCAGAAGCCTAAGTCAATTCTCCAAAGCACTGATCGGCCAATGCACTGACTTAGGCTTCTGGAAATTGAAGTCCCCCTGTTAGGCACGGGCCCCATGTTGGGAACCAATGCTCTAGACACATCAAACTCATACCAACTCATCAGTTTTGCCATCTCCTTCCCACTTATCTATTCCTCGGTAAATAGAGAAGAGGACTCATATTTATCTGAGAATCTTTTGGAATCTGTGGAATATATGAGACCTGCAACAAAGGATATCTTCCACCATTCAATCCAAATGTGTTCATCTTTTTGTTTGGGTCTTATTACAATACATTACTTCTACTGCAGGTTCTGGAAAATGATGTGTGAACTGATTAAATTAACTGCTCTACTTAAGAAACCAAACAGCTAATTCCTTCTGTATGAAACATAATTGCTAATGCAAAATAGCCATATTAAAGAACAGGTTAAAATATAGTTCAATGAGTTTTCACAAGCTAGTCCTTTCTCTGCTACATAAGCCCAACATCAATCAGATTTTTTTGTAATTGCCCCGAAGAGGATCAGTCAAATTTAGCGTCTTACCTTGTGTAAAAAGTTAAATACAAGAACTGTTTAAACATTTTACTTTTAACCCACAGCTGGATCCAGATTTAGTCACTTAGTAAACACTGATATCAATGAGCATAATCCACGCATGGCTAAACCAGGAACCAACCCACTGTGAATTTAGTGTTTATTACGCAAATTCTAAAATACCATACAAAATTGTTATATTAAGTTTTAAATGCTACTCTCTTGATTTTTAAAAGATTGTGCATCAAATTACAATACACTCACCATTAAGACTTCGTATGCATCTAATGTCTAAATTTTTAAGTAGACTATCATCTCGAAGGTCTAAATCTTCAGGAATAGTCTGCAGTGCTAAGCGGGCAAACAAGATATCAATCTAAATAAGAATTTAAAAAATGGAGTAAGTTCTCTCTTCATCAAATTATTCAACTCACATTTTAATGCAATTTGTATATCTCCTAAGTAATAATAAATCAAAGCTCCATGTCTGTGAGTGTAAAAACCACCACAAAATATAATATTTAGTACAATTATCTCAGGAAGTACATATTACATGACACAGGAAAAAGAAAGGCAGGAAAACCAGCAATTGCTACTATACTATGCATAACTGCACAGATGGGGCCGGGGGGGGGAGGGGGGGAGGGGAAGAAGAATCACTTTCAGTTTTTCAAGAAAGCTATGGGTTAAACATAGACCGCAGTGGGTCACTAATTAGGGTAACTGAGCCATGACTGGTAACTATTAGCTTATCACTGTAACTTGTTTCCGTTATCAAAAAAGGTATACATTCTCCAAGGAGGTATTATAGAAAATATATTAAGACAGAAGGCCTGGATCACACCTATCAAGAATATAATCATGAAATTACAGGTAGCTACCGAAGTGTCAATTTCATTCTCCTGCAAGTGACAAGTAGCAGACTAGCTAACTGGATTCTACCCTTTCCCTGTGTGAAAAGAAATATAGTGTACTTCAAAACTGAGGCGAGACAGTAGCCTCAGTAGTAGAAATAGCAGCAAGATGCCTGCTTTGCCTTCTAACTTACATTTTCCTCTATCTTCTAGCCTTTTCACTAAACATGCATCTACTAACTCCATGTCTTGGGCTCTCTGAACAATTAACCCAAATTATAAGGATGAAGTCATGCAACAGTTTTATTTCATATGCAGCCTAAGCTTCTTTTGCAAACATTATTTTCTTACTGTGCATGTACAGGTGAAACTCGGAAACTTAGAATATTGTGCAAATGTTCATTCAGTTCAGTAATGCAACTTAAACGGTGAAACAAATATATGAGATAGACTCATTACATGCAAAGCGAGACAGTTCAAGCCTTACTTTGTTAAAATGTTGATGCTTATGGTTTACATCTTATAAAAACCCCAACCCCACAATCTCATGTACCCCATAATCATCACATAATCTCATGTACGCTGTACACCATGATCATCACAATTATAACGAATTAAGGCATGACATCTCTCGCTTTGCATGCAGTGAGTTTATCTCGTACAGTATATTTGTTTCACCTTTTAAGTAAAATGAATGAACATTTACACGATATTCTAATTTTCTGAGTTTCACTTGTATTATCTTTCAGGCTACTCACGTTGACCCTCCTCAAGTTAAAGGAAAATAGTTTACGGCCATACAAACCTGCATATTTTTACTAGACCCCTTTTTGAACAAATATTTTAGCATCCTTGCTATTAATACAATCCAGTGCAAGTACATTTGTTCAGGAACATATTAGGTACTATATAACAACATCTTCATGGGCCTTGACTATTTAGAGACTATAGAGAAAGAGTGCTGTGGTCCAGCGGGTCACAAAGGTTTGGACTCGACTGTGCGACTGGACAACAAGAGAATGGGTGGAATCACATAGTTACCTTTTGTGTGAAGTGGCAACTTTATAAGGCGTTATGCCCACGCCTCCCCACTACTCCGGGAGCTGCACTGGTTACCAATATGCCTCCGGGTGCAATTCTAGGTGCTGTTTTTGACCTATAAATCCCAATATGGTAGTGGGCCAGGATACCTAAGAGACCACATCTCCCTAAGGATGTCTGTCCATCCAACGAGAGCGGACAGAAGAGGCTCTGATTGTACCATCCGCTAGAGGGGCTCGCCTCTCTAGCACAAGGAGAAGGGCCTTCTCCTTGTCCGCACCGGCCCTATGGAACCTCCTGCCAACAGAGCTACGTCTCCAGACGAAACTGCTACCCTTCAGGAAAGAACTCACAACCTGGCTGGCAGGCCAAGTATGGGGTATAGGTGAAAGGGTTGCCTCCGTGGGATGGTTGGTTTAGTGGAAAACCTCCCCCTTCGGTCCCTGCACCCTTTTTTTAGGGGGTGGGTGGTTTTAATTAGTTTTAACTATGTTATTTTTATATATGATTGTAAACTGCCCTGAGTCGGCCTCGGCCAAGTGGGCGGTGAAGAAATCTAACTAACTAATAAATAAATATCTATAAATGCAGGGGAATTTTCTGAAGCTGCTACTATAATGCACATAGTTTTGGTTATGTAACAGTCCTAAGTGGCAGCTGATGTTCACACAAATACCACCACCAAGTGATGGTCTGCTGAATCAGACAGTGTGAGAACAGGTGTTTTTTTTTTGTTGTTGTTGTTCAATAAAAGCCATACGTCGTGATGGAAAACTTGTATAATTCCTTACCTCTATTCCATCAAAGCACAGTTTGATAACAGGAACAAATGCTTCTTCGACAGCCTAGAAAATAAAATATTTTTGAATGAAGGGCATTCATACAGCCTCTATTCAGAAATTAAAATTATTTAATGGGTTGAGCATCTTGCTTGTGGTCTACTTCTATGAAAACAAAACTTTAGAGTAGCAAGCAGTCACAACTAAACCTGAAATCCATTACAGAAACATGTAATAATGATAAGCTTTCAGAGTCTCCAAAACTAGCACTAGCTCTATTGCACAAAAGCTGCAATCCTTAGCATACAATTAGTGTATCACTAGCAAGTTCCTGCTCCTAAGCTCTAATGTAGTTTCTTCTAAGGATTTCTTTAACAAAAAAAAAAAAAACATACCCGTAAGTCTTTCACTTCTTCCTGTAGTTTTAATTTTTCATAAAAAGAGGTGAAAAAATCACTCCTTTCGACATGTCTTGGTGCCACACACAATGCATCAATATCAGCACCTTAAAAAAGCATGCAAACACTGTTAGATACTATATCCAATCTTTGTGAGGAAATCTGCGATTATGATTAACTTCCAGTTTAGCCTTCTAATGTGAGCAAAGATGTTATACTCTTTAATATTTTATTTAAACAAGTATAACTGATATTGTTAGGGACTTGGCAACAATTAGTACCGTATTTATTCGTGTATAACGCGCACTCGTGTATAACGCGCACCCCTAATTTTCCATGAAACCTCGGTATAAAATTTTGTTTCACACCACGCATTGTAATTGAATGCGTGGTGAAAAAGCTTGTTCATAAGAGCTACCTCCGGGCCACGCCTCATCTCCCGCGCCACCCAATCAGATCCCGTCAATTTCTTCAAAGCCACGCCCCCGCCTCCCCTTCACCCACCGCAGCAATAGACAGCCGACCCAATTCTAAAAAAGAAGTAAAAGAGGCTTGCGACGGGGGTGGGACTCTGGGAGTGAGGAGGCGTATGGCGGGAAATGGCTGGAGGCGGAGGCCACGCCTCGTTCTGCTGGAGAAAACCACGCCGGCGCCGTCCTTGTAGGGTGGGTGACGTCATGCGCTCACTGAGTCTCCCGTGTGGGCGAAGAAATGAAGCGGCACAACCCTATTTGTGACGCACACTGTACACGACAAGGTGACGTGAACTCGCGGGAACTCACCATTCGCGCCCTCAAGGGACCGGCCGCCACTGCCACACCAGTCCTTGTTTATAACGCGCACCCCAACTTTGATTTCTTTTTTTGGTATAAAATTTTGCGCGTTATACACGAATAAATACGGTATATGATTTTTAACTACCAGGAATAAAAATATATTCAAGAAGTGCACATGCTTGACTATAAAACAATTAATTTTATCCAAAGAGTTACAAGCAAATACAGTAGAACCCCATATAATGAATGCTTCACACAGCAATTAAATCATACAATGAGGATTTGAAAAAACATTGTGCCCTGTATAACAACTAAAATTGCAATGCATCTCTATGGGGGAAATCATACAATGAATTTTTGTTGTTGTATGATTTTTCCCATAGAGATATTCGTTGTTCCATGCATCGCATATGAAAAATCGCTATACGATGCATGCATCGTATAGCAGTTTTTTCATACAACAACGAGCCCCGTGGAACAGATTAAAATCGTTGTACAAGGTACCACTGCACTTTGGTTTCATACCTTACATCAAAAGCTCATAGCCAGTCACACACACCCCATACAGTAATAGGATCTGTGCCTGCTGTAGGTAGCAAAAGACTGGTTAGTTTTATGATGTGCTGGCAACTAGGCTATAAAGCATTACACATGCCAACAACATATGTCTATGTATTTGACACCTAAAGAGGAATTAAATAGGTGCCGCCATCAAGAAAACCCAGTGGTTCTTTTGGTTCATGACAAACACTTAACACTGGTTAAATTACTAGACCATCCCACACATTTTGATGGCTCAGAACACCAGAGAATCAGATGGCTCAGAACGTCACTGCCCTGAGGACACTGAAAGCTCCCAATACAGAAAGGTAAAGGTCGCCCTTGCTCGAAAGCCACTCATATCAGACTCTAGGGTTCAGTGCTCATCTCTGAAAGAGCCAACACTGTCTGTGTCTGCAGACGTTTTCATAAACATGTGACAGGCATGACTAGACACCAGAGTGCATGGAACACTTTTTACCTTCCCACCGAAGTGGTACCTATTTAACTACTTACAATTTCTTGCTTTTGAACTGCTAGGTTGGCAAGAGCTGGGACAGAGACAGAGGCTCACTCTGCCATGTAACACTCGGGTCTTGAACTACTGACCTGCCAACCTTCCAGTCGTCAAGTTCAGTGTCTTAACCACTAAGCCACCACAGTCCCTCCAATACAGCCGTACTGTGTAATACCACTACTCCTGTGGAGGCATATCTAATCTTCAGTGCCCAGAAGTGGCCTAAACTCTCCTACCAACAGGATAAGTTGTACTATTGCCTCAATCACCAAATTGCTGAAGTGCCTGCCAGTTGCCTCCCTGTTCTCTTAAAAATTGATGACCTAGTCCTTCTGGTTTTGTGTGGGTGGCAGCAAGGAAGAGAAAAGCAGTTGAGCTAGTAGTATATACTGGAGGGACCAACAGTAAGCTGAAGCAGCATGGGCCATGAAGTTGTAGCAACAGGGCTTTCCCAGAAATAGTACAATCACTGCTCCCAACATCCTGCTGTCTGAAGCAGCCACCCAACTTGGCTCAGCTGGGGCAGCAGCAGGCATGGTGGTAGCTGCAACTGTTATAATGTTCCCATTACATTGCCCAATGCCATTTGAGCAGCTGTAGCATGCCTGTAACTTAATATCTGTGCGTGGTCGGCAAATTTTGTATTGTTGTATATTTGGGTATTATTGTATACTTTGTTAACTTTTGTATTTTTTTGGTATTCTGTATATGTTAGATTAATTTTACTTATGGTTTGCATTGTTTATTGATTTTTGTACTGAATTTACTTTTGTACTGTTATATTGTATTGTATCTTGAAATTGTAAAGGTATTTACTTATTTTTGTTAAAGTATATTGTATAATTTGTGTATTAATTTTTACTGCATATCATGTTTGTATATTGTATTTATTTTTGTTGGAAGCTGCCTTGAGTCGCACTTGTGCAAGTAAGGCGGGTTACAAATCTAATAAACAAATAAACAAACAAACAAACTTTATTTGGTAAGGCTGGCCCTGATACCTCTCACAATACCTTACTAGCCCCTGCAGAGGTCTCTAGGACTGGGGGAAAAAACAGTAACATACATATTCAAATTGGTCGTGCCTGACACATGTCCACAGAAACGTCTTTTTTGGCTTTAAACAGAGATGTGCACTGAACCCTAGAGTAGGATACGACTAGCTTTCAAGCAACGGGCAACCTTTACCTAAGCCAACTTTTAAAAGTAACTGGCAAAAACTACTCAATTACGAACTATGCACTTCTTGTTAACAATAGCTTCTCATGTCACAGAAGGTATACTTCTTCCACACATTATTGCCATGTTGTATTCTTTCCTAAACCACCATCTAACACAGTTGCAGTGCTGGCTGTAGGAAAGAAATCAGGGAATGCATTGCAAGATTAAGAATGAGACACTGTAAGGCATAATATGACACTGACTCTAATGAACATCATTATCTGACAATATGTCTGGAACTAGCGAAGTTTCAGGCTTGAACAAGAAATGTATTCCATTCATGAAAGAAAATTTAAAGAAGGTTCTGTAGGCTCTTCAGTGATAAAACTACAGTTTTGACATGCAATATCAGCTAACCACTAGGCACCAAGTTAGCAAGTATTTTATACAAATTACCTTTTGTATGTACACCTAATCTGTAGGAACCAAACGTAAAAATCTTCCCCCCGACGTTTTCAATTACAGACTGTGGAAGATTCTAAAAAGGAAAAAAAAACTTTTTGTAATCTATGCAGGCAATGTAACAGTGAAACTAGCTTTAGGTCACAAACACATCAGCTTGCTTCAGTCGGGGCATACTGATAAGCAACAGAGGACAATGTCAGCTTGTTATCATTCCTAGAGCACTATACAGTACTAATTTGCTGGGGAAACACAACTTTGCTGCTCAACTGTTATACATAACACAAATAAGCTTAAAACATTTGTCACAGAATGTCCAGAGTATGTCAACAGAAACAGCAAACTACTAAAGGTTGATGCAACAGACATTTATTCTTTATGATGGACTGACTGTATGTTCTACCCATCAAAGTACATACAGTATTGGGCTCTTTGATTGCTAAGCATCTACTTGTGTTAACAGAGAATCCTACAATCACAAGCAATGTCATCTTTTTCACTGGTGTCAGTAGTTTTAACATTCATTTCTGGCTATAACGATTGTTAATACTGTGCACTTTTGAGTACCAATTTCCATCATGGGCAGATATATCTAGAACTGCAATCTAACAACACTTGGGGACTTCTTTTTAAAAAATCTACAGGTGAAGACCAACAGGATAAAGCATTTATACCTTAATTTCACTGATTTCTCGTATCCACTCTTTTACAAGGTTGTTTAGTTTTCCCAAAATTAGAATTCTGTTAATGAAACACATTAAAGAAATAAATTAATCAAGAAATCCAGTTAGGAACTTAATATCATTGTGTATGATGCTGGTTAAGACTACATATAGCAGACATAGTCTGGGGACTATTCCAGTCCAAGTAATTTGCTCAAGAAACATTCAACTTTATACATTTTGATTCCTACCCTTCCTTGAGAATATTCAGGGGTGCCATAACTGATCATGAGCACCTATTTCTCGTATTAGTCCAACTAATCATACTGCTAAGTGGCAGGGAGAAAAACATCATGAGCTGCTCCCACATCTTTCAAACCTTCCTGATCTGCAGATGAAGTTTTTAGATATCCATCATCTTAATCAAACTGTAAAATGTAAAATTACACAGAACAGCTCAGAAGTTAGTGATCTACCTGCAAAAAAATAAATAAAAATGAACTGATAAATTAGTGGATTAAGATCAGTTGCTGATCTCCTGACTGCTGTATATCTGTACATCTGCTTAATCCAAATCATTACTGAGCCCCTGGATGCTGGTTTTTAGCAGGGTAGATCTGTTTTTAAAGTTTTAAATGTTTTTAAACAATTACCATATATAGCCGAGTATAAGCCAATTTTTCCCCAGCACCAAAAATGTGCTGAAAAAGCATACTCGGCTTACACTCAAGTCATCAGCTCGCTTGCTGCTGCTGCCCGCCCGGCTCCTCTGCTCGGAAAAAGTGGGCGGTGTTGAGAAGTTATCAGCGCCTGCATGGGATCTTTGAGGCAGGAACTTTGCTCAGGCAGGAAACGTGGTGAGGCGCGAATCTCTCTGGGCCCCTCTTGTTTGTCTCCCTTTGCTGCTGCCTGTCCACCCAAGAGTTTTTTTGTCCTGCGCTGCCGGTCTGCCTTCCCTTCCATCCCTGTCCAAAGACACCACCAGGAGACCTGGACGGACCTTGAGTCTAGTTGTGTCTTCCTTTCTCCAGGAGAAAGGAGAATGCAGGCAACGCCTCTGTGGTGAAGCCTGTCCACCAAAGGAAGGCGCAAAACTCTATCTGCCTGCCCAGCTCCCGGTTCCTTCTGGAGCCTCCTTCGTCCCACTGGATGCCTTTGTTTTTATTATAGGCATCCTCAGTGCATATAATATTTTGATTATTGAAACTCACTAGTAGCTGCTGCATTTCCCATCCTAGCCTTAAACTTGAATCAATCAGTTTTCCTGGTTTCTCCAGTAAAATTAGGTACCTTGGCTTATATTCGGATCAGCTTATAACAGTAAACATTTTAATCATTGTAATGAATAATTTATTGTTTTAAAGTTATTAATTTTCTAATACTGTGAGCTGCTTTAACAACAACACCCCCAAACCTGGGATAAAGGCAAAGAAGTAGATATGTACATAAGTACCATATTTGCTGGTATATAAGAGTATAAGCCACTCAGAGTATAAGCCACTCCATTTTTCCAGTGCATTTTAAGGGGGGAAAGTGTCTCTATATGCTGGCAAATATGGTAATTGCCAGTGTATAAGATGCATCGGAATATAATGCACTCGATTTTCCTGGTGTATTTTAAGGGGGAAAGTGTGTCTTATACACCAGCAAATATGGTAAGTAGATACATTGGTCTAAAATACTATGCTTCCCACAAGAAATTTTGATTCACTTTAATAGTTATGGAGAGAGAAATATTCTGCTCCTGAAATACTGGTGTTCTAAACTTAACATGCAGAGGATCGAAAAGCTATAAAAATTGATGCTATAATGCTATCCAGAAATGCTTAGGTGTCACCGTGTCATAGCAATGAAAATAATGGCTAAATTGAGTTCCACATCAGACCACTCCTTTTATAAGGCAAGGTATAGGTAACATTATACTGTATTTCAAATCTCACTAGTGTTTTTTTAAAGACATAGATGTCTCTCAAATTTTGGAGCAAAGATTTTGATTTCTTGGTATCAAAATTCACCATAATTTGCCATTAGCTAGATTTTTCCTCCAAAGAAGGGAAAATGAATTATACACAAGTTTAAAAATGAAAGGTTATAAGCAAAGAATGAAATGAAAATGGCTCAAGAAAAGTTTGCAAAATAACTTGCAGTCTTGATAAATTAATTATTCTCAGAATGGATGACATTGGACAAATTTACAGAAATCATCTGTACCATGTCATTCTTTGATGTTACCAACATGACATAAGACCTTACTACATAGGAAAAATACCTATGCTACAATAAAAACAAAACCAGTAAAGCATATAAAAAGCATATAATAAAAAGTAATATTTCAGGAAGACTTAAAAGGAATGCTAATATAGTGTCCCAAGTACTTAGAGATTGAATTATCAGAGTGTAGAATTCAGTTTTTATTTGTTCCATATATTACCAGATTTGTTTTCAATCCTGCCATAGAATATTAATACAGTAGAGTGCAACTGTTATACTCACCGACGTTGAAGTTCCTCTTCCTCTTCAAAGACACCAAAAGGTTTTAAGGTTTCAATCAATTTCTGCGTAAGTATACAGTCACTCTCCTTGGGGGCAGCTAAACTGATAGGTGAGGTAATGCCATAATGCTTCTGCGGTTGCTGCGTTTGTTGTGATCCCTGGGTTGTAACTGGACTAATAAAATCAAGCAAAATGCTAAAATAAATACCATATCCATACCAATGAAATCCATTTACTACATTCAAAGAAAAAACATGTGCAGGGAAAACCTAAAATTTTGCCAAACAATTGTTTACTGTGCTTACTAATAAGGCTATTGTTACCGATATATATCAGACCTTTTCTACATTACCGGTCAAGTATAAAGGCGTTTGTTGTTGTTGTTCAGTCGCACAGTCAATTCCAACCTTTTGCGACCCTATGGACCATTGCCCACCAGGCACCTCTGTCCTCCACCATCCTTCTCAACCCGCCCAGCTCTCTGCCCACTGTGTCTACAATACCATCTAGCCATCTCATTTTCTGCCCCCCCCCCCTCTTTTGGCCTCCACCTTACCCAGCATCAAGACTTTCTCAAGTGAACCCTCTCTTCTCATTTGATGTCCAAAGTACTTTAGCTTCATCTTCACTATTTGACCTTCTAAGGAGCAGTCAGGGTTGATTTCTTCTAAGATTGGCCTATTTGTTCTCCTTGCTGTCCAGGGTACTCTCAAAACTCTCCTCCAACATCACATTTCAAAAGCATCTATTCTTCTGCGCTCAGCTTTCCTTATGGTCCAGCATTCACAACCATACATTACCACCGGGAAGGCGTAACAACCTTTTAATGACCAATAGCCACCCTACCTTATAATAGTGACTGTGTGCTATCAAGCTGATTTTGACGAATGGAGAATCTCTCCAGTGTTTTCTAGGTAGAGAATACACAGAAGTAGTTTATCATTCCCTTCTTCTCAGAGGCACCCTGGGACGGTGTAGTTTGGCCAAGGCAAACTAGATTTACTCTTCTACCAGGATGCACAGGAAAGAACCAAAGTTCCCATCTCTGGATCCATAGCTAGATAACTAAACAACTAAGCTTTTCAGCCAGTGTGATCAAGATACGGTAAATGGCAATATTTTCACATTAGCAAATGTAGTACAAGGGTCAATTTAGGACATGTGATAAACAGGTTTTGACTATCATACCCCAAGAAACTGTGCAGTTTGTCAGCAATTTACATTGGATATGACTGAAGGCCTATCTAGCCCTCATCACAAAACCCACAAACAGAACCCTTTTGCTATTACTCCACAGCAACCCATACTCAGAGGCATAGTACTTCTGATCAGTCGAGTCTGGTTCTTCGTAACCACATCATGCCAGGCTTTGTAAATGTACAAAGGTCTGATTTGACATGTCCTTTTTCGTGAACATGTTATATCACTATTAATCATATGGGTAAGCTATTCAGTAATTTTAATGCTGAAATAACCTCACTGATTTACAAAACTCCATGCAAGTTTACACAACTATCAAGTTTGATGGAATTTACTCATAAATGAATATGAAAAGGATCATAGCCTCAAAAACATTACATAAATGGCAAAAATATTTGAGAATCAAGTTTTTTTTGTTAAAAACATAATATACCTATTAAACCACTATAGCCTTTTCTTGCAAGTTTCCCCCCATAGGTTTATAAAATGTCTGAACTTGGCTATACAGCAACTTACCTCTAATCCCCAGAAGTTTTTTTAAACAGAGCTGAATGAGAAGTGTCAATGAATAACTGGATTTTATATACAGTACCTCACTTCCAAATAAGCTTCAAGATATCTGTAAATCACATTTTCATGTCCAGAAAACTACACCCTATTCAGACAAAATAGCCTAAAAGGGAAGAGGGCTGTAACCATGGAAGGGAAATTCACTGCCACACAGATGTCAAATCAGACCTGTGTACATTTACAAAGCCTGGCAGATGTGGTCCATGTAGTCATGAAGGATCAGATTTGACTATGTGACTAAACAACAGCAGAATTTAATGTAAAGATCCAAAGTAGTGATATAAGTATATTTAGTTAAACATGTAACGCTGCTATGAATGGGGTACATGACAATGTAGGGCTTCTGATCACAAAAATGCTGTAGAAACATTCTGCTGAACATACCTAGATATACCTCTTCAGACATTTGTATTAGGTTTGCAAGGGTGTAACCAGACATTCATTCATTTATTTATTGGGGGGGGGAGTACTTACATGCATGCCCCCCCCAGCGCATGTTACAGTCATCCCTGCTCTTAAGATGTAACACCTAATACAACCTTTCTCTCTAGATCCAGAATGACTTGAGTTTTTCCCTGAAACATAATATAATGGCCAGAATCCCACTGGTGTTTCTGTAACTTGTGAAACCTGTGGAAGTGCCAAGACATCTCAGTCACACGCCCTACTGAGCAACTGCCATTTACCCAATGAGCTACAACTGGTCACAGTAAGTTATGCAAACTTTCTGTAAATCCACGCTTTATGCAAACACTAACAGGTTTCCAGCCAATCACAGTAATACACTGAAACGATACAATACCATTGCATACTTCATGGTAATTCCAGAAAACACAAATTAGAAATTGTGTGCCTCCGATACTGCTAAGCACACCAAGTCTATATCAGTATATACATCAGGGATTCTCAACCTGCGACCCGTGGGCCGGATGCGGCCATTTCATGTGGCCCCGCACAGCCTCCACCACACCAGGATGTGGTGGAGGAAGAGCAAAATGGCCGTTCCGGCCTCCAAAGCTGTCTGAGAGAGCGTGGTCCAGTCCCCAGCTTTAAAAGGTTGAGAAGTCCCAACTGGACCAAAAATAATACAAATTAAAATCAAATTAAAAAAACCCACAAAAACATCCAAAACAATGCCAGATACGATCTTCCCATCCCCCACAGGGAAACAGCCTCGACCAGAAACACCCCCCCCCAAAAAAAAACCCACCAGACCCCCTGAAAAATGCCAGGTGTGACCGTCCCCCACCCACACAAAAGTGACCTCCCTACCTTTTTCACCCTGCTTGCGGATCTTACCTGCTTGGTTCTGACCTGACGGAGGTGGGCGTTGAGCCCATTTACCGCCCTTACTGGCACCGGGAGAGTCTGGGGACCTTATCCGCTCGATTCCCACCTTCCTCTGAGTCCCCTGGGCAGGGCTATAGCCGAAAATGTGCACGTCCCCCAGGCCTGGGTTTAAGGCCATGAGCCTCTGCCATGGAGTACCACAGACTTCAAACAGAATCTCTACTCCCTCTCTTAAGAAACTGACCTGAGTGTGCAGAAGTCAAGGCACTCTTCTCCTAAATTAAACAAAGCTTATCTTAAGGCTGCAAAGCTAGCTCTGTCAGGCTTTGCCTCTCCACAGACATCCAGCATCTATTCTGCTTGGCAGAAGAAAGAGGGAGAGAAAAGGAGCGCAACCATAAGCTCCGCTAGCCTTGGCCTCCCCCTACCTATTATCTAGCAGCCATTTTGCATGATGAGTAAGAGAAAAGCAGGGCCACTATAGGACGTCTTTAAAAGAATGAGCTATATGTGCACTAAATAAAATAACACAGTGATACTTTTATAAGTATCCTGTGGCACAAGCTCATTGGATGGAAAGTGCCAGGTTATAGAACAGTGGTGGTGAATCTATGGCAAGCATGCCAGAGGGGGCACCCAGGGCCTTCTCTGTGCGCACGTGTGCCATCGCCCCAACACTGCTCACCCCGCCCCTCTGCCCAGCAGCCCAATGGGAGTGCTTCCTCCCTCCCCCCAGCACAGAGTTCGCCCCACCCCTCTGCGGCGCGAACAGCAGCCTGTTGAGTTTGGGCACTTGGTCTCTAAAAAGTTCATCACCACTGATACAGAATCTCAATGAACCCCTAAAAGAGGAACTAGCAAAGACCACCAAGAGCATTTGTGGCTGATACAGTTACATTCCCTGACATATGTGCAGCTTTGGATAAACTGGACAGTTCGAGAGCAACCCACCATTTGAGTATTTTATATCATGAAAACAATGAGTTCCTCCAGAAGTCATAATTGCCTTGGTGACACCATAAGGGGAACTGGAAAAGGGAGACGGCTAACCTTAAGTGTCTTGTAGTTTGAATATTATTTCAAAGTGTAATGGAGAAGGAATCCGGCACAGGGATCGGACTCATTAGTTGAAAAATGGATCTATGTTTTCCATTCACCAAGGAACCTACGTGCTCAGAAAGAATCCATACTGTGGAAAACATATTGTTTAAAATGAAAGACATAAAGTGTCTAACATTCCAGTTCTCAGGGAATCTTTGGGCTACCATGAGTGAAAACCTACCCCAGGACCTCTAGATGAAAGCCCTTTTCTTTTTCTGGAGCATCCCATCTGTATCACAATATGAAATTATATGCATATTACAAAGACTGGTGTGGGGAGGGAGTTTCTTCCACTATCATTTCCTTCTCTCTACACTTCTTAACATTTCTGGTTAGATATGCTTTGCTGCACAGCCAGAGACTGTGAATTCACTTGAGGAACAATGTTCCAGGGTTTGGTGCTCATCTCAGTTTACAGCCAAAGAGCCAGTGCTGTTTGTGTCTGCAGACATTTGGATTGACATGTGGCAGGCATGACTAGATGCCGGAGCTCACAAAATGCCAAAGTGGTACCTATTTATATGTTTGCAGTTTCTTGCTTTCAAACTCCTAGGTTGGCAGGAGCTGGGACAGATGATGGGAGCTCACTCTGTCACATAGCACTCAGGTCTTGAACTGCTGACCTGCCAATCTGCCAGTCGTCTTCAGCATCTTAATCTATCTTGTACACTACTTGTGCCTTTTTGGTTGGTCTATGAAGGCATTACCCCAGTATGGAGTTTACAATTTCACTATTCATTTTCTCCCACACAAGCCACACTCCAAAAACCACTTCTCCTTACACTACCATCTTGAACTAAATTTGATAGACAACAGAGGAACAGTAACATTCAAGAGAACATAAGAACAGCCTTGATGGAACAGGCCACAGCCCATCTAGTCCAGCATTCTGTCTCACACAGTGGCTCACCATTTCCTTCAGGGCATTATTCCCAAAGAGATGCCTTCACCTGCTTAGGATTCCCTGGAAATGATATTGAGAGATATCCTGCCTATCTCTCCAACCCGGAGGTTGTCCTTAAGTATCCATAATTATAGCCATTGATACTCTTGTCCTCCATGAACTTGTCTAATCCTTTCTTAAAGCTGTCAAGACTGACAGCTGTCACCACTTCTTCTGGCAGGGAGTTCCATAGACCAGTGATCCTCTGGGTGAAAAAGTACTTTCTCTTATTTGTTTGAGAACTAGTACCCAAAAGTTTCATGGAGTGTCCCCTAGTTCTAGTGTTATGCGATAGGGAAAACAGTTTTTCCTTATCTACTTTGTCCACACCGTGCATGATTTTATAAACTTCAATCAGGTCACCTCTTAGACGTCGTCGTTCAAGAGTGAAGAGGCCCAACCGTTGCAGCCTCAGATGGTAAGGAAGGTGTTCCAGTCCCCTAATCATTCTGGTTGCCCTCCTCTGCACTTTTTCCAGCTCCATAATATCCTTCTGGAGGTATGGCGACCAGAACTGTACACAGTATTCCAGATGGGGCCTCACCATAGATTTATAAAGAGGCAAAATGACACTTGCTGACTTATTTTCTATACCCTTCCTAATGATCCCTAACATTGAGTTTGCTTTTTTCACTGCTGAGGCACACTGGGTTGACACCTTCGTTGAGTTGTCCACCAGGACACCAAGGTCCCTTTCCTGGTTTGTCGCAAAGAGTTCAGACCCCATCAGTTTATAAATGTAATTGGAGAAATAATATTTAATACTAATAACAGCTATTAAGAATGAACAACAATAATTATATTATTTTATTATTATTAATAATATTGATAATATTAATATAGATAATATTATTAATAATTATTATATTATTAAAGACTGAACAATGAAGAACGTCATGCTATATTGCACTGAACATTCCCAATTTCTCCCCTTGGACATAGAAACTAAATTTCAGGACAAACGGTACAGAGACTCAAGAATGACAACAGGTTTGCAGAGTATGACCTTATTCCTAAGCCTCTTTAAAACCTGCACAGTACCAGAACACTGACTTTAAACACAAATTGGAAGTAGGCGTCATGTTGATTCCATGGTAGGCTGATCTCTTAATAACCAATCAGCATTATTTTAACACATTTTACACAGTAACTTTCAAAGTACAGTAAATTGCCTCTGGCCTCAAGGCAGCCATCCTTAAAGAAAAGAATTTCAGGGACAGATTCCAAGGGAAACTGCTGAACCAGATTTCACCAAGAGAGTCAAATGTATATCTCATGTACACAGGGCAAAGTTATTACAGTAAAACCCTGGTTTACAGACACCTTGGTTTATGTTTACAACAGCAAATCCAGAGGAAATGATGTCCCGTGCATGTATGATGATTTTTTACCTTACGACCGGTAATTAAACCATGCCATTTTAGACTCTAAAACGGTGCCTGCCCCCCACTGCTGGAAGTCGTGATTCATCACTTACCATGGCAGAGGCAATGGCGGCAACATTTTTGCCACTGTTTCCACAGTGTGGGGACCGTATCCACTCAGTTCCAGTCTTCATCTGAGCTCCCTAAGCGGCTATAGCAGGGAACCCACGCCTGGGCGCATGGCGCATAACCAGGAAGTTCCAGGGAGGCACACATTCTCAGCTGTAGCACCGCGCAGGGAGCTGGGACAAAGACTGGAACCAACCAGATATGGTCCCCACACTCTCCCACTGGTGGTAGTGGTGGAGACTGGGCTCCCCCAGAGGCCGGACAAAATACTCAGGAAGAAGCAGTGGCGTGGAAAAGGTAGGGAGATCACTTTGTCCTTTTTGTGTGTCGTCGTCCCCCACACACACCTCAATCGATCAATCTCAACTGTTGGGGGTCGGCTGGGGGGGGAGGAGGGGGTATTCTTAGGGGCTTCCCTTTCTCTCCTGCACTTCAAGAACTACCCCTCTTCTCCACCCCAGCTGCTAATCAGCTAGGAAGTTAAGGTACGGAGGTGTGAGATAAAAAGGGGCAAATCCTTTAAGAACACCCCTTTTCTCCACCCCACCTCTCACAGGCTGGTGGGATCGATCAAGGGATGGGGGATGATCATGACTGGCATTTTTTTGGAGGGGGGGTTGTATTTTTTTATTATTATTGGTCTGGTCGGGACCATTTTTTAATTTTTCAATGCATTCCTATGGGAAAATGTGCTTCGGTTTGCAAATGATCCAGTTTCCGACAAAAGCAGTTGGAACAGACCAAAGTCGTAAACTGTTTTTTACTGTATTTTAGCTTCTTAGTGTCAGTCCGTGACCTTGAATTTGCAAGACTTAAGTAGAGCCACTATGATTGGATCTGCTAGGTCTCCAATTCATAGTAACAACTCTATGCTGTCAAATCAATTCCAACTTTTGGCAACTTCTTCTAGAGTTTTTTTAGGTATAAAATACTCAAAAGTGGTTTTATCAGCATTGTCTCCTGATAGTGCAAAGCAACTTGCTCAAAATAACCAAGCTTACTCTCCTTGCAGGAGGCACAACAGGCAATCTATCTCTCAACCTCGGTTCTACAGTCCAAACTCAACTGAGCCATTATTCAGTAAGCTAATTCACAGTGCTTCTGCAAGTCAGAAGTGACCTGAAGGTACACAATAGTAACAATGCCATAATCGCCCAAAATAAACTGTTACTGGTTTAAAAGCATGGAATAGATTCCTTGGGAATGTGGTGGTAGTTACAATCATACAACAGGGTTCTCCCCCACCACCAAGCAGTCATTTGTGACTCCCAACACCCTTTTTGAGGACCAGAACATCTTGGAAATAGCGTTATGCGTGCAGGTGAAGAGCATGGGAAAATGGAATTAGAACTATAACTGTTTACAATGGAGTCTTTACACTTTTTATTACTAAGAGAATAAGTAAAGAAAATACAGTAAAACCCCAAGTTACAACCGCCTCGGTTTAAATTTGCTGCGGTTTACAATGGCAAATCCTATGAAAATGCTGTCCCGGTTTACAAAATTTTAATGTACTATTTCAATTTATACCACAATCAATTCAGGACCATTTTTTATTTATTTTTCAATGCATCCCTATGGATGTTTCGGTTTAAAAAAATTCCGGGCTACGACGGAGACTGTTGGAACGGAACTCCATCGTAACCCAGGGTTTTACTGTAGGTGCTTTACATATGTAAGTTTAAAATTCATTTACATAATACTAATTGAAAGGAAGTAAACCAAATGTCTAGGTTCCAAGAAGCTATAATGAATGCTAGGATGGGAACTCTGCAGTGGTGGTAAGTATCAAATTTCTTCAGACAGGCATACCTGGCATCTGCTTTGGGGTCATTACACAGCAAGTAAGAAAATTCTTTTTTCACAGAGCACTTTAAACTATTATTTTAAACTTGTTGTTTAATTCTATCTAATTACATTTTAATCAATATTTTACTGAGATCAGCTATCCAGCGGATTTTGTTACTAGTGATGAGACTTTAGGATTTCTAGAATTCTCGGTGCAGAATTCATCTAGAATTTCCCAAGCAAAATTCTAGGAGTGGGAGAGGGAAGAAAGAAGTATCCCTACAGCTGTATGTTTCATTCCATATGCATGCGCTCTGAAGGAGGAGACACTCCACTGCTCATTAGAAGTCATTGTAATGCTCCATAGGAAGAACAGTCTCTCTACCTATCAGGATCCACAGAGGGATCCTCTTACACAACTATTCTTCCTATGGAGCTCTGTAATGCCTTCAAAGCTTTGAAGATGTACTTGTGTTCAGTTGAAGGCATTACAGAGCTCCATAGGAAGAATAGTTGTGTAAGAGGATCCCTCTGCGGATCCTGATCAGGAGAGACACTGGGGGATACTGGGCAAATTCTAAGAGTGGGAAGGGAACCTTAGAAATCTGGAAAACCTATTTCTAGTCATCACTGACCAGCATATAGATATGATAATTAAAGTTATTTAAGGCAATGCTAACATAACAGCCCTACTCCTCTTATTTGGAGTCTTCTGCCTACAGAACTACGCCTCCAGGCAGAGATATTGACCTTTAGGAAAGGCCTTAAAACTTGGCTGGCCCAGCAGGTGTGGGGTGCTGCCAGTGGGACAGCCCCCCCCCTTATATGAAAGGCCTATATGAAAGGCCTTTGGAGTTTTAGTTTTAACCTATTGTGAATGTTGGAAGGGCATTTTGATGGCTTTTAAATGTTAAATGTTTTTATGGTTTTAATTGCTGTAGGGATGGTTTTATACTTGAGTGTTTTTATGGTTGATTGTAAGCTGCCCCGAGTCGCTTTGGCGAGGGGGCAGCAATGGAAATCGAATAAAATAAATAAATATTTAATTATGCTGGCATAGCAACAGTATAACTTTTACAGGCAAACCTCCCCAAATGAAGAAACTACTGTAGACATTATCATCTACATCAGGGGTTTACAACCTATGGCCCATGGGCCGGCTCAGCTGTCTGAGGGGGCGTGGTCCAGCCCGTGGCACGAAAACATTGAGAACCACTGATCTACACACTGAATAGCATCATACAGCATGTAGTTGGTAATGCCTACAGTGATTTTAACAAGGGGCAATTGCCTCCAAAAGTTATGCCATTTGTATAGATATGTGTGAGAAGTCTATTAAAACGGTATCTAACAGAAGGCTGAGACAGAGTAAGCAAATGTAGAAATAAAATATTACATCAGTTTAGATGTGTTCAGCTATTTCTAAAAATTTTAACTGCTTTGTCAAGAACTATCCTACTGAATCTTGCCTATTCTTAGAAAGATAGATTAGTGGTGTTATATCAATAGTTATTGGTTGTATAATCTGCAACAACAAGATAAATCCCTACCCACAGTGGTAACAGTTCAAAATATAGTAATGGGGAAGGAAGGGTCAGCATGTTGTCTAAACAGGGCTTCCTGAATCAAAATGGCTAAACGTCTAGACGCAATGCCTCATTGATACCATAAGTTCATTAACATACAGATTCATCATGCTGCACTGAATCACTGAAAAATAAAATATTTACCAGTGTCCTCAGAGAAGATGTGCTTAAACTGAAGCAAGCCTACTCTAAAATGAAAAATATTGTATGTTCACTAACTTTGCAGTATGGAGCCTTTTACTTTAGACTTTGCAAGTGTCTCAATTATTCTGCAAAACAAACATAAAACAGACACAAAAAATCTGGAAGATAATTTCACTAACATACCACACACCTCTATGTCACAGCTCATTTCCTTAACAAAAACAATTTGCATGCACTTGTTGATACCAGCAGAACTGCACATGTTTACGTATCATCCAGAATTATGTTCCACAACTGGCATGCAAATTCCATACTGCTAAATAAAAGAGGACATACAATTCACCGCCCAGAATGGGATAACACCCAGATGGGCAGTATAGAAATCCAATAAATAAATATTTATCCTATAAATCCAGTTATGCTTTAGCGGTATACTCTCTCTAGTTTAAAGATTTTTCTCCTTGTCAAAAACTTTACAAGGAATGCAACACAGCAATTGCTAACTTACACTGTAGTAGAGCAAAAGGATTTTCAAGAATGCAGAAGTTCCTAGTACAGAAGACAGAAAGGAAAGCAAAAGGACCTTGTAACCCCTTTTGAAAAAAAGCACACCCCATTTTTATATCTTGCAGTGGCTCAAGTCGCTAAGACGCTGACTGGGAAGCGGAAGGTCAGCAGTTCGATTCCCGAGTACTGCAGGACGGAAATGAGCTCCCGTCTTCATCCCAGCTCCTGCCAACCTAGCAGTTCGAAAGCAAGAAATTGCAAGTAAATAAATAGGGACCACTTCGGTGGGAAGGTAACAGCGTTCCGTGCGCTCCGGTGTCTAGTCATGCCTGCCACATGACCACGGAAATGTCAGCAGAAGCAGACAGCGCTGGCTCTTCGGCTTAGAAACAGAGATGAGCACTGCACCCTAGAGTTGGATATGACTGGCTTTCGAGCAGTCATATTTTACCTTTTCTATCTCCATTATTAATAAAGTTATCTTGTTTCTTTTCTTTACAATAAAGATATTTCATTTATTTCATTTTGCCACCTACGTTTAGGATTGATTATACTTATGTGTACACAAGGACCACTCTGGCCATGCACCCATTCACACACACTTGAAGGTATATACTTATAGCCCCACTTTTGGGAAACACACATACCCCAATTTTATTTCATCTCTTATTATGCCTCTCTGCTGTGGAGGAAAGGGGGGATCAGCCCCCCTTCTGAAAGCTGTCAGCCAGCCAGCAGATAGAAAGACTTTTTAAAAACCCAAGCCTCAAAAAGCTCCTTTATATTGCAGTTAGAGTTAACTTGTGTTTTAAGAGTTCTGAAGTCTTGCTTGCCTACTGATATAGCTAACCTAAATTATTGGATATCTGATTGATTGTCTATGCGGTGTTTATTAAAAAGTCCTAAAACTTACTGAAATGTTTTAAAAATGATTCTAACATGTTTTGCTTTGAATTCCCAAGCAGAAATATCCATGCAGCATACCTCCCAGCCTACACAGGAAGACATCAATTATTTTCACCTATTGTTACTCCTGGACCCTGACCCCAGAGAGCTCAAGATAATCCTTCTAAATCTTCAGCCCACCTGCCACCTATTGTTTTTTCTACCAGCACCTGCATACCTTGAGGGGTGGGAAAGGGCAAATCCTTAAGAGACATGAAACTGGGTTAAGGGTGGATATTGCATGCCTACTGATTCTGGGATTCCTTGTGTATTTAATCAAGATAGTGCTTGGGGTGAGACAAGATTAATTAATTACTGGTTGGGAATGAAAACAACTACTAGCTCCTCACAAGCCCAACATTCAGCCTTCCCTGAACTTATTATCCATGATGCCATTGGTCATTTCGAACTTCTTGCCCTGAACTCTGGAGCCACATTGATGCGCTTTTTCAATCCGCATTCCCATTGGATGTCACATTGGAGACGGACCTGCAGCTGTTGAACGGTAAACTCTGTTTTCCTTATGTAAACCCCCAGAGCATTTGCCATACCCATCCTTCCATTATGTTATGTGAATCACTGTAATTTTTTTTTATTTTTGTAACTACTAGAATAGTAGGAGAGCTAGTTTTAGTTCCCCTGGGTGGAGGGTATAAAAGATCACATCTTCCATCATGGCTTCAGCTTTCTTGATTAGAACTTGGGGATGCTCCAGGCAGGTTGAGACTACCTTTTGGTGCAGCAGTTAGGCCTCTGTTGTATTAAACGCATGTCAATAAACCACATTTGTTTGCCTGAAATAAATTGTCTGTAATTCTTGGGTGAAGGGTGGGCTCCGCCAGCAAACAACCCGGGTATTTTTAACTGTACCTTGGAGTCCATAAGAGCTCGTGAAATGAGAGAACCACCAGTTTTCCTGGTAACAACCTCACCAAAACATGATACTACAAACGTGGACTTGATCCACGAAAACTAACATTACATTACAGCAGTTAGTCTTTAAGGTGCCACAACGTGGTTTTGTCTTGTTTGCTTTCTGATAGTGTACAGACAAACGAACAGTCCGGTACACTGCATGTTACAGAGCGTCCTGGGACACACAGTGCATGAAGCGAAAGCAACATGATCACATAGCTAAGGGAACATTTCTTTAACAACCACACTATAAGCATGGAGTGGGAGAGGTTTACTAAGCTTCGCAATCCACACAGATATTTGGAAACATCAAAGACAGCTGTCCACCCCTTTTTTACACTGTCCCCATCCTACTAATTTCAAACAAGCCGGCTTCGGCACAGTCAGTGCCTGAACATCCACAGGCGGCAGGCAGGCAGCCCGGGAAAGTGCCCTGTTGGTGCAGTGGTTAAGCTGCTGTAGCTAGAACGTTGTGAGTTCGCTCCTGACAGGATTCCAGGTAGACCATGCCTTCCAAAATATATATATGAATACCTAGCATACTGGAGGCAAACGCTAATTGACTTGTGAACCACCCAGAGTGCACTAAGCTATGGGGTGGTATTTAAGTGTAATGACTACAGTATTGCGCATTACAGACTGTGAGCCGCCCAGAGAGTGCCCTAAACTCTAGTAAAGGTAAAGGTTTCCCTTGCTTGAAAGCCGACTCTAGGGTTCAGTGCTCATCTGTTACAGAGCTAGTGCTGTCTGCTTCTGCAGACGTTTCCATGGTCATGTGGCAGGCATGACTAGACGCCAGAGCGAATGGAATGCTGCTTACTTTCCCACCGAAGTGGTACCTATTTATCTACTTGCAATTTCTTGCTTTCAAACTGCTAGGTTGGCAGGAGCTGGGACAAAGACGGGAGCTCATTCCGTCCTGCAGTACTCGGAAACCGAACTGCTGACCTTCTGCCTCCCAGTCAGCGTCTTAGCCACTTGAGCCACTGCAGTGGCGGTATAATAGAAGTGTTGTGGTGGCTAACTTTGCACAATTGACTGCGCGCGCCCCTCACACACACACACAACACAACACAACACAGATCGTGTGGCCACCAACCAACAATCATCCTTTTCCCTTACCCAGACAGAAGGAAGGAAGGCCGCAGCCAAAACGTGTAAACAAGACTGGCAATGACGATTACCCTTAATGCACCGCCCCATGCTGGGCAAAGAGAGATAGTGTGTGTGTGTGTATATATATGTATTTACAGTATGAAAATATGAAAAAAAAATGACCACAGGTCCCAGAAGGTGCTTCTCTCACGCCATGTAAGCGACACATGTGCTTGTATTTGTATATTTGTATATATGCGCCCCCCACCGCAGCCAACCAGCCAGCCCCGGGGCCCAAGGCTGAGGTCAGGGGGGGGGGAGCAGGAAAGCGCCGTAAAGTTTGAAGGGGGGGAGAGACGCGCGAGATTCTTTCTCAGTCCCCGACGTGTGGAGAGGCCGAGGCGGCTCGGCTGAGGGGAGGCCTTCGTCCGTGGGTATAAAAGGGAGTCCGAGGAAACCGGGGTTGTTGTTGTTTTTTTGGGGGGGAGAGAGTTGGGTTTCCCAGGCCTTTGAAAAGGAAGCCGGCCGGGCAGGCAAATGGCCGCGCACTCTCCGCGGCCCCGGAAGCGCTCGCTCAGGTGGCCTTCCTCCGCAGGCTCCCGAGAGAGGCCTTCCCGGACCCGCCTCAGCCACCGCCGCCCGCCCGCCCGCCCGCCCCTCCCTCGCTCGCTCCGGCCCCAAACTTACAACGGCATCGTCTCTCCGGCTGTGATGAAGCGCCGCCACCTCTGCTCCGGAACCGTCACTTTTCCCGCCCCTGGGAAGCGGGCGCCGCGAGCATGATAGGGGACGCCCGGCTCAGGCTCCTGAGAGAGGAGGGCGAGGAGGAAGGAAGGGATGGGGATGGGGGGAGAGGAAGCGCCTCCTGGCCTGGGGCTCTCTCTTAGGCCCGGCGGCCGAGGAGGCCGCTGGCGGCGCGGTCGCTCTTCCTGCCGCTTCTCCACCGAAGGCTTCCCCTTCCTCCCCTCCGGCCTCCTAACATGGCGCCCAGGCGCTACCACAGCAACGTTCTGGAGCGGGAGGGGTGGGGGGAGACTGAGAGAGGAAATCGGACGGACGGGAGCCGGGAGGGCAGGTGGGCGTGATGACGCAATGCAATGGCGCCTCCCACCCCTTTTCCGCGGGAGAGAAAACGCCTGCTGGTCTGCGCCAGGCCTTTATTTTATTTTTTTCGCGCCAGGACTTCTGGGAAATGTAGTCCGGAGGCAGAGGATCGGGAGGTTTGAAACGGGGCTAACGCTCGCCCCCTTCACTGCGCATGCGCCGAGGGAAATTTTTGTGTGTGGCTCGCCGCGTTCGAATGCCGCAGTTTTCCGCGCTTGCAAAAAAATGAAAATTTATTTCTCCTCAGGTTTGGGCGGAGAGAGAGACATTCAATGCGGAACAGTACGATGTTACTTACACATAAAATAAAGTGGACTCTCACGCTTTAACCCTGTATAGAATTTAATTTAATAGTCATATTTATATATTTATATATTTACATATTTATAAAATCGTAGAATAGGATTCAAGGTTTTTTCCCTCCAGTCGAAACCATGGAGATCTTTCCCTAACTACCCAATAATGTATAAATTAAGGCCACGAAGTCTCACTCTTATGTCTGACGAAGTGGACTTGATCCACGAAAGCTAACGTTAAAATACAGCAGTGAGTCTTTAAGGTGTCGCGACATTATTTTTGTCTTTTTGTATGGTTTTATTTATACTCCAATAAGCTTGGCACAGGCTAACAGGACCAGTAAAGGTTTCCCTTGCTCGAAAGCCAGTTGTATCCGACTCTAGGTTTCAGTACTCATCTCTGTTTCAAAGCTGAAGAGCCAGCGCTGTCTGCTTCGCCTTCTGCAGACGTTTTCGTGGTCATGTGGCAGGCATGACTAGACCACGGAGCGCTGTTACCTTCCCAGTTTCCCACCGAAGTGGTCCCTATTTATCTACTTGCAATTTCTTGCTTTCAATTTGCTAACAGGACTACCACTTCGATACATTTCCTAACTACGAAAGGTGATACCTTTATTAGACCACTAAAAATCAAATAATCAGCTAGCTTTCAATGACAATTCATCCTCATCAGACAGAACCAGATTTCATGGTTAGTCCAGAAAATATAGAAAGATCCCAAACATTCACGGCAGAAGTCTTCCAGGTATGCTCCTTAAGGTCAGTTCAAAATCTTCCTGCAGATGGCCTTTGGGTGTGTGTGATAAGATTTCAAGCTTCATCCCTGACAGTAGTTGGCTGGAATTTTCTCTCTTGCTCGTGAAACAAAAAACTGATAAATAATCAGCATTTCAATTGCCTACTGTTGACATGTACCTCATGTCCTAAGGTTATGGGTCCACTATTGAGGGAGAACAATTCCTACAAAAGAAATCTTGCCCAGAGGGTATCTGTATCACTTGCAAATTCTGACTTGTCTGCATATCTTTCTCTATTGTATATATATGACCCTCCAAAGAGAGAACATGATCCACCCAAAGTCAAACATAAATCTCTCTGCCTGAAAGTTTTCCCAGCCCACAAGACTTCTGCTTTAGAACAATGGGTGCATTACCCTGTTATCTTCTTCTTCTGCATATCTGAGAGTAAACAAAACAGAACAGCAAAAAAAGAAAACAGAAAAGACAAACCATTGTGGCACCTTAAAGACTAACTCCTGTATTTAACTGTGAGCTTTTGTGGACCAAGTCCAATGTGGATTCTTATGCCTACCTGCCTAGGAGTTCTGTAGTCAACTGCTCACATCTCTGGAATAAAGTGTTATAGGATTATACTCCCAGTATGGTCTGGTTATCCTGCTATAATAATAAAGTAGACCATACTGCCAGCCACTTAATGGATCATCAGTTAACTAGCCTGACAACCTTGAGGACTAATGGCCTTGGGTGCCAAAGTCCACAGGAAAAGGTGATGGTTCCCATGTGGATTAAATCCTACTTGAATCCATCTTGATGAAGGGCAGCAGCTTCATCAATCCTGGCCTGGGGCTGAGGAAGACTTTGTGTGCCAAAAGGGCTCAGGACCAGAAAGTTATTCATGGAACCTGATCAGTGGTATGGGTGCCACGCTGCGATGCAGAAAGCAAATGAAAGGCCACTGCATTATATCAGGACAATCTTCATGGCTGAGCACCATGATGACAGCCTATATTTGGAATCGGATACAGCATTTGAAGAAGAAGAAGGATTATACTGCACAATATGCTTTGGTATGCTCTGACAAGGAGGTTTTAATGGTTTTACACCCCCTTACCTAGATTTTACCAATAAACACAAATAGGCAAAAGTGGATAACTATTTTGCAAGAAAAAAAACACTTCCAAAGTTAGAATAAGTTTAAGTAATTGCAAATTTAACTGTTTTCAGCATTCTGGTCTTGTGGGTACTCTAAATGCAATACTCAGCTGATAAGCCTGTCCACATGTTGACAGAACACTCAGTCTCTTTACATGCAATTAACTACACATTCCACATGTCTTGAGCAAGCATTAAAACTTTTATTTCAGCTTCAAAAACCTGTTTAAAAACAATGATCTCAAAATATAAGTGAGAGCACAATAGAGGTTCTACCCTTTTTTAGTCAAACTCAGGGTTATTCTTGAAGAGATATTCTGCCTGTTGATTAAAAACAAAAAATAATAACTAATATTCTCTGCAGCAAAATTGTTAACATTGGCATTTCCTGAAATTAACAGAACTAGACTGCATCCAGGCTATTGGCGATACCAGTGTGGTATAGTGGATAGAGTGGTGGGCTAGGACAGTGATGGCGAACCTTGGCATCCAAGTGTTCTTGGACTTCAATTCCCAGAAGCCCTCAGCAAAAGGAGTGTTGACTTGGGCTTATGGAAATTGAAGTCCAAGAATACCTGGAGTGCCAGGTTTCGCCATCACGGAGGCTAAGACTTAGGAGACCTGGGTTTGAATTACCTGCTCAGCCATGGAACCTTGCTGAGTGTATGGCACTGGTAAAACCACTATTCAAACATCTCTCTTACTTTGAAAGTCCTACTAAAATAGCTATAAGTTGTTTCCAGTTTGATGGCACATAACATAAGTTTCGTATCTGGCTTCAAGAAGAACCAGCCTATGTGGCTTTAGGCTAGTTACACAGTCCCAGGTTGCCCCCAAAAGAGGGTAATGGTAAAATACTTTGGTGTATTCCTCACTTGGAAAATCTTGGAAAGGGTCACCATAAGTCAGAACTAACTTGATGGCACACAATATTGTACATATATACATAAAGGCTATCGGAATACATGTGGATCATCTGTACCTGTCTTTCTGAACAGTGGCTTTCCACGAGATCGCTATAATGGCAAATCCATCTACTGCAGTGGTCACTGTGGGTGGCTTAGTGGTTAAGGCGTTGAGCTGGAGACTGGAAGGTCAGGTTTCGATACCCAAGAGCTGTACTTGGGAACATGAAAGGAGCCTCATTTGGGCATCCCCTAAAAATCCTTTCAACCCAGAGAAATCTCTGACACGAAACGAAACAAATCCCATTATAAAAAGGTTACCAAGAAATCTCTGGTTGAAAAGATTTATGACCTATTATAACTATACCTGGTGGCAAAAGGCAGCACTGGAACCATCTGAAGGAGAAAGTAGTACAGGCTGATGAAATTATGCATTTTGTAAAGAAAGCAGATTGCTCTCTTGCAATTTTGGGAAGTCAATGTCAGTGAATTCTCTGCTGTAGTTCTGCCATATTGGAACTTAATAAATAATAATTTATGACAAAATTCATTAAAGATGATTTACACTATTATCCTAAAATAATGCTTAGATGTTAGCCCTGCGGATTGGAAATCAGTGAAAGAAGCTGCCAGGTTGCTGACCGTAGATGCTATCTTTGGACTATTACATGTAAGCCTATTACCCTTCATTATAAATCTAAATAAACATGTTTTTATCTGGAATTGTTAACCGCCCTGAGTCGGCCTCGGCTGAGTGGGTGGTATATAAATCTAACAATTAAATTAAATGCAAAATGGCACCATTCATGACAAAATGCACCAAGAAACCCAGCTGTAGCTGTAGACCTAAATGAACAGAAATGTACTGCTGCAAAACATAGTTCTATGCCAGGGTTTCCCAAACTTTGGTTTTCCCAGAAGCCAAAGTCAATTCCCCAAAGCACTGATCAGCCAATGTACTTGGGCTTCTGGGAAATAAAATCCCACTGTGGGGTATGGGCTGGGCCCCATGTATGGAACCACTGCTCTAAGCCTTCCTGCAGTACACTGGGCTGGGAACCAAAAAGAGTTTCTAGGACTCTATAAAGTAGTGTGTAGAAAGAAGATGCCTGAGTGGGGCAGTTGAAAGAAATGTATATCTAATGAGGATATGATTGCTTGTGAGAAGACTGGATTACAGTCAAAAAAGGGGTAATTGTCAAGGTTGTTCTGACAAAATAACATGAATATGATTTGCAAGTATGCATTTTGAACTAGAACATAGTGGCCACAATCTTGTTCGTTATTTGCACCAGTGTTGAATGCAGTTAGAAATTGTTGCTTGTATTCTCTGCTGCTGACCATTTGCCCAACTTAGCTCACTATGCTGAGTACAAGCAGCAGCTTGTGAAATCTCATCAATCTGCTGCTACCATTTGTGTGTGAATAAGCACTAGGATTCTGACCAGTGTTTCCTGACTTGGTTTTAACGTTGATTTTGACGTGAGCGTATAATGGAAAGATGGGACGAAAATGAAATCATGTAAATAACCTTACCAGAAAGTCAACAGGGTCGTCTGGCCTCACCATGCAGCATTGATTCAAGCCTTGCATAAGTGTTGGCATGACATGCTTCATTAGGTACATTCTCAATGGACTGGACTGAGCTTCCAGAAGTTCTTGTTCTTGCCGCTTCACTTCCTCTAGACGTTTATTCTTAGAGGGATAAGGAGAATAATGTATAAGATATGCTTCGTCAGAACACTGAATCTAAATTTGTTTCTTTTAAAATAACATTCCATTTGAAAAGCACATTTTGTTTCATGTATTTGGCTTTAGGTTTTAAAAGAAATCTAAACAAACTGTGCAAGTATCTAACATTTTCTAGCTTAAACATTGTGTGCATGCCAGGCAATGAATATTATCAGTGTAGAAAATTCTATGCCAGCTACATATAGATTGTTTCATAGGTGTTCATCTAGAGCAAGGTTCCTCAAACTTGGCTTTCCAGATGTTCTTGGACTTCAATACCCAGAAGCCCTGATCAGCAGGTATGCTGACTTAAGCTTCTGGTAATTGAGGTCCAAGAATCATCATCATCATCATTATCAATTTTAATTTGTACCCTGCCCTACTCAGCACAATGAATACCTCAAGTGCCAAGGTTTGCCATCACTTTACAACAGGGATTCTCGACCTGCCACCCACAGGCCGGATGTGGCCTGCAGCACCATTTCATGTGCCCCCCCCTGCCTCCACCACACCAGGAAGTGCCATGTGGTGGAGGAAGGTCAAAACGGCCGTCTGGTCCCCAAAGCTGTCTGAGGGAGCATGCCCTGGCCCCTGGCTTAAAAAGATTGAGAACTACTTAACAATATCCTCCTGTCCGAGGAATTAAAATATAGCATTTAGTCTTTATGATGCTACATACATCATATAGGAACCCTGATCTAGAATATATAGCCATGATGGTGAACCTTGGTTCTCTAGCTGTTCTTGGTCTTCAATTACCAGAACCCCAAGTTAGCAATCCTGTTGATCAGGGCTTCTGGGATTTGAAGTTCAAGAGCAGCTGGAGCGCTAAGGTTCGCCATCACTGGTATATAGAATATGTGAGTATGACGACCAGCAACAGTTCTCCAGTTCAGGTCACTCATGGCCATCCAGCTATCAGTAGACTCTAACCCTACTGACTCATACCACTATGATTGATAGTTAAAAATAATTGTAGTAGTCCAGCAAAAAGATATAGTTGTCATCCCTAAAGAGCAAAACTGTTCGAGAGATTAAAAAAACTGGTTCAGCCAGGTCTGCTCTGAGATATTCTTCCTATTAGGGAGATTTACTGATTCTTACCAGCAGTTAACCTAATCAAAGATAAGGGCTAAATCCTATCTCTCACCTGGCAAATGGCTAGGAGAGGAGTCTGTTCTGAAAGAGGAAATCCTCTTGGCACTACATCATTTTTGCTTGAGGGATAATTTCAAGTGTGAAAGCAAAGAAAGACTTTGCCTAAAGGCAGGCTGAGGGCTTGATCAGGTAGGCCCTTTTCCTGCTGCTTTATGGCACTGCAGTGGGTGGGGTGATTTGCTATTTTTCTGGTGTTTAGACCAGAGGTGTCCAAACTTTTCAGGCCATGGGCCGGTCACATGGTTCAGGGGGCAGTCACTATGGCCCATGGGCCTGATCCAGCCCCCAATGTCAATTCATCCGGCCTGTGAAGCCCTCGTTGCTCCCGGAAGCAAAAGTAAAACACGCCCGTACGGAAATGAGGGCTTCATAGGCTGGATGAATTAGTGTCAGAGGCCGGATCCAGCTCACGGGCCATAGTTTGGGCACCCATTGTTTAGACAAGTTGATTACTAGAGTGGACCAATCCATTCCCAGAGTGCCCCTCCCTGCACCTTTTTATGAGGGTAAATGCACTCTGGTTTGAACCTATTTAGAGGGACTGCAGTGACTCAAGTGGCTAAGACGCTGACTGGGAGGCGGAAGGTCAGCAGTTCAATTCCCAAGTACTGCAGGACGGAGTGAGCTCCCGTCTTTGTCCCAGCTCCTGCCAACTTAGCAGTTCGAAAGCAAGAAATTGCAAGTAGATAAATAGGGACCACTTCGATGGGAAGGTAACAGCATTCCGTGCACTCCGGTGTCTAGTCGTGCCTGCCACATGACCATGGAAATGTCTGCAGAAGCAGACAACGCTGGCTCTTTGGCTTTGAAACAGAGATGAGCACTGAACCCTAGTGTCGGATACGACTAGCTTTCAAGCAAGGGAAACCTTTACCTTTACTTTGAGCCTATTTAGACCACACCAGCCCACAGCCCGAGTGACAGGGGTCAGAAAATTGAGTAGGCTCTATAAGCAATTTAGGTGCTGGCTGACTCCTTAGAAACCTGTTGCAGAAGCAATAGATTTGAGATCTCTGTCAAGAGTGGTAAAACTACCTATGCCTAATCCATATACAGTATTTATACTGTAGTTGGATGCATATATGATAAAATGCCAGTATGCCTCCAGTGGCCTCATTTTAAAAAAGACCAAGCCCAGGGTTTTCAGCTCTGCACCACTGAAACTGCTCAGAGATCTTCTAAAACATTAGGAATTAAGAAGATACGAGAGAAATACATATTACTTTGAGAAGAGCAAGTCTACAAAAGAATGAGGCCACACTGATCCATAGCGTAAAACAAAAATCGCATTCCAGAATCCATGGGTAGGCAAATACTTTTATTAGGATGAACCTAAATGCACAAAATACACAAGCTTTCAAGCTCTGTAGAATCTTTCAGCTCTTTGTACTCTTTGTCAATTGCTCCTGACTTATGATGACTTTAGTAGGATTGGTTGTTGTTGTTTTTTTTTTGGGGGGGGGGGGTACATGAAAGGATCAAAGAACGGTTCACTATTCCAAAACCACCTCTGCCCTGGGAGTTTCCATTAGGCTAAAGGGAGAAATGTGGGGGAAAGAGAAAGGCCTATAAGTGAAAACGCTTAGCTGGGCATTTAAAAACATGACTTTTTTTGCCAGAAGTTTTATGATGCCTGAATGACTATCTGACACACCGAGTCATACCTTCCAGCTTGGGTCACTGTTCACAGTACTCCATGAGCTGAAATGCATAGCCATGTACTGTATTTGGAATTCCATGTCTCCCCCATTTTGTTTGCTCTTGTTTTCTTTTCACTCTTTACCTTGATGAAGAGTTCTACACAACTTGAAAGCTTGTATATTTTGTGCATTTATAAAGTTCACCCTAACTCAGGGGTGCCCAAACTTTTCGGGCCACGGGCCGGTTACGTGATTCAGTGGGCTGGTCATGTTGTTCCTCCTCCCAGAAGCCGAAGTAAAACACAGTCTGTTTTGCAACAGGATATAGATTTTTAGGCTGCGATTTTCTCTGCTTAAACCAGAAGTGCCAAAACTATGGCCCATGGGCCGGATCTGGCCCCTAACACCAATTTATCCAGCCCATCACTCCCAGAAGCAGAAGTAAAACATGCCCGTACGAGAGTGATGAGGGCGGCGTGGGCTGGATAAATTGACATCTGGGTCTGGATCCGGCCTGCAGGCTGTAGTTTGGGCACCCCTGTCCTAACCAAAGGAGTCAGAGGAGAGAGTTCTCTCCCTTTTTCTTGGTGTTGTGTTCTAATGGTTTTACCTTCCACAATGTATCTGAACCAATGTAACCTTGCCTATAGCAACAATGTAACCTTCAGCTGCATCATATGAACCCTGTAAGAGGACGCGAGCTAATGACCACCAGCTGGCAGCAGCGAGCGTCCAAGCTCCCTTGGTCCAAACTCATCAAAGGCAACAGCGCGGGAAGTTTTCCCGCCATCACCTACACCTGGACAAGAAGGGCGTGACCCGCAATGACGTCACGCAGACAGTAGCCAATGGGCTACCATGGAACCACGTTCAAATGTATTACTACTGTATATAAAGAGCTATCGATCCGCCATTACCTCATGTTCCCTCTGTCCACGATGCAATAAACCTGAGTTAACCCAGCCCGAGGCTGTGTCCTGTGTCTTGGTTTGCATACACCAAATTGGCGACGAAGGTGGGATAATGGATCCCCACGGAACAGCCAGGGCACAGAGCGGGTTCAACATCACCAAACCGCAAGACTGGGAGCTGCTTGAGATGGACTTCCAGGCGGCACTGGTGGAACTCAAAGTCAAAGAAGACGACGAGGAGAGGAAGAGGGCCATCCTCACCAGAATGCTCGGGATGGAAACCAAGCGGACGCTGGTGGGCATCATCGCTCCGAAGAAGGTGAGCGAATTTAAGGCGGACGACATCATGAAGCTGCTGCGAGAGCGCTTCCGTCCCTCGAGGGCAATGTTTCCCGCTCGGAGCGCGTTTTGGAGGCGAGTCCAAGCGCCGGACGAGTCGGTTGAGGCATTCGTGGCCGCCATGAGGATAGCCGCCGCCCCCTGCAAATGGGACAACATCCTAGAGATGGCCCTCAGGGACGGCGTGATGTGTGGCCTGAAAGACAAGGAGGTGCAGCGCAGCTTGATGAACAAGGAGCCGCCACCCACGCTGGCAGAGGTCGTAGAGGCCGCGGAAGCCGCAGAGTCCACGAATGCTGGAGTGGACGAGATGCACCAGTGGCGTGAGTGGCGTCCTAGAGCCGGCAAGGCGGAAAGTTCGGTGCACGGGAAGTCCGGACAGGCGGTGCACGCAACTCGACGGGCCTCAAAGTCGTCTACGGAAGGCAGCGACGGCGAGGAGGTCCAGAAGGTCCGGAAGGGTGGTCGACGCTGCGATGGTTGCGGAGCGGCCCATGAGCGCGCGAGATGCCCATTCAGGAAGGCCGAGTGTTACACCTGCGGCCGTCGGGGGCACATCGCCAAGGCATGCAGAAAACGGAAGGAAGGCCGGAGGCAGTCACAAGACCGTTCGGCCAGACCGGACCGTCCAGCGAGGCCCAAAGATGGCGCCCAGACCACGAGGAAGCAGGATGGCGTGGGCCGCGTCTCGGACGACAGCGAGGACGACGCCCCAGTGTTCAGCGTGTCCGCGGGACAGTCCCATTACTTCGTTGAGGTACTAGTACAAGGGGCCCCTATTAGGATGGAAATTGACTCGGGGTCCTCCTATTCTATAATTCCCCAGAAAGAGTTCTTGAAAATCGACCCCCACGTGCGGCCCAAACTTAAAACGTTGAGGTCCACGCTACGAGACGTACAGGGAAACAGCATTCCGGTGTTGGGGGTCGGGAAATTTCGGGTCAATTTTAAGAGACATTCTGCGGAACTGCCCCTAGTTGTCCTTAAGGGGGGAAGTTGTAGCCTCCTAGGGACACAGTGGTTTCAGCCCTTAGGTTTGTTCATAGGGGGAGTGCATACAGTGGGGGTGGACCCAATACAAGCGGTTTGCGATGCGCATCCCGCCGTTTTTAAGAAAGGACTCGGAAAGTTCAAGGGACCCCCTGTAGCCTTCGACCTAGACCCGGAGGTCCGCCCGATAAGACTCAAACCGCGCAGGGTGCCGTTCGCACTCAAGGACAAGATAGAGGCGGAACTGGACAAACTGGTGGGCCAGGGGATTCTTATTCCTGTTGATTCCGCGGAGTGGGAAACTCCAATTGTAACGGCTCTAAAGGCTAACGGGGAGGTGCGCATTTGCGCTGATTATAAGTGTACAATTAACAAGGCGATCCGCCCTAATGCATACCCGGTGCCGGTGATCAGTCACCTTTTGGCCAGGCTGAATGGGGGAAAGTGTTTCGCTAAACTCGATTTGGCACAAGCCTATCAGCAACTTCCTGTGACCCCCGCCACGGCCGCGGCACAAACGATAGTTACACATAAAGGGGCGTTCCAGGTGTCGCGTTTACAGTTCGGCGTGAACTCGGCACCCGGCCTTTTTCAGTCGCTTGTGGAACGCCTCCTGAAGGGACTGGAGGGGGTGTTGCCTTATTTTGATGACGTGTTGATAACAGGGGGGAGTGAGGCTGAACTGGCAAAGAGATTGGACAAAGTACTAACCGTGTTCGAGAAAGCGGGGCTGAGACTGAGGAAGGACAAATGTGTTTTTTTCGAAACTGAGGTTGAGTTTTTAGGGTTCCGGATCACACCCGAGGGGATTAAGCCGTCTAAATCCAAAGTAGCAGCCATAAAGAAGGCCCCTCGCCCCACATCCAAAACCGAGCTACAGTCTTTCCTGGGGCTCCTCAATTTTTACCATACATTCCTCCCGCGGAAGGCGTCCGTGGCCGAACCGCTCCATCGGTTACTTAAAAAGGAGGAGACATGGATGTGGGGTGACGAGCACGAGAGGGCGTTCAAAGAACTAAAGCAACTCTTAACATCTGAGGCAATCCTGACGCATTTCGACCCCAAACGGCCAGTGGTCCTAGTCTGTGATGCATCCCCGGTGGGGGTGGGGGCGGTACTTTGCCACGTGTTGGATGACGGAAGGGAGGCCCCGGTAGCGTTTTATTCAAGGTCCCTGTCCCAAGCGGAGCGCAATTACGCACAAACCGACAGGGAGGCATTAGCAATAGTAGCGGGAACCAAAAAATTTCACGATTTTTTGTATGGCCGCCCGTTCAAAATCGTGACTGATCACAAGCCACTGTTAGGGATTTTCACGGCAAGCAAGCCCACGCCGCAGATCCTGTCCCCGAGAATGCTGCGATGGGCTATTTTTCTCAACGCATACCAACATGAGTTGGAGTACCGGCCCGGAAAGGAGATCAGCCATGCTGATGCACTTTCGAGATCTCCTTTGCCCTTGTCGGACGACCAAAAGGCGAGAGTAGAAAGAGACCGCCAGGTGTTGCTAATTGAGGTCTTAGACGCACCCCCAATAGTACCAGCCGACATTGCTAGGGCGACAGGCAAGGACAGAACGCTGGAGAAAGTTAGTTCATGGGTACAGAAGGGGTGGCCGGCATCGTCCCCAAGTACAGAATTCGACCCATTTTTTCGGAAAAAGCTAGAGTTGTCCCTAGAGAGGGGGTGCCTTTTGTGGGGCCAACGGGTGGTGGTCCCTACGTCCCTGCGGCCGAGGGTGCTCGAACTGCTGCACGTCAGCCACCCGGGCATAGTTCGTTCAAAGGCGCTGGCCCGGAGTTACTTCTGGTGGCCACAGCTGGACGCGGACATTGAGCACATGGTCGGCACTTGTGAGGCATGCCAGGGATCCCGACCAGAGGCGGCCCGTCTTCCGCATAGGGAATGGGACACAGCAAGGGGGCCATGGTCCAGAGTGCACGTAGATTTCGCTGGCCCATTCCGAGGAACCATGTTTCTCCTGGTGGTGGATGCGTTCTCCAAGTGGCTGGAGGTTATCCCAGTAAAGAGCACGTCCTCCGCCACGACAATTAGCCAGCTAAGGAGAGTCTTTTCCACGTTCGGTTTACCCGACACTTTAGTCAACGATAACGCTAGTTGTTTCACCTCCGCTGAGTTCGGGGCATTCATGGAGGCAAACGCCATTCGGCATGTCACATCCGCGCCGTTTCACCCGGCCACGAATGGCCAAGTGGAACGGCTGGTGCGTACAACAAAGGAGGCGCTGCGGCGCATGGGCCCGGGGGACCTGAATCACCAAGTATGCCAGTTCCTCTTAGCGTATAGGGTGACCCCCTTAGCGTCAGGCTACTCGCCGGCAGAGCTCTTGATGCGGCGAAAGCTGACCACGATCCTGTCCAGGCTAGACCCGACGAGAGTCGAGGATAAAGGGAAAAACATAGGGTTGGCAGTCTCGAAAGGTTTCGCCGCCGGCGACCCTGTTCACTGCAGGAACTATTCCAGCGCAGGGCCAGCCTGGGTACCAGGGACGGTTGTAGAACAGACGGGGCCAGTGTCGTACCGGGTCGAGACTAACACCGGCCTCCTCTGGAGGAGGCACGCAGACCAACTGAGGCACCGAGTGAGTAGGCCAGTCAGTGGGGCTCAGCAACAGGATTCAGCGTTAGGGTTCTCCCCCACCCGCTTAACCCAAGGGGGAGACAGCAGCGGACAACAGTCCCAAGCAAGGGGGGAAGGCAGAAGCAGCGGCCCCGACTCATACCCTTTTGATACACCAGTCCTATCAGAGGCCGGGGAAGGGGGAGAGGAGTTCGCGACCGCTGCCCCCGATTGTAATTTTGATTTTGATTTTGCGAGCCGGGGGGGTTTTCAGGAGTGTTCCCCCACCCATCCAAGCGAGAAGAGGGGTTTTTCGTTAGCCCCCAGTGCCCCCGGTTCCTCCCTAAGAAAGAGCACACCTCCCAACAACGCCGCGGAGCCGCGGCAAGTCACTAACGAGTCTCCCTCTCCAATTACAGGACAGGAAACCAGGGGACAAAGAGAAGGTAGCAAACCCGGGGAAAGGCAGCCCGCATCGAGACCCCAGCGTGTTCGAAATAAGCCATCTTGGCTGAGAGACTTTGTCTCCTAGGGGGGGGGGAGTGTGTTTAAGTGTGGGCTCGAGACTTTGTCTCGTCCTAGGGGGGAGGGGTGTTGTGTTCTAATGGTTTTACCTTCCACAATGTATCTGAACCAATGTAACCTTGCCTATAGCAACAATGTAACCTTCAGCTGCATCATATGAACCCTGTAAGAGGACGCGAGCTAATGACCACCAGCTGGCAGCAGCGAGCGTCCAAGCTCCCTTGGTCCAAACTCATCAAAGGCAACAGCGCGGGAAGTTTTCCCGCCATCACCTACACCTGGACAAGAAGGGCGTGACCCGCAATGACGTCACACAGACAGTAGCCAATGGGCTACCATGGAACCACGTTCAAATGTATTACTACTGTATATAAAGAGCTATCGATCCGCCATTACCTCATGTTCCCTCTGTCCACGATGCAATAAACCTGAGTTAACCCAGCCCGAGGCTGTGTCCTGTGTCTTGGTTTGCATACACCAAACTTCCTACCTGCACTTTACAAATAGCATTGCATTGCTTGTAGGTACCATGATGAATACATTTGACAACATAACAATTATTCAGTATTTGGGATTAATTTACCCATTCTTCCCAATTTGCCAGTTTTTGAGCCCTTTCCTTTGCTTCTTGTCTGTCCAAATCAGCCTTTTCTTTAGCTTCTCTGGCAAGACGCTCTTCTGCTTGTTTGCGCTCAAATTCTTCCATTTCTTCCTCTGTCAAACCATAATTTCGAGGCTCACCAACATTTTTTATTATTTCTTTTGCAATAACTCTGTTCTCCAGGCCCTCATACTTAGATACATCTGTGAATAGGGAGGAAAGAATTGAAGAGACCCGCAAATTAAATCACAAGGGACACATACATTTTTCCTGTTTCATAATGTCTTATCTGGAATAATGCGTGTTGCTTAATTTAAAATTGGATATTAGACTAACAAAAGAGGACAGTATTTTCACCACAGAGGCATTTCATTTATTTTTGTTAGAAATACACATAAAAAAACTAAAATAAAAATAAAAATGGAAGGTAGTAAGAAGAAAATAGATGTATAATTTCACTTCTGGGTATATGATTATTTTTTACAACTTTTTTTAAAGCTAGCATATCTAGACATCAAAGGTCTAAGAAGGAGGTTCCCAACCTTTTCAAGCCGTGGGCCAGGTCACACTCTCTCAGTCAGCTTTGAGTGCCAGTGCCAGATTGCCATTTTGCCCTGCCTGCATGATGGGGGGATGGCCATTTTGTCCCAACAGCTTAAAAAGGGCAGCCATTTTGTATCTTGAATGACCTTGGAGGGATGGGGGCCACATGGAATGATGCTGTGGGTCAGATACAGCTCATGGGCCTTAGCTTGGGAACCCCTGGTCTAGAACTTTTGTTTGAAGTAAATATGGTAGTGTAGCAAAAAAGGAATCTTGCCATATTCACCACACAGTTACATCAAGTGGAAAGCATTAATTTGTGACACAAACTCTCAAGTATGCAAAACCATCGTTCAGTTTTCACACACAAAAATGAGACACCACAGGTTCACCATCCCTGATTTAGCTGAATAAACTAAACAGCCATTTTTATATATTGCAGTATTTTTGTGGTTGCTAGATTATTTCTTGTAGATTTTGCAGAAATGGTGACTTGCTTTACCACTTTATATCTTATAGAAATTACATGTTTACTAATGTAGGAGAATAGGTCCTTCATTTTAAATACTGCAATTCTCTTTTCTCTCATCTTAAAAAAAAATCTCCTGCAGATATAAGAAACTAATGGGGGCGATAACTATCTCAAATAGTGTTTTTAATTGAAAAATAAACTTCAACTTGTAAACGGTAAAATAGCAGCAATTCCATTGAACTGATTATGAAACTTCTGGTTCTCTATCTTCCTTCATTTCTATTGTAGGTTTTTTCTTTTAAAAAAGCAGATTCTCCTCTCAGACATCAGCACAAAGATTTGGTCTGGCTTCTACTGTTCATCATCTAATTGTGCTGAAAGACAGTACAATAAAATGGCTGTGTAAAGGAGGGGGCTAAAATTAAATTAAATTACCAATCAACTGTGGATGTATTTCTATTTCATCAAAATAGTTGAGAACTGTTTCATCTTCAGTGTTTAACTCCCTGAAAAGACTCAGGGATCTTAAATATCGGTCCTGAGTATAATGAGTTCCAGCAACAACACTTTCAGGAAGATTCATGATTCGGTTTTTCAGGAATTCATCTGAGGCATTCAAAGAAATGATCCACTCTGTGGAGGGAAACAATTATGAGATTTAGGAACTGTGTAGCAGTGGCCTGCCAATTCATTTCATATTGTTCTCTCCGCAGATTATTTATGATCTCTATCAATTCAGTTCATAAAACTTCAACCAGGACCAGACTGGCTCTTGGGCATTTTCCAGAATACCAGGAGTAATGAAGAGCCACAATCTATTTCCATAGACAGCTCATGGATCAAACAGGGAGGTGTCTCTCTCCCTTCCCAAATTGCAAGGAAACTGAATGAATCAGTGAGCAATTATAATCAGTGAGATCAGAGGGAATAGAAATAAAAAGATAGATAATCCCTTTAACAGCAGTCAACCTGTAATGGCTAGAATAAGAGATAAAGGCTTTCTATCACCTGAAAAGTGTTGATCAGCTCATCAAAGGGAGAATGTCACTGTTACCCACCCAGTAGTTGCCTCTTAATGGCTCCTGTTTTTGTAACTATTCCAGTTCCTTTCCTTTTCACTTTCCTCTGGATTTTACTGTTTACAGCAGGGGTTCCCAACCTATGGCCCACAGGCCGGCCCGGGCCCATGGCACCATTTCATCCTGCATGTCGACCCTGCACCCAGAAGTGGAAGTTGGTGTGCTTATGTCAGCTGTAAAATGGCCCCCGCATGAGTGAATGCATCCACGGCTATTGTAAACACGGAAGTGGGTGCATTTACAACAGCTGTAAATGCGCCCACTTCCACTTTTGGGGGCGTGGTCCGGCCTGCTCAGCTGTTCAGGGGGCGTGGTCAGGCCCATGGCATCCAAGGTTTGGGAACCCCTGCTTTACACTCTATATCCCAAACACATCTCACTTTGTCATGTGTACAACACAAATAGTATGGTAACACTCCAGGTTGTTGGATGAAACGGCCTAATATCCAACAAAGCATGTACCAAACAAAATCTAAGATGCCACAAGACATTTTTATTGTTATTTCATTTTCTCAAGTACTTTTCTCCTCAGCTAAGCTCTGACTTTAGATGTGACTTTGACTAGAAACATGAACTTAGAGCAAGATGTTGCCCAAGACAACAGTGAGTGAGAATTTCCTTTTCTGATTTTAAACATCAGACACCCTCCCATTTTCTCCTTCTATATTGCAGATCTGGATTTAGATACTGTATACGGAATTGCAACAGTCACACTTACTGTCATGAGAGTGATTTATAAAATTTATAAATTAAAGCAGTTATATCTGTGTGTTTCAGCTGAAAGCAGCCTGGCTTTTAAAAGTAAGTGGCCCTTTTCCTGACAGGGAACAAAACAACAGTCTGTAGTCTAAGCCACAAAATCTTAAATAAGCAAGTACAGTGTTATTTTTGTAGTTTGAAAAAGACAAGACATGAGGCAACTAGTTTCTAGAGCAGGGTCCCTCAAACTTGGCTCTCCAAGTATTTTTGGACGTCAGTTACCAGAAGCCAAAGTCGGCACATCTGCTGATCAGGGCTTCTGGGAATTAAAGTTCAAGAACATTTGGAGTGCCAAGGTTCACCATCACTGAAGGATCAGCAGGACTTGTAATGTCAGTGAAGGAGGGTACACAGAAAGAACCTCCTCAAAAATTGTATTTTTGAACTGCAATCGGGCGTACCCTGGTAATGAGAACCTTGTGTTGCCAGCTAGTCTTTCTCACACTAGGAGAGCCGAAAGAAACTGCAGAATGAACTCACTAAAGCTGCTTTCATTTTGGCAGTTTCATGTCTGACCTAGACATGGAAAAAGACGAAGTAAAGAAATCAGCTATGCAGTTTATATTGTGAACGTATATCTGGGATGCAAAATCATAGACGGAAAAAAGAAGAGAGATTTTTCAGATAATGCTGTATATAGTTTGCCCTGTAAGGTTACATGAACCTTGTAAACTTGGGGTGGGGGGTGGGGAGGTTCCCCATTTTTTTCTGGGCATCCATGCATACATGTACTGTATTTCTGGTTAAGTTTATCTTGTAAATAAATCTCTCCTTCAAAACTCATGGACTATTTCTTGTGTCTTAGGAAGGCCCAAACGCCTGCACTTTTTCTGGGAGAGTTTTTGGGGTGACATTGTAGCCTTGAGTACAGCAGACTTACCAGGGGTTATTACTTTATCATAGTGATGAAGTTTGCTTCTCCCATCATCCTCTTCTTCCTCGTCTTCAACTGGAATGAAAACATGCAGCTTTCAAACATGTGATAGTAACTATGGTATTTTCAGTTTGCAAAAAACAATATTATAAAAGATCTAAGTTCACCCAGCACATTTTAACTCAATGATGATATAACTCATGCTCTCTCGTCTTGCTCGTAAATTTCCCCATCCCTTTTAAAGCTAACAATGGTGAAGTAGTATTATGTGGTCATGGCATCTGCACAAACCATGGTTACCTCTAAACTGCAGTACACTAGCACAGTTGGTTACCACAATGATGGTAACCAACCATGCGAATTCGATCTTGATGGGGATCAAGGTTCACTCAGCTTTCCAGTCCTCTGAGTTCATTAAAATGAGTACCCAGCATGTTGGGGGTAAAATGCATGTGCACTAAGTGCACCACAGTGCACTAAGCACTGTGGGGCAGTATATAAATATGATTGCTTTGCTTACTGTGCAAAAGTCATAGGCCACCACCAGAAATCCAAAGTGCATAATTGCAAGTGTAATTGTTATTACTATAACAAGCTCTCTCACCACAAGGAGGCCTGTTAGCAATTCTCCAACTCCCAGAAATCTCACCTCCCGTTGAGACCAAGAATCAAATAGTATTTTTTGGTCATATTTTCTGTGGGTTTGTTTGTTTTTCAAATCATCTTTGCATTAAATTAGTACTTTTCCCTTATTTTGAGACCAATGACACAAATAAATAAATCAGGAAAAGGATTCGGTGTTGCACTGTTTCAATTACTTATTGCATTTTTATGTGGTGGCTTAGTGGATAAGACGCTGAACTTGATAACTGGAAGGTCGGCAGGTCAGCAGTTCCAGGCCTGCATGCACAACAGAGTGAGCTCCGTCTTTGTCCCAGCCCCTGCCAACCAAGCAGTTCGAAAACAAGAAACTGCAAGTAGATAAACAGGTACCACTTCAGTGTGGAAGGTAACAGTGTTCTGTGCACTCCAGTGACTAGTCATGTCTGCCACATGTCCACAGAAACGTCTGTAGACACAGACAGCACTGGCTCTTTGGCTATAAACAGACATGAGCACTGAACCCTAAAGTCAGATACGACAGGCTTTCGAGCAATGGTTACCTTTACCTTATACTATGCTAACAGGGCAAATAGCAGCAGATGTATTCATTTGCGTGTATGTATGTATTGTTATCAAGAAAATGGCGTAAAGTAGCAGCAGCTAGTCTTTGTTCAAAATAAAGTGTGCAACTCATTCTTTTGGATTTCTGACAACTGTCCTTCCCATCAATTTCCACATTTCAAGTACATCAGCAACAGTACTACACATCAGCAGAACACAGGCAATAAGTTATGTCAATTAACACATTTAATTTCAAGGAAATTCCTGAAACAAGAAAACACTATTCTGCAGTAAATGGGGTCAAGAATATAGCATTTGTACACACAGCACAGATTATTATTATTAACTTGTACTAATACTTACGATTAAAAAGATCCTTTGCCATATCATAGGTCTTTGGAAACCCATCCAAAACATACCCTTGGTTCTTACAGGGCATTGATGTTAGAGTTTCCTTCATGAACCTAATCACATATTGATCATCTATACGACCTAGATGGAAAGAGAGATATCCATTATCTTACTAGCCTTATCTGGAGAAGGTAGACTGCTAATAGATATTTCAAAGGAGCCTGTGGATCTAAAAGTCGATTCCTTTCATTCCACCATAGTCCAACATGTCTTAGAAACATGATTTGGGGAGGTAGAGTCTCCCTCCAGTTGGTCTAGAGAGTCCACATAAGGACGGGCAAGTTTTTCCCACTTCAGAACAATATGGCAATGTGAGAAGTTTTCATATTTTCTACAAACATGAAGGCCAACTCATTTCATTCTATAGTATAGAGCAGTGGTGATGAACCTATGGCACAAGTGCCAGAGGGGGCACTCCGAGCCCTCTCTGTGGGCATGTGTGCCATTGCCCCAGCACAGAATTCGCAGCGCCCCTCTACCCAGCAGCCCAATGGGAGCGCGTCCTCCCTCCCCCAGCACAGTTTGCCCCGCCCCTCTGCCCAATGTCAGTGCTTCCTCACTCTCCCCAGCACAGAGTTCACCCTGCCCCTCTGCAGTGCAGACGGCAGCCTGTTGAGGTTGGGCACTCAGTCTCTAAAAGGTTCCCCATCACTGGTATAGAGTAAATAGATTATCTACTATACTTCTATAGAAGAGTTCCATGTTCTCATTGTGGAATCCTTATGTAACTCATCCAATGCTGGAGTGCCAAGCTGTTGCTTTTAAACAATTAATCAGACATTGAATTGGAACAAATTTCAAAAAGTGATAAATGCCTCATTGTGTTATGAAAAAATGCTGTACTCCTTAGTGAACAATATTTACTCTCACATAGATTCTGTTCAGCAAAACTCTCTTGCAGTATTAATTAAATACAGTCAAACCTCGAGATAAGAACGGCTTGACTTAAGAAAAACTCGAGATACACCCAAAAATCTCAGAAGAAATCAGTTTTGAGATAATTTTTAATAGGACTTTTTTGAGATAAGAAATTCAATGCATTCCTATGGGAAATTCAAGATAAGTGTTTTTCAAGATACAACCAGCCTCGAGGAACGAATTAAATTCATATACAGTGGAACCTCATACAACAATCGCCCCATATAGCAACGAAATCATATAACAATTAGGTTTTGGGGGGGAAATGGCATCCTGCATAACAATTTTCCCCATGGAAAAAATCGTACAATTTTTCAATGGGAAAAACCACTTAGTGAAAAAAATTGTTGTATGATGCATCCCATAGGGAAAATCATTATACAATACATGCATCGTATAGCAATTGTTTCGTACAACAAGCCCTGTGAAACAGATAAAAATTGTTGTATGAGGTACCACTGTATAGAAGTTTGACTGTACTTCCTTCATGATTTCCTTGTTGATTGACTTGTTATTTATTAGCCCTTTCCTTTGAAATGGTCTGTGTTGGCTAGTTTACCCCAGTCAAAAAGCAAGAATATATGGGACTTAAAATAGTCTTGTGGGGTAGAGAGAAGCAAATAATAATAATAATAAATTATGCTTTGCTCCTCACACAGACAACTGAGATGCCATACAACATGGCTGGGGTTACAGTGTAAATCTAATGCAGGGGTGCCCAAACTACAGCCCGGGAACTATATCCAGCCGCCAACACCAATTCATCCGGCCCACTCCGCCCTCGTCGCTCCCAGAAGCGGAAGTAAAACACACCTGTATGAGGGTGGTGTGGGCTGGATGAATTGGTGTTGGGGCTGCATATGGTCCACAGGCCATAGTTTGGGCACCCCTGGTTTAAGCAGAGAAAATGGCAGCTTAAAATCTATCTCATCCTGTTGCAAATCAGATTGCAAGGTATGTTTTATTTCCACTTTCGGTGGGAGGAACCACGTGACCGACCAGCTGAACCATGTGACCAGCCCGCAGCCCAAAAAGTTTAGGCACCCCTGATTTAATCGCCTGGCTTCATCAAAATCAAAAGGAGTTTAGGAAGATGTACATTTCATACAAAATATAAACCTTGGCTACACTTACCTGCATTTTGCTCCATGTTTTCCTTAACTGTATCCAACAACTCCTGCGCTTCTTCTACATTCTCTCCTTCATCTTCTGCTTCTTCTTCCTCTTCCTCCTCCTCTTCATCATCACCAGCCATCATCTCAGGCTCAACTATATCTTTAGGGGCAACAATTCTCTCCTGGAGAAGGAAAAAAAATAAGGAACCAAACAGTTTTTTCTTAACTGTCCACAAATTAACTGTTCTTTATTCCATTTTCAAGGCAAACTAAACCAACAGCTTAGTTTTTCTGGTGCATTTTGAATAAAAGACTCAAAAAACAAGACAGTAGTAGTTATAAAATTAAGTGCTATATTCAAACAATTTGCTTCCCAAAGTGCAACCTTCCACAAATGTCACATCCCTTTCCCATCATTTTAATATACTGTGATATGATCTCTGAATATTTGTTCATCAGCTTTCTGATTAATATAAGTATATGGTTGAAAATACTGAACAGCCATAATGCTTTACCATTTAGTAAAGGTAAATATTTCCCTTGCTCGAAAGCCAGTCGTATCCGACTCTAGGGTTCAGTGCTCATCTCTGTTTCAAAGCCGTGAGCCAGCGCTGCCTGCTTCTGCAGACGTTTCCATGCTCATGTGGCAGGCATGACTAGACACCGGAGCGCACAGAACGCTGTTACCTTCCCACCAAAGTGGTCCCTATTTATCTACTTGCAATTTCTTGCTTCCGAACTGCTAGGTTGGCAGGAGCTGGGACAAAGACGGGAGCTCACTGCGTCCTGCAGTACTCGGAAATCGAACTGCTGACCTTCCGCCTTCCAGTCAGCGTCTTATCCACTTGAGCCACTGCAATCCCTGCTTTACCATTTATTAGGACTGAAATCTAAACTAAATTCTGACACGTATCTATGTTTTTAAAATACAGTAATATATTAATTTATATCTGCACAAGCTTTTAAAATATTTCGTTTATTTGTATTTAATGTGTTATATTCTCTTCTAAACGATAGTTGAAATCCTATATTATCTTTTCAGCTTTAATAGCATCCCATTATTTCAAAGCACTCTCCATGTGGTTTACAGTCTATCAAACGACATGCATTACAAATCATACAAAACAATAACTGCAATATACAACAAGTATCATAAAAAACCCTTTCAGTAGTTAAATCAATAAAACCTGCATTTGAGTAAAATTCAATAAATTTAAATATATTTAAACATCTCAGGTCAATTAGCTAAACACTAATAAAAACAGCAGTATATCATTCTGTTTCAATTAACTCCCTACAGGGTATCCAAATGTTGTCATAGCTTGCTCTTGCTCAAAAGCCAGTCGGATACAACTCTAGGGTTCTGTTTATTGCCAAAGAGCCAGCGCTGTCTGCATCTGCAGACATTTCCGTGGACATGTGGCAGGCATGCCTTGACACCGGAGTGCACGGAATGCTGTTTAACTTCCCACCAAAGTGGTACCTATTTATCTACTTGCAATTTCTTTCTTTCGAACTGCTAGGTTAGCAGGAGCTAGGACAGAGACGGAAGCTCACTCCATCGTGCAGGCCTCGATAACATAGGCAAAATTGTTATCACCATGAGTAATCCAAGAATTGCAGTTTACAAACATAGGTGGGCTATAGTTCTGCCAGAATACAGAACTGTAGCCCACCTGTATTCACTATTGAGTGGGAGAGCAGACTTAGAGAGAGAGAGAGAGAAGAAAGAAGTGGCCAACATGTACAGAATTTATTTATTTATTTTTGGGGGGGATGTAAAAATTTGGGGCGTATATTTTGTACATAAAGGTGCATTTAGCTACAACTTCCCGTTTTCCCTATGTGTGGCAACTATTGGGACACCCTGTATTTATGAACTGCAATCCTTGGATTACTATCTCAGTGTAAACGGCTTAAATCACAATTTTCCACACCACTTGAACTCTAATCTACAAAAAGTATTGTTAGTCTAGGCTTAACCATGTCTGCTACAGGAAAAAATAACCAACTGTATTCTGGCAGAACTGTAGCCCAGCACTTCAGCTGGGAGATGATATGCAACTGAAGTGCAAAAAAATCAGCTTGGTTTTTGTTGTTGTTCAGTCGCAGTTGAGTCCGACCCTTTGTGACCCCCTTGGATCATCATGCTCCAGGCTCCTCTATCATCCACCATCCTCCTCAGCCCACTCAAATCTATGCCCATTGCATCTACAATGCCATCTATCCATCTCATCTTCTGGCATCCCCTTCTCCTTTTTCCCTCTATCTTTCCCAGCATCAATGTGATAATCCTTTAAGGGTTGTTGACAGTTCTGAGATAAACATCTCAGTAAGGGTCAAAAATAATCATTTGAATGTCATTGGTAGGAGACAATTAACCCAAACCATAGATAAGTGGAATGGCAATGTAAAGTGAGAGAAAGGGCTTTATTTAAACTTATTGTACTGGAAGATCAGGGATCACAGGGAGCCAATGTGGCGTAAGTAGATAGAGTTTCAAACTAGGACTCAGATGTGGATTCCAATCTCCACTGGGCGATGGAAACTCAGTGAGAGCTGACATTGGTGAAATATCTCCTTAAATATCTATTAGGGTTACATAAGTTAAATACAAATTGACAAAATATAATATAACAGTGCAGAGTTGGAATCAGAGGGGTTACTTTAATAGTATGTGCCAGCAGGTAAATTCTGACATAAATTCACCCTTTGTGGAGTTTTCTAGGTAGAGGGAGCTCAGAGGTGGTTTGCCATTCCTGGCTCTTCTCCTGAGACACACAATGGGGATTTGAACTCCCAACCATGTTCTTGTTATACATCTGAGAGTTTGTTTGGCCAGACATCCTGTGACAGTAATGCAGTAGACCATACAGCCAGTGACTCTACGTCGAGTGTTGGGCGGCAGTAAATAACCTGACTCTCTAAAGGGGCCAATGGCTACAGGCGGATGAGCCCCTTTAGGTGGGGTGATGGTCCTCTCAGTGGAGGAAATGCCATTGGAAACCATCACATTGGGCCCAATGGCAAAATGAGCGGAGGAGGAACTCTCATTCCCAATGGTCATGGTGGCGGAAGAGGTTATGCCAGATGGAATGGCTGTGAAGGCGCACCTTGATAATATCCTCAAGGCTGAGGCAGTCCATTGCAGTCCCAGTGTTACAGGTAAATCCTGCATGTCTCATTTCATGTGTGCCACAGAAGATGGCTCCGTGATCATAGCTTGTCGGTCATTTCATGGCAAGCTGGGATTCACCTTAAACAAATTCACGCCAATGGCATTTTTCCTGCTTCACTAAAAAAAATCATTCTCAGATAGGAGTTGCAGCAGAGGACGACATCTGAGATTTTGTTAAGATCAAATCTTAACTCCTTATCTCTTTCCAGCACATCCTATGCCTTAGTAATCAAAATAGACCCCCATTAAGTTAAGTGGCCTTAATTTACATTTGTTACAATTGTATCTTAAATTGGACCTAATTTTAGGGCGTAATCCTGCCAGAGTACAAAGAAACAGTTAATTTTGGATGAAGTACACCTATAAACTTTTGTAAACTGAACTAAAATATGGATACTATATGACCTGAAATATATTTATACAATGGCCCACTAAAACAAAACTATGTCTATTATGAAATTCAGTGTTCACAATAGGTAGCAAAATATTTCAATTAATTCAGTATTTACAACAAAAAGACAGAGTGTGCGCATGTTGTTGTTTTTTGTTTTGCTGAAGAGAGGAACTTTTTTGATCACCAAGACTAGAAATATAAAATCCACAATCTGGAGATACAGTATTTAATGCAGTGTAAACATTTTGTTCCGTTGATAGTTTTGCATGCTAGTTACATTTTTAAATGACTCCTCAAATGACATTCAAACAATGAAAAAGTCTGCGACATCAATGACTTGCTTACCAGGTTTTCTATGGCTTTAGTGATCACATCCTTTATTTTTACGTGATGAACCTTGTAATGTTTGCACAACAGTTCTGCAATGGAAGTTTTTCCTACTCCTGGAGGACCAAGTATACATATTTTGACTGGCTGAAAGAGAAATGATTAAAATGTATTTCTTTTAATAGCATAGTAGTCTTTCATGTCCTAATTTTAGATGCAAAATGAAGAACTAATGGCACAATCACTGCACAACGATTTTGTTACTGGGAATAACACATGTGATTTACATGATATTGAGTGTGCTGATTCCAAATCTGAACTCAGAATTTGCCTACCACATACAAATTTTAAGTCGTGCTATAACTGTTCAAATGGTTGGTAATTGGGTAATGTATTTTTACATGGAAATATTATAACAATTGCAGCTACCATACCTGCTGCCATCTCAGCTGAATCACATCCCCTGGTGGTATGCATGTTCCAGCAACGGCTGGGTATGTCTGGGCAAGTCAGTGAGCTGATGTCAGAAATAGGTATATAAGGTGAGATGAACCAAGAGCTAGTCTCTAGTGCGAAACTGTCTTATTGGATAGTACAGCTAGGTCATAGTGAGTCTGTTTTGAGCTAAAGATGAGTAGGCACAGCTATGTTAATAAACCGGACAATTTTTGCTACATTTGTGACAAATATACCCCACATGTTCAACACAAGAACCTAACCAAGAGGGTGAGATTTGCTAACTTAAGATCCTAATGTCGTAGGCAGATTCGGACTTCAGATTTAGATTAAGTGCACTTTATTTAGTACAGGACACAGGACCAAGTAGCAGACAATATTTTTTTTGGTGATGCAATAGATACTGTAACATAAGAACATAAGAGAACATAAGAACAGCCTTGCTGGAACAGGCCACAGCCCATCCAGTCCAGCATTCTGTCTCACACAGTGGCTCACCATTTCCTTCAGGGTATTCCCAAGGAGATGCCCTCACCTGCTTAGGATCCCCTGGAAATGGCATTGAGAGATATCCTGCCTATCTCTCCAACCTGGAGGTTGTCCTTAGGTAGCCATAATTATAGCCATTGATAGCCTTGTCCTCCATGAACTTGTCTAATCCTTTCTTAAAGCTGTCAAGACTGACAGCTGTCACCACTTCTTCTGGCAGGGAGTTCCATAGACCAGTAATCCTCTGGGTGAAAAAGTACTTTCTCTTATTTGTTTGAGAACTAGTACCCAAAAGTTTCATGGAGTGTCCCCTAGTTCTAGTGTTGTGCAATAGGGAAAACAGTTTTTCCTTATCTACTTTGTCCACACCGTGCATGATTTTATAAACTTCAATCAGGTCACCTCTTAGACGCCGTCGTTCAAGAGTGAAAAGGCCCAACCGTTGCAGCCTCAGATGGTAAGGAAGGTGTTCCAGTCCCCTAATCATTCTGGTTGCCCTCCTCTGTACTTTCTCCAACTCCATAATATCCTTCTGGAGGTATGGCGACCAGAACTGTACACAATATTCCAGATGGGGCCTCACCATAGATTTATAAAGAGGCAAAATGACACTTGCTGACTTATTTTCTATACCCTTCCTAATGATCCCTAACATTGAGTTTGCTTTTTTCACTGCTGAGGCACACTGGGTTGACACCTTCATTGAGCTGTCCACCAGGACACCAAGGTCCCTTTCCTGGTTTGTCGCAGAGAGTTCAGACCCCATCAGTTTATAAATGTAATTGGGGTTTTTTGCCCCAACATGCATCACTCTGCACTTACTGATGTTGAAGCTCATTTGCCACTGTTTTGCCCACTCCCCCAGTGTCAAGAGATCCCTCTGGAGCTCTTCACAATCTCTCACAGTTTTCACTACCCTGTATAATTTAGTGTCGTCAGCAAATTTGGCTACCTTGCTTTTTACTCCTACCTCTAGATCATTTATGAAGAGGTTGAAAAGCAGGGGTCCCAGTACTGAACCTTGGGGGACCCCACTCTTTACTTCCCTCCACTTGGAGAAGTGTCCATTTAGTGCTACCCTCTGTTTCCTGTCCCTTAGCCAGTTGCTGATCCAGGACAAGACCTGTCCCTTTATTCCATGACTGGTAAGTTTATTCAAGAGCCTTTGGTGTGGGACCTTGTCAAAAGCCTTCTGAAAGTCCAGATAAACAATGTCAACTGGATCCCCCTTATCCACATGCTTGTTGACACTCTCAAAAAATTCCAACAGATTAGTGAGGCATGATTTGCCCTTGCAAAAGCCATGTTGGCTCTCCTTTAGCAGCACCTTCTCTTCTATGTGCCTATTAATTCTATCTTTTAGGATGGTTTCCATCACTTTACCTGGGACACATGTCAAACTGACAGGCCGGTAATTTCCTGGATCACCCCTGGATCCTTTTTTGAAAATTGGTGTTACATTCGCTACCTTCCAGTCATCAGGCACAAAGCCTGATTTGAGGGAAAGATTATATATTTTGGCTAGGATATCAGCAATTTCATCTTTAAGTTCCCTGAGAACTCGTGGATGGATGCCATCTGGTCCTGGGGATTTGTTAGTGTTTAGCTTAACAAGACATGCAAGGACCTCCTCCCTGGTTATTTCTATCTTGCTTAATTCTTCGGTTTCCCTCCCTACGAAGATAGGCTCTGTTTTGGGCATGTGGTCTCTGTCTTCTTCAGTGAATACTGAAGCAAAGAATTCATTGAGTCTCTCTGCAATCTCTGTTTCCTCTTTAATAACCCCTTGCCTTCCATTGTCATCTAATGGTCCAATGGCCTTCCTAGTTGGATTCTTACTTCTAATGTACTTAAAGAAGTCTTTGTTATTTCTCTGAGTATTTTTAGCTAGACGCTCCTCAAAGTCTTGCTTTGCTTTCCTGATTGTTGCCTTGCATTTGTTCTGCCAGAATTTATGTTTCTGCCTGCTGTCCTCATTTGGACAAGCCTTCCATCTTCTAAATGAGCTTTTCTTGCTCTTGATCACTTCCCGAACAGCTCCTGTAAGCCACATCGGAGTCCTCTTGGACCTGGCAGTGCCCTTTTTCCTTTTGGGTATGCATTCCAATTGAGCCTCTGTTATTGTTTTTGTAAACAGCCTCCATGCCTCTTGGAGTGTTTGGACTCTCTCAATTTTCCCTTTCAGTTTCTTTTTTACTAGTTTCCTCATCTTTGGGAAATTTCCTTTTTGAAAATTTAAGGTCTCTGTGTTAGATTTTATCAGTGACTTGCGGTCTATGATCAAGTTAAACATAATTGAGTTGTGGTCACTGTTCCCTATTGGATCAGTCACATTAACATCTTGCACCAGATCCTGAGTATTACTCAGGATCAAGTCAAGGATTCTTGTACCTCTAGTTGGGTCTTCAACCATCTGTCCCAGGGAACAATCATTTAGCATATCTAGGAACTTTATCTCTTTATCGTGTGCTGAACAACAGTTCACCCAGTCTATGTGAGGGTAATTGAAGTCCCCCATTATAACCAGGCTTCCCTTCCTGGATGCCTCCTTTACAACATTCTCCAACTGCCAGTCTCCCTCAAGAGTTTGGGTCGGAGGCCGATAGTATATGCCTACTGTTAGACCATCCTTGTGGCCTGGTACTCTTACCCACAGAGCTTCTAATGGTGACTCCAAATCACCTAGATATTCCAATTCATACGATTTTATCACTTCTTTGACATACAAGGCTACACCACCTCCTGTTTGCCCCTTCCTATCCTTCCTGTACAGTTTGTAGCCTGGGATAACTGTATCCCATTGGTTATCATCCGTCCACCAGGTTTCAGTGATACCAATAATATCAATATTTTTATCTATTGCTAAGTATTCCAGCTCCCCTATTTTGTTACGGAGGCTTCTGGCATTTGTATACAAGCATTTATATATGCTTTCCTGATACAGTCTTTTGAGTCCAGTTGCATTGTTAGACTGCCTCTTGCATCCTTCTGCTAGAGTGCTGGTGACTAGCTCCTTGCTCTGCTCAGTAATTTTTGCATCCTCCTCACTACTCAAGTACACACTTTCCCGAACCGGATGCTGCCCAGCTCCTGTCGGCTTTCCCCCAGTTATCAGTTTAAAAGCTGCTCTGCAGCCTTTTTGATGTTGAGTGCCAACATCAAAGAAACATTAGAAGAACAACAAATAATGCCAAGAAATGGCAAAAATTTTACCCCATGCCTCCCTAGACAGCACAAGGGAACTTTTTGAGCTCAAAATTATTTTTCTAGGTTTATGCATGTGCTGAAATACAATATTCTGATTATTAATCATTGAAGGCTTCATCTCCATATATTTATCTAGTCAGCTTTAAAAGCTATTCAAGCTGACACCAACCACTACATCTAGGGGCAGTTAATTCTAGTGTTTAAATAAGCGCTGTGTGAAGATGTACCGTATTTTTGGACCATAAGACGCACTTTTCTCCCCCAAAAGTGGGGAGAAAATGAGGGTGCGTCTTATAGTCCAAATGCTGGTCTTCGGCCAGCTGTGGCTGTTGTAAAAGGATATTTTACAAGAGCCACAGCTGGCCGAAGACTACTACTGCCGCCTCTAAGCTGTTCAGCTGTTGGGGCAGGGGGAAAAACATATGAAAAACAAGTGGCCACTAGAGGGCGAAAATCGCAATATCCCATTTAAATGCACTGGAAATAAATTTCTTGTATTCAAAAGTTTTCTGTTTGTATGTTCCCAATACATTTAAGTGGAAAACCAAACCTGTGCTTAAAAAGAAAGGGTTTCACTTACCTTGATGCCTTTGTCTCTACTCCACGTGAGCAAAATGGAGGGGGAAAACATGCTTCCTGGTTGAAAGGAGAGCAAGAGGCTAGGCTAGAGTATTACTTCCTTCCTCAGTGCAATTGGCCTGCCTGCCCATTTCCCCCACAGTGCCACCACTGGTTGGTGGTGCAAAATACAGTATTAATGTGTTTTTTTGTTTTCCTGCTCTGAAAACTGGGTGAGTCTTATGGTCAGATGCGTCTTATGGTCCAAAAAATACGGTACTTATTTTATCTGTCCTGAAGCTCACTATTAGCTTCAGTGGATGACCCCCAAAAGATAATCTTCATTCATAGTCCTTTATCAACTTGTTTTATTTATTTATTTAGACTTATTTAATCGCCCCCTCGCCAAGGCGACTCCGGGTGGTTTACAATGCAGAAAACAACACTAACATAAAACACTCCAAAACACAATAAGCAGAGATAAATAAGCATCATAAAACTCTAAAATCTAAAAATCTTAAAATCTGTTTTGTCCATTTTTAAACCCTATATTATTTTCTGGGTAAGGTGATCAGATCTTGAAAATGCAGAGTGGGGAAACATCCTGAGGTACCTGCTTTTTTGTGCTGGTAACAAAACTTGGGATTAGGTAATATTTTTAGTGCAGCACTAAAATGCCACCGCATTTTTAAAAGATGGAGTTTTCAGGGCTCCCACAACAATTTTCTTGCTATGTTGGGGTCTAAGGAAGGAGCCAAAAGTATCCAAACGATGGCCATTTTCTGCCTCTATAAGCACCATTATCTTTGTATTCTAGCAGATTCAAAAACTTTTAAAGAATATTACTCAACACAGAAGGTTGTTCCTATTTGTCTACTTTAATTTTTTATCCCTGCTGTTGTTGTAGATGTGGGTTCAAGTCCAAACAGTGTCCTATTCTTTGCTCCTTTGTTCACAGTTTGCTGTATGTTTATGTCTGTGCCATACCTCTGCAATAGCCAGCTTGTTTGGATGTGTGATTAGGTTACTTGAAAATTGCTTCTTGTTGTTCAGTCGCACAGTCGATTCCGACCCTTTGCGACCCCATGGACCATTTTCCTCCAGGCGCCTCTGTCCTCTACCATCCCCCTCAACCCTCCCAGCTCTGTGCCCATTGTGTCTACAATACCATCTAGCCATCTCATCCTTGGCCTCCCCCTTCTTCTTTTGCCCTCCACCTTTCCCAACATCAATGCCTTCTCAAGTGAATCCTCCCTTCTCATTTGATGTCCAAAGTATTTTAGTTTCATCTTTACTATTTGACCTTCCAATGAGCAGTCAGGGTTAATTTCTTCTAAGATTGACCTATTTGTTCTCCTCGCTGTCCAGGGGACTCTCAAAACCCTCCTCCAACACCACATTTCAAAGGCATCTATTCTTCTGCGTTCAGCCTTCCTAATTGTCCAGCTCTCACATCCATACATTACTACTGGGAAAACCATTGCTTTGACTATTCTAATTTTTGTTTGCAATGTAATGTCTCTGCTTTTCACTATGTTCCCCAGGTTTCTCATAGCTTGTCTCCCAAGAATCAGTCGCCTTTTTATTTCATGGCTGCAATCCCCATCTGCAGTGATCTTTGATCCTAAGAAAGTAAAATCTGTCACTGCTTCTACTTCTTCCCCGTCTATTTTCCAGGAACTGATTGGGCCTGTTGCCATTATCTTGGTTTTCTTGATATTGAGTCTCAAGCCAGCTTTTGCACTCTCCTCCTTCAGTCCAATCAAGAGATTCTTTAGGTCTTCCTCACTTTCTGCCATTAGGGTGGTATCGTCTGCATATCTCAGATTATTGATGTTTCTCCCAGCGATTTTAATCCCATATTGTGATTCCTCCATCCCTGCACTGCGCATTATGTGCTCTGTGTATAGGTTGAATAAGCATGGTGACAAAATGCAGCCTTGTCTTACTCCTTTTCCTATTCCAAACCACTCTGTTATTCCATGTTCTGTCCTAACTGTTGCTTCTTGGTTCATGTACAGATTTCTCAGGAGGCATATGAGGTGCTCTGGTATTCCCATCTCTTTAATTACTTGCCACATCTTGTTGTGGTCCACACAGTCAAATGCCTTAGTGTAGTCAATAAAACAAAAGTAAACTTGTTTCTGGTATTCCTTTGTTTTCTCCATGATCCAGCGTATGTTGGCGATGTGGTCTCTAGTCCCCCTGCCTCTTCTGAAACCAGCCTGCACCTCTGGTAATTCTCTCTCCACATGCTGCTGAAGTCTGTCCTGTATTATCTTGAGCATCACCTTGCTGGCATGTGGGATGAGCGCGATTGTTCGATAATTTGAACATTCTTTGGCATTGCCCTTTTTTGGGATTGGGACGTATACTGATCTTTTCCAATCCTGTGGCCACTGTTTTGTTTTCCAAATCTGCTGGCATATTGAATGCAGTAATTTGACGCCATCATCTTTTAGCGCTTTGAAAAATTCAACTGGGATACCATCATCTCCACTAGCTTTGTTGTTTGCAGTGCTCTTTAGGGCCTTTATGACTTCGCTCTCCAGGATGTCTGGCTCAAGTTCAATTTCTTCATCATTGTGATTATCAGGAGTGTTGAGGTCCTTTTTGTAAAGTTCCTCTGTGTACTCTTTCCATCTTTTCTTAATTTCTTCTGCATCAGCTAGCTCCTTTCCGTCTTTGTCCCTTATCATGGTCATTTTTGCTTTAAATGTTCCCTTGATTTCCCCAATTTTTTGAAAAGATCTCTGGTTCTGCCTCTTTTGTTGTTTTCCTCCATTTCTCTGTACTGTTCTTTTAGGTAGTTTTCCTTATCTCTCCTTGCTTTTCTTTGAAATTCTGTGTTCAAATGGTTGTAGTTTTTCCTTTCTCCTTTGACTTTTGCGTTCCTTCTTTCCTCTGCTATTTTAAGAGCCTCATCAGACAACCACTTTGCTTTCTTACTCTTCTTTTCTTTTGGTATGGTTTTCTTTGCTGCTTTCTGCATGATGTCCCTCATCTCCGTCCATAATTCTTCCGGTACTCTGTCTACCGATTCTAAGCCATTAAATCTGTTCATCACCTCCACCGTGTATTCTTTAGGGATGCTGTCTAGGTGATATCTTTCTGGTCTCCGTGTTTTCCCTATTTTCTTTAGTCTAAGCCTGAATTTTGCGATCAGTAGGTTGTGGTCTGAGCCACAGTCTGCTCCAGGTCTTGTTTTTGCTGACTGTATGGAGGTTCTCCATCTTTGGCTGCAGAGTATGTAGTCAATCTGGTTTCGGTGTTGGCCATCTGGTGATGTCCATGTGTAAAGTCGCCTCTTGTGTTGCTGGAAGAGAGTGTTTGCTATGACCAGTGCGTTCTCTTGGCAGAACTCTATCAATCTTTGCCCTGCTTCATTCTGTGTTCCAAGACCAAATTTGCCTGTTATTCCCTCCACTTTTTGATTTCCTACTTTGGCATTCCAGTCTCCTAATATAATTTGGACATCATTTCTTGGTGTCTGTTCTATGAGGTGTTGTAAGTCCTCATAGAACTGGTCCATTGTGGCTTCATCTGCACCAGTGGTTGGTGCATATATTTGGATCACAGTGACATTGAAAGGTTTGCCTTGAAATCTGACTGACATCATTCTGTCATTTTTGAGATTGTATCCCATTACTGCTTTTCTCACTCTTTTATTGACAATTATGGCTACTCCATTTCTTCTAAGGTTTTCTTGCCCGCAGTAGTAGATATGATGGTTTCCAGAGCTGAATTCACCCATCCCTGTCCATTTGAGCTCACTGATGCCCAAGATGTCAATGCTTATTCTTTCCATCTCGTTTTTAACCACTTCCAGTTTTCCTTGATTCATAGACCTCACATTCCATGTCCCTATGCAGTATTGTTCCCTGCAACACTGTATTTCTCCTCTCCCTTTCGTATCCCTCCCCCTTTTCAGATCTGCTGTGCTGAGCATCCCCTTGTTTTGCCTTTTGTTTTGGTCCATAGGGTTCTCTTGGCAAACTTTGTGGCCTTGCCGGTCTCTACGCCAGTCTTTTCCCATCACACATGTTATCACCGTTTAAACAGTTTTAAAACAAAGTATTATCATGCACAATATCACAGTTTATCACATAGTATCAAAGTAAAAGTTGAACTAATTAATGAAAGGGAAAGAAAGAAAGAAAGAAAAAGTCCACTATATCAAGTCTCTATGTAAGTCAGTTTCTTGTACTGTCACTATGTCAGTTGCCATAAGCCATCTATATTTAGTCAACTATATTATTTCAGTTCGATTACTTATCCTTTGCATGCACACAGCAGCTCTTGCCTCTCTTCGGCCGCATGGAGTCGGTCAAAGGCGCCGGCTCGGGCCTCGCTGTGATGGTGGTTGTGGATGGTATCTCCTGGGGGTGGTCGGGGGTCTCCGGAAGTGTCCTTCTCTCTGGCCCCAGGTCTTTGGATGGGGAGGGAGGGGCAGGATCCTTTACTCCCCTCCCCTGTGGGCCTCTCTGCATGGAATGAGCAGTATAGCTGGGCCTTGCTGATTCTTACATGTGAAGTATTTCAAGAAAGGAGCTGGCTGGCTATGAAGTCTAGGACAGGTAGGAATTAACTAGCATTGAAAACCCTCTTTAGTTGAACAAATCATTGGGGAAGCATTCGGCTCACCCTTGCTCGAAAGCCAGACGTATCCGACTCTAGGGTTCAGTGCCAGTGCTGTCTGTATCTGCAGACGTTTCTGTGGACATGTGGCAGGCATGACTAGACACTGGAATGCATGGAACACTTCTACCTTTCCCACCAAAGTGGTACCTGTTTATCTACTTGCAATTTCTTGCTTTCGAACTGCTAGGTTGGCAGGAGCTGGGACAGAGACGTCATGCAGCAATGAAGTCTCAAACTGCCGACCTTCCAATCATCAAGTTCAGTCTCTTAGCCACTATGCCACCACAGTCCCTGGAAATCTAGGACAGGTAAGAATAAACTAGCATTTAAAAATCCTCTTTAGTAGAACAAATCATTGGGGAAGCATTCACTGAAAAGAAATTAGGAATTTAATTTCTAATTAACCTTTAATGTTGATAAAATATCCCCCATCCAGGAAAAATGGGTAAGAAACTTTGATTAAATCATGGGGTGTGAATAGGGGAACTTTACTTCCAGGTAATGCTAAATCTTCCTTATCTACTGAGAAGGAAATCAGAGGATTAGTGTGCTTTTAGCTTTTATTTCTTTTGTTAGCTAGCTATAGTGAAGGAATGTTTGCCTCTGAGCGTTTCTTTTGTTGTTCTGTTGAATGAGATTGAACTATTTTACTGTATATGGCTTTGAAATGTTGGCTTTTAAAATAGGTTTTAATCTGTTCTTTGAAAATAACATAGTTTTGTTGTACATCACTTTCAGAAGAACAGCAAAGCATTAATTAGTTTTGTTGGCAAACTAATAAAGTAGATTCAGAGAAGTTAGATTCCTAGCAGATAAATGTAATACATTTTATAAATACTCTGTGATCTTATAACAATCACAGGTTTCTTCCCATAAATATCCATTTTCATCAACCAGTGTAAACCGAAGCAATTTTTACCAATAATCCTCGACTTTGCTTATATTCATTGACAATCTGTTCGATATTCTCCGCTATTCCTCCTTGAGAAACCCACTTGATATTGAAGTTCTCCTTCAGGAACACAGCTTCCATGCGCAGATTGACAAGTAATTCATCTAACTGTCCTTGCTAATGAAAGTATTAATGTTAATATCAACAATATAAATCACTTTTGAACATTCAAGCATTTAGAATAGCAAATATATTGTAAACGGGGGTGGGTGGGGGTGGGGGGAGAGATTGTAAAAGCAGTAAAACCGAAAAGTCACATCTTGTATTCCATAATTGGGAGAAAAGTGGCATAAAAATAAAAACAGATTTAAAAAATCTTAATTTCTGAATGTTGGCTAACGGAAGGATAATACGTGGATAACTGAACAGAGAAGGCCTCACACCTAGTAAGAGATGATCGTATCTCCTTGTGTAAGACATGGGTGAGCAAGCTGGTGCCTTCTATATGTTTTAAGGTGGTGACCCCTGCCTGCTGGCTGATAAAATAACAGCAACATTTCTCCCTCTTTTAATCCTCTTTCTTTAACCCTTGGTCTTTTAAATTTTGTAGTACTTTAAATTGGGTTTTTATGGGTGTGGTTTTAATGTTTTTTGTATCGTTGTATTTTTTTAATGCTGTGAGCCACCCTGAGTCATTTTGAGTTAGGTGGCTATACAAATTGGAAATTAAAATTAAATTTTTTTTAAAAAAAACTATAAATGCCATAAATCTCATCCAGCATACTACACGGCCAGGGATTATAGCAGGGGTGCCCAAATGTTTTGCACCGGGGACCTGACCACACACCCCAAACAGCTGAGCAGGCCTGACCATGCCCCTGGAAGCAGGCGTGTTTGCGCATGTGCATCTGGAACCACTTCCGGGAGTGGTGCAGAAGTGGTTCCAGATGCCCCAGAAGTGGCGCGGGTGTATTTGCGCATGTGCGGGGTCATCCCCATCCACTTCCGTGAGTGGCAAGGGTGCTGCAGGCCTGATGAATTGGCATTGCAGGCCATATCCAACCCATAGGCCGTAGTTTGGGCATCCCTGGAGTATTGGATTTACCATCCAAAATAACTGGAGGTCACTTGGTTGCCTATCCCTGCAGCAGCATTTCAAAGGTAAAAAAAACCCTGGACCTCTATTTGGGCATAGAAACAAACTAGTAAACGGCTATTGCCGGTATAAGTTTCAGTAGCTATAAATAGCTAGGCAATGTCATTTCTCTATGGGCTGTACTTCAAATTATGTCTTCATCCTCCTCTTACCTACTGATAGTAACAGTAAGAATAATAATTCTGTCCCAGATCATATGATCCTTCCAAGGTTTTCTAGAATTTGGTTTACAAGTCCTTGTTCTGGTGTTATCCTGAAACTATGCAGCTTGCTCAAATCTGGTGACAAGGCATATAAGCACATGCTCCAGTTGATTTGGGCTGGTCTCCCTCCTTGGAAGCCCAGTGGAGTTTCATGTTTCTGGCTCCTGAGTCTACAGCAGGGGTAGGCAACCTACGGCCTGTGGGTCAGAGCCGGCCCATGGCGCCAAATTATCTGCCCCCCACCCTTGCTCCAGCTGCCACAGCGACTGCTGCTGGAACCAGCCATGGACTCGTTTATTGCTGCTGTAAATGCGTCCGACCCCCTCAACTGCCTGAGTGAACGTAACCCGGCCCCCGACTCAAAAAGGTTGGCTACCCCTGGTCTAGAGCAAGTTGCTCCAATCAATTGAGCTATAGCAGCTCTTATCTTAGTCCAAGCCAAAAGTCACTAAGGTGTTAAAAAAGACTAGATCCTATATTTGGGGCTCTCAGATAGTAAGATTAAGGTGAAGTCTCCCTTGCTTGTTTGTGTCCGACTCTAGGAGGGCAGTGCTCATCTTCATTTACAGAGAGCCAGTGCTGTCTGCGTCTGCACACATTTCATTGTCATTCGGCAGGCATGACTAGATGCTGGAGCACACGGAACGCTGTTACCTTTCCCACCGAAGCGGTACCTATTTATCTACTTGCAATATTTTGCTTTCGAACTGCTAGGTTGGCAGGAGCTGGGACAGACAACAAAAGCTCACTCCGCCACGCAGCACTCAGGTCTCAAACTGCTGACTTTCCAGTTGTCAAGCTCAGCATTTTAACCACTAAGCCAATGTGACCTTGTCTCGAATAATAATGGTTTTAACATAAAATATGAAAACTTGTAAATTTTTCTGCAGACAACCCCCCCCCCCCCACACACACACACACACACCGGTCATGTTCTCCCAGTGATTTTGATTTTCTTTCTTACCTTCTTAACACTTCATAGTGTTTAAATAATCATGTGAGTCTTATTTTAAAACATGCATCTGGATTTTTCATGGAATTTCATTACATTGGATCCCATGGATGAATAAGACCATTGCTCCTGTTCTCATGACTATTTCTCCCAAGCTGCTATATCACAAAGGATGGTGTTTGCCACTATCACTTGTTCCTCAAAGTAGTGCTTGTGTTAAGTAAAGCTATTGGTGTACACAGAAAGAGCCTTTTCAAAGATTGTGGTATTTTTTTGAACCATAATCGGGCATACCCTGGTAACGGCAACCTTGTCTTGCTGGCTAATCTTTCTCACACTAGATCAGGTGAAAGGAACTGCAGAATGAACTCACCAAAAGGTGCCTTCATTTTGGCAATTTCATGTCTGGCCTTGACACGGAAGAAATAGTAAAGCTGTTAACTGCTCTAAAAGGACATTGTCAGAAACAAAAATAAGTACCGTTAAATCCTTGTTTAGGAAAGCATTATCCTTTGGAACCTTCTGCATTTTTCCTGGGCCGACGTTTTTGCTAATGCACTTGTAAAGAAAAACAAAGGATAAGTTTTAGATTCAGCATTATTAAATGACCAAACATGCAGTGGGAAGAAACTAATAGTTTCTTGCCATAAGGCCATAACGGTAAGAATAAAATTTTAAACAGATGGGTGCTAAATGAAAAAGGCATCATGCACCAAAAATGAATATTACTTCAGAACTAGATTTGCAGCTTAGTGTCCTATTTATTTATACCCAGCTGCTCCAAATTTGAAAGCTGGATCCTGCAACGCATTGAAGTCTAACAGATATGTTATTATCAATATGATAGTTTTTCAGTGGTTATGTGGCAGCCACGATTAGATGCCAAAAAGCACAGGACACTGTAACCTTTCCCGCCCAAGTGGTATCTATTTATCTAAATCTAGTTTCCTGCTTTCAAACTGCTGAGCTGACGAGAACTGGGACAGACAACAGAAGCTCACTCTGTTGTGTAGTACTTGGTCCTCGAACTGCTGACCTGCTGACCTTCCAGTTGACAAGCTCAGCATCTTAACCACTAGGTCACTAATAATAATTTCATGTCAGAAATTATTCTGGGTTGAAGGGGTTTTTGCATAAGAAACACCACTCAGGCAATGCCCAAATGAGGCTCCTTTCATGTCCCCAAGAACTGGGACAGAGACAGGTGCTCAATCCGTCATGCAGTACCCGGGTCTCGAACTGCCGACTTGCCAGCCTTCCAGCTAACAAGGTGAGCTTCTTAACCACTGAGCCACTGCAGTCCCCTAAGTCACTGAAGTTACTTGTATATGAGATAGGGAGGGATATTTTCAGTAATTCTAGGAGACATAAGTACACTCCCAGCAGTTCTGTTATGCCACAAAAATGCTGCTCACTGAGTTCAGGAACTGGGCAGTCAAGACTGGTTGTGCAAGTCAGCTCGAGAACCGAAGTGTTCCAGAGAGAAACATGACAGAGAAAAATGGTGAAGTGCTTTACCTTCACTATCTGACCCAGTGTTTGTATCGCTTCATCCACTGCAATCAGGTAATGATTCCTTGGTCTGTGATCCACTACGTTCTGTAACACTCTGCAACGGGACAAATCAATGACACACATCCAGAAAGCAACATCTTTAACAGGATATTAGAGCAGGGGTACCAAAACTTTTTGGGCCAGTCACTTGGTTCAGGAGGCCAGTCACTACGGCCCAGGGGCAGGATCCACTTCCGACGGCAATTTATCCGGACTGTGGAGCCCTCATCGCTCCCAGGAGCGATGAGGGCTTCACGGGTTGGATGAATTGGTGCTGGGGGCTGGATCTGACCCCCAGGCTGTAGTTTTGGCACCCCTATATTAGAGAATATGCAAAACGTAGTGCCTACTATTCTGCAGATAGAGGTGAGGGAAGGTACTTTGGCCAATTATTGATTTTTCTCCTTGTACCCCCAAAAATGATCTCATCCATAAGTTTTGGGGACTCCCCAAGACAACATGGAAGGTGGCAATAATCATCATCTTAGAACTATAAAGCTGGAATGAATCCTACTGCTCACCATGTCCAGGAGGCACAGCGGGAAATCAAGCTTTCTAAACCATTGAGCTATCCAACAGTAATGAGGGGTTATTGTTGTTGTTACATGCCATCAAATTGCCTCCGACATATGGCGATCTTATGAATCAGCTACCTCCAACATGTGGTGTTGGTTCAAGTGGTGGCTCAAGTGGTTAAGACGCTGAACTCACTGACTGGAAAGTCAGAGTTCGATTCCTGGGTACTGCATGATGGAGAGAGCACCCATCTCTGTCCCAGCTCCTGCCAACCTAGAAAACAAAAAACTGCAAGTAGATAAATAGGGACCACTTCAGTGGGAAGGTAAACAGTGTTCCGTGCACTCTGGTGCTGAGGCATGCCTGCCACATGTCTATGAACAGACAGTGCTGGCTTTTTGGCTATAAACAGAGATGAGCACTGAACCCTAGAATTGGATATGACTGGCTTTTGAGCAAGGACGACCTTTACCTTTAACATGTAGTAGCCAAAAAGGCCATTTTCATATTTCCATTTGTGGAAGATGGTTCAGTAGTCTTCCCCACCCCAGGCACCATCCAGAACTTCAACTCCCATAATCCATTACCCTTGGTTAGATTAGGTGGGGCTCATAGGAGTCTCAATCCAAAGCAGCAGGAAAGCATAAAGCCAGGGAAAGCTGCTCTCTTGAACCCAAGCTCTACATGGAATCAGTCATCGTTCTCCTTCCACTTGTAAAAAAAGTACTACTGTATCTCGGAGAGTAAAAAAACCAAAAAGACAAAAAATGTTGTGACTCTGGTGTTGGTTCTGGTCTGGTGTTGGAGGGTCTGTCTGCCTGACTAGGTGACCTGGCTGCTAGGTTGGATGGGATTGCTCCCTCCCCTAGGGACCAGGTACACAATTTAGGGGTCATATTAGATCCTCATTTAACGCTCAAAGCACAAATTGCAGAGGTCAACAAAGCTGCTTTTTTCCAACTGTACCAAATAGCTCAGCTGCATCCTTATCTGGACAGGTGGTCCCTCATAACATTAGTTATCTCACTGGTAATCTCACATATTGATTACTGCAAGGCTCTCTAAGTGGGGCTTCCTGTGTTTCTGATACAGAGGCTTCAACAGATACAAAATGTAGCTACCAGGCTAATTAGTGGAGTGAGAAAATTTGAACATATATTCCTCGCCTTGGCAGGGCTGCATTGGCTACCAATTCCTTTCATATCGGGTACAAGGTGTTGGTTCTAACTTTTAAGGCCCTAAATGATTTGGGACCTTCCTACCGGGTGGAAATGTCTGGCTGGACATCCTGCTACAGTAATGGAGTAGACCATACAGCCACCAACTCAACGCCGAGTGTCAGGCAGCGGTTAACTAGCCTGACTCCCTAAATGGGCCAACGGCTACAAGCGGATGAGCCCCTTTAGGTGGGGTGATGGTCCTCTCAGTGGAGGAAATGCCACTGGAAACCATCACATTGGGCCCAATGGCAAAATGAGCGGAAGAGGAACTCTGATTCCCAATGGTCATGGAGGCAGAAGAGGTTATGCCAGATGGAATGGCTGTGAAGGCGCACCTTGATAATATCAAGGCTGAGGCAGTCCATTGCAGTCCCAGTGTTACAGGTAAATCCTGCATGTCTCATTTCATGTGTGCCACAGGAGATGGATCCATGATCATAGGGTGTGGGTCACTTCATGGCAAGCTGGGATCCATGCCTGCTTCAGGAAAAATGCATTCTCTGATACAAGTTGCAGTCGATGACGACAACATGGCGGGATGTCTTCACCTCAGAACATCAGTCCACATCACTCGTTTCTCCTACATGGGGCAGCTCCAGGTGCCGACCCCAAGATTAGCGAGAAAGACTGTGAGTTGGAGAAGAGACTTCTTGGTGGCAGCACCAACTTTGTGGAATTCTCTACTGGTTGAGCTGTGCCAGGTCCCATCTTTATCTATCTTTTAAAAACAACTACAGTAACAACGTTCCTCTTTAAATAGAGTTGCCATAATTCTCTCCCACAAAACTGGGACAGAAGCATACTTGACAAAAATGGGCGGGTTATCTACAAAATAGCCTTTTTTAAATGAAACATAATATAATGACAGCTATAAAACACTTTCACATTAAATATATCAATGCATAAATGAATTTATTTACAACAGTTAATTCTTACTGTATGATGACCTGTCGTACTTCTGAAAAGTTGCATCGTGGTCAACTCTTAATGTCCTCAGTTCCAGGAAACACACTGGTCATACTTAGCGGGTGGTGGTGAGAGGCGAGGACGTTAAGATTTATCTCCAGGTATACTCCAACTCCAATGCGGCAAGAAATCGCTCGTTTGATGGTGAGAGTTTGAATTTATTTTAATGGTGTATTATAATACACAATCAGTAAGTTTTAAAAATCCAGGACTTTAACATGATTTTTATTGAACTGGCCGGGACAATTTTTCTGACCTTGAATCCGGGACAATCCTGGTTTTCTTGGAGGTATGGGAACCCTATCTTTAAAGAGGCTTTTAAGGATATATTACTAATGGCCGAGCAATAGATTTCGATTAACTTTTCTTTTGCCAATGTTTTTGTTGTTGGTTTTTTTAATTGGGGGGCATCACATTTGTTTTGTTATTATTTATAATTTATTCAGTTTTTTTATTCTTTTTGTTTCATTTCTTATTGTGTAAGGTTCTTTTAAAATGTGCTTTTAGCCTTCTACCCAGAGTGGGAAAATATCCCAGATGGGCGGGATATAAATGCAACAAACAAGCAAACAAATTAGTCTTATATGGGTTAGCTCTGCATGCAGGGTTTTAGCAAGGAAGAGAACAGCTCATGCAAATTTGTATCTTATTAAAGGTATGAAAGTCTCACTTTCTTAGGTTATTTCTGGGAGCGGTTAGGCAACATTCCTTTTTCAGGGTATCAGAAAAATGAAGTTTTAAAACATAAATATTCACTTTTTTTGAGTGTCTCAATATAATTCTGGATTAGATGCAACATTGTCTGTCATTAATGAAAGGGATGGAAGCACGCCACTGATTTCCACAACCAGAGTATACTCAATGGGTCAGTGGAATCTACATAGGTTTAGGTAAAGGTCGCCCTTGCTCGAAAGGCAGTTGTATCCGATTCTAGTGTTCAGTGCTCATCTCTGTTTATAGACAAAGAACTAATGCTGACTGAGTCTGCAGATGTTTCCGTGGACATGCATGGAACGCTGTTTACCTTCCTACCAAAGTGGTACCTATTTATCTACTTGCAATTTCTTGCTTTTGAACTGCTAAGTTGGCAGGATATGGGACAGAGATGGCAGCTCACTCCATCGTGCAGTACTCGAGTATCGAACTCTGATCTTTCAGTTGCCAAGTTCAGCATCTTAACCACTAAGACACCACAGTCGCCTCTACATTGGCTTACCATTTAGTAATTCATTCAGTGGGACTAGTTTTTAGCTGAGAGTAGTAGCAGGATACTGAATTCAGAGAACATGAACACGACCCTGGAAGTGAGCCTTAGATTAGAAGTACACTTACGCCGCTAGGTCAACAATGTGAATGGCTGGAACAAAATTTCGTCCATCTCCAAAACATGGTATTATAGGTGTCTCACCAAGCCAAGATAACTGAAAATAATAACAAAGGAAATGTTAGTAACGTAAGTGAGATTATTAGCTAAAGAATCAATGCCTGAATTCCAGTAGCAAGTGGCAAATAGAGTAGGCCCTAAATCAGTAGGTATGAACAAGTCAACTTCTCTGTAAGTTCCATTCATTCAGTGGGTCTACTTTAGTTGCCACTTACTACTGGATTTCATCCACTGTTTTGTACATTCTCAATTCTCAATAGTTTGTGTTTTCTCCCATAAAAATTCTACATGTACACAAAGGCAAACACACATATAATCACATCTATAGCTTTATATCATCTATGCTGCCTGATGACAAAGATCACATTTCCTCAAGCTCAAAACTAGAGAAGTAAAATCATGGAAAGGATTATTAAGCTTCTTACTAGTAGGGTTATTATTGCAGTCACCTAAGGCATAAATGTCAGTATAACATCAATTTAATTATTAAATTTCCCCCCTTCCATTCCTTATGTGAGATCCCTGACGATTCTAGTTCATGCATCAAGAATTAATTACTGCAAAGCTCTCTACATGGGACTATGCTTGAAGATGATACAGAAGCTGCAGAAAGTATAGAATATGATGACTAGCTTAGTGATTGAGAGAAGTACACTTGATCACATCTCCCTGATACCAGCCTATGCACACTGGCTTCCTGTAGACCTGCCTCAAGGTACAGTGGTACCTTGCATTATGAACGCTTCGTATAACGAAAAATCGCATAACAAAGCGTTTGTTAGGCAATGGCGATACCCCACATAATGCTTTTTTTTCCATTATGCGGGGTTTTTGGGTAACCGGGGTATACCCGGTCAATGGGAACCGCAGATAACAAACATTTTGTGTCCACTATCTTCGCATAATGATAAAAACCGCATAGCGAAGAGCTCTGTGGAATGGAGTTTTTTCCATTATGCAGGGTTCTACTGCATTAGTATTAAAATATAAGGCCCTTCACAACTGGCGATCTTGGAACTTGACGGAGTGTCTCCTCTGACTAAATTCAGCCTGGCCCACTAGGTCCTCCTAGGCCAGTGATGGCAAATCTTGGCACTCCAGCTGTTCTTGAACTTCAATTCCCAGAAGTCCTGATCAGCAGCCATGCTGACTTGGGCTTCTGGTAATTGAAGGCCAAGAACACCTGGAGTGCCAAAGGCATTGCAGCTCTGGGTTTCCATCACAAGGCAGGCAGGCCCAAAAGGCTACCACAAGGAGTCAAGCCTTCTTGGTGGTGGCCCTAAAAAGTTTAGAATGCCCTTCCATCCTTAATATACCTAGGCCCCTCCCTTTGTATCTGCTTTACTCAGCCTGTCTGTAATACCTGCCTGTAGTTACCCTTAGGCCATTTTATTGATTATTTTATGTTGATATATTCTCTGTGATGTTTTTAACTATGCATGTTCACTGTCCTTAGTTTTGCATAACAAACAAACATTTTAACTCCTTACTAAAAATGAGCCAACACTTGCCTCTTACTTTCCAGTTTTTGCTTAAAATGCACCTAACCTTAAAAAAATAGTGCAGAAGTCTTTCTTCAGCTCCATACTGAACACCTGAAGCAACAACATATGTTGTAAATTTGCTTTTGTTCTGTGGAAAGAAAACATTTTTTTTAGAAAAAACTTTAATATTAGCATAAAGTATAAACTGTAAAAATAAATAAAATAAGGAATTCGGCTCATTTGCTGGTCTGTCAATTACTACCAGAAACATGTTCCAATGAGGATTTAATTTTGGCTAACGACAAACCCAAGGAAGCCGCTTCAATTCAAAATTTGATGAGGACACGAAAGAAGAAGAATCTTGAAGGAGCCAAAGAGGATGGGTCGCTGCTACCAACTTCCCATCTTCTGTCAATTCCCTAGTATCATTAAACAGCTTAAGCAAGCAGCTTAGCTACCTAATAATAATGGTAAATTTAAAACCTCCTATGCTGCTCTGTGACAAAGGGAGGAAACAAAGGAGTTTTTTTAAAGCCTATAAGGGCAGCACTGATGTCACATAAAAAAGCGCTCCCTCCCAGAAAAATAAATTGGTTTCTTTTCTCTCTCTTTTCCTTTTAAAATTAAGTGGAGCAAATAGGGCTCTTAGAGATTCATACGCCATGTGGGTTCAAGAATCACTCCAAATGGCATGCAGGATCTCTACAAGACTTTAACGAAACCTATTTAATCTGATCCAGCCTGCTCCAATTTAGCCATACAGTATAGCCAAACCTTAGGACAGTGATGGCAAACCTTGGCACTCCAGGTGTTCTTCGACTGCAATTCCCAGAAGCCCAAGTTATCACTCCTGCTGACTTGGGCTTCTGGGAATTGAAGCTCCACAACACCTGGAGTGCCAAGGTTAATCATCACTGCCCTCGGATAATCAATTTCTGTGGGTTTTGCCACACCTAGCTCTGCAAGGGATCAGGTTGTTATGTTCTTACTTGTGCAAAGATGAAGAAAATTTAAATTGTGAGACTCTTCAGAACACATAGCTCATTTTCTGTTAATACAGTACTCACATTTTTGCCAAGTTTGATAATAGTTTTCTCTGCATTAATGTGTTCTACAAAATTGGGATGAGGCTTCCTTCGACGGTAGTCTTCTTCAGTGAAAGGTATTTCTGGATCTTCCTGTGTGGGGTGGGGGAGATTTTTTAAAATTACAAGTTATTCAGTTTTTATTCTGAAAAACTGAAGGAGAGAGAAACATTCTAATATCTACCTTAATGTTAGTTAAAATTAAAATCATTGTATAAAACAGTAAGACTTCATTAAAGACTTTCTTTCTCTGCTATCCTCAGATTATTAGGAAGGAAGGAAGGAAGGAAGGAAGAACTGAATCTTTAACAGACTAGTATAATTCTTGATTTTTTTGGAATAGCATATCAGAGAGTAAATCAAACAAAACAAAAAGACAAAAATGTTGTGGCACTTTAAAGACTAACTGCTGCATTTTAATGCTAGCTTTCGTGGATCAGGTCCACTTCATCAGGCGTGGGAGTGAGACTTCATGGCATAAATTTATTATACACATCAGGTATAGAGATTCAGAATGGTTAGCATAACAGACAGGTATGTAGTTTTTTTACAACCAATAATACCTGTTATTTAGATTAGTAGTGAAGCTTTACCCTAATGAATTGCAAATAGATGCAAGGCAACGATTACACAAATATTAGTCAAGAGTTTCTGGGAAATTATCAAATTTGATACATCACAACTAACAGGTTGCTAAATGCTGCTATACATATTGTATATTGTATGTTGTTATATCACCTTCACAGAAAATAATTCAGTGGAATTTTCATCCATAGCCTTGGACTTCCTCTCAGATCCTCATCAAGGATTTGGCCTGGGCAACTCACACAATAGATACTAGGCCTGAAAGGTAAACTTATTAGCAAATGTATAATGGTTGTCTTGCATCTATTTGCGATGAAGCAGGGCAAAGCTTCATCACTAATCTAAGTAACAGGGATTACCAGTTGAAAAAAAAACACCTAGCTGTTAAGCTAATCATTCTGAATCTCTGTACCTGATGTGTATATAGTACTGTACATTTATGCCATGAAGTGTCACTTCCATGTCTGACGAAGTGAACTTGATCCACAAAAGCTAGCATTAAAATACGGTGGTTTGTCTTTAAAATGCCACATTTTTGTTTTTTTGTTTTGTTTACTCTCTGCTATAGTATCATTCTATCTCAGAAAAATTGATTTCTCTACATTCTGTTAATTTTCCCCCAATTTACAAATGTATTACCGTAATACTTTCATAACATAATTACAGCAACAACAGAATCATTTCAAGGACAATATATCTAAAATTACATCCTCATCTTATCAGTATATATTTCAGAAATTAAGAAATAAAACAAGGCTCCCTCCCCTCTCCCTCCCCCCCCCCCCCATGTCCCAAATCTGCATAGTCTAGTGTAATCACAATGGAGGGAAATGAAACTTCATCATACATTCTATCAATAATTTTTTTAAGAAGGCAAGTGATACAAGCACAAGTTTAATTATTAAAATTAATATCAAAACAGAAGTTTGTTCAGTTTTTCCTAGCACTCACTGGATCAAGAGGCTTGCTTCGTGCCCAGGTCATTATTGTTGACAGTAGAATGAACACCTTCTGCTTCTCAAAGTTGACTGATTCTTCACTCAACACTGAAAGTGTTACAGTGAATATGTTAATGTGCAAACAATTATATTATATTCTCTATTTATATGTTAGGAACATTTTCTGGTTGTGGTAACGATAGGCTTAATATTATATGCAGAATATCTTGATGCATGCTGTATAGAGGAGATTTCAGAGTACAGTAGCTTATTTTATCACTAAAACCCAGATATTTACCACCCAGAGAAAAGTGCAAAATATTAGCTGAGTGATGATAGTGGCAGAGCCAGATTGAGAATGTGACAAAATGGGAATTTAACCCACTGCTTGCTCCGATATGAAGATATGCTGGTTTGATCCTAAATTTAGTGATCAGAGGACCTATTTACTAAAGTAAGCTTGCCTACCTTCAAAACATTTCTACCCAAACCCTTCTGGTCTCTGTTATGGGCTTCTATGTTATTGGCACATGTATGATCACTGTGTTATGATTATTTTCCATTGTCGGGGTTTGTCACTGTCAATTTACCTTTCTCTTTGAATTTCCTGTTTTGTGAAGTGGCTTAATAAAGGCAGCCATTTCATGATATTGAAAAATTAATGACTTCCTCTGCACCTCCATGGAGGAACAGAGGAGGTAAAAAAAAATTGTATCAGGCCCTTGCCAATATGCTGTATTGCTTATAAAAAAGATGTGGAATTTGCTATGGGCAGGTTCCAGGAGAGTTTTCATTTTTTGTTTTATTTTTTAAATGATGCAGCACATCATCAATGCTCTAATACAGTGCATTTGTTTTTACTTCTCAAACCCTCCATGGAGGTGCAAAGGAAGTTAGTAATTTTTAATATTCTGAAATGGCGCTCTTTAACTATTTAATTTTATGGGAAATGCAAAGAGGAAGTAGCCTGAAAAAAGATTTATGTACACTGTATACCACTTTGAAATGAGGGTCACACCAAGTGGCATACCAAACCTTGACGACCTCTAGTGACCCTATTTAGTCTAAACCAGCTCACTCAAATAAGCCCATGTAGATAAGCTCTCAGTACAGTGGTGGAGGGAGGACAGAGGTGCCTGGCGGGCAATGGTCCATAGGGTTGTAAAGGGTCGGGATCGACTGTGCGACTGAACAACAAACAGTATACTGACTTAAGAGCCAATGATGTGTATAAATGTCTGTAATGATTAGTTAAAGCATGCATTTGCAATAAATAGATTGTTGGCTTGTTAGTTTGGTCCAAACAAACATATCCTTCCTCCTCCCCTCAACATTTATAAATATGTTAATGACAAAAATACAGAATATTTCCCTTATCACTTGAGATTGATTAAAAATGTTATAATTTTCTACATTTGACAGGAACTCACTCTGAGCATCTGAACATGTACAATCTCAGACATTCAGTAGGCTATCCAGTAGACTATGGATTAGACCAGGGTTTCCCAAACTATATTCCATGGGACACTGATGGACTTCAAGTCCCAGAACCCTAAGTCAGTATGCTGGTTGATCAGTGCTTTGGGGAATTGACTGAGGCTTCTGGTCGAAAAACCAAAGTTTGGGAAACGCTGGATTAGACCATGCATGTGAGCACAGTCAATGTAGCAAGGAGACAAATAATACAAAGGCTGATTTAGAGATAATGAGACAAACAAAGTGCACCTGTGTAACTTGACTACGCTACTGAAATTTACACAGTCATATGGATGAAGACTCAGGTAGTGAGCTAGATTTAATTGCTGGTGGGAGGTAATTTCATTTCATTTCATTTCACTTTTTATTTATATACCGCTTTACTCGGCCTGAAGGTGACTCAAAGCGGTTTACACCAATGCAGACAGCAGCAGAAAAAAGTGAAAGAAATACAATATATAAAAACTTATTCCTCTGAAATACATACAAGGATCATAAAAAGAAGGAACAGAGATTTCACCAATACCACAAAGAAAATCCATGACTGAGGAATTTAGATCTGGTTGCTTGCTGTTGTTTTGTTTGTTTGTGGGGATTTTTTTGTAGTGCAGCTGTCTGCCAAATCATGCTAAATTTACCACCCACTTTCCAAAGCTGGTGGGTGAATGACAGGATGCTCAAATTCTCCATACCTATTTTAGATACAAATCATATGGTACTGACCACTGGCTGCCCAGGTGGCTTCCTCAATTTCTTTTGCATCTTCAGTGATGTCATAAATAATAATGTCACATTCTAACAAGCGCTGAAACAGCTCTTCTCGAGGCGATGTCTAGAAAATGAAAGGAAGATGCTTGTCAAGATGGCAATAATGGGAAACAAAGTGGGTCTGCTTTAATGCTATTCTCTCTTCTATTAATTAGATATATTCTAAGTGAACCATTGTTGAAACCCTCAGTATAGAGCTGTATTTTCCAACCTTTGGTTTTTGGTCTTCAATTCCCAGAAACCTAAGTCAATTCCCCAAAGCACTGATCAGCCAATGTACTGACTTAAGCTTCTGGGAATTGAAATCTCTCTCTGGGGCCTGTACCCTACATTGGGAAACACTGGTATAGAGCAAGGCTGGCTAACCTGGAGTCCTTTGTTATTGGATTACAGCTCCAGCAGCTCTTGAAATGCAGTTACCATCAGTTCTTGCCAGAGGTTGTTTAAAATATGCTGCGGCTCTAAACTAAGTCACATTTTAGAGGCATCATTAGGATGCTACCATTCTTCCTCTCTTCATTATTTGTCTACAAAATACCAGTAGTCTTACTTTATTAGAAAAGAAGTCCATTTATCACTTCTTTCCAAAAGCAAAATGGCATTCAGCAATCATTTTTGCAAGTGCCAGTTAACTCAGCCACAGCACATTTGGCTAATATGTACCTCCAAACATTTTCAGAAGAATGAAAACTGGGATGTGAAAATTATTTTATTTTTATTTATTTGAGTTGCAGTTTCCTCTCAATCCATAAAGCTTCTTAAAGCTCTTATATCAAACAATGCATAGATTGTTGCCTTTTCTGACAGCTGATAAAAATGTCAAAATGGCTACATTTTTTATACTAAATAGTTTCCGGTGTTAAACAAGAACTCTACTTACTGTGTATGCTTCCAAAGCAAAATCCGGTTTTTTACCCCCTGGCTGAGAAAGAGTTCCCACAACTTGGTATATGCCTTGTTTTGGTTTGGGTGGTGAAATTTCGGCCACGGATCTCCCTTCCTCTTCTTCTTCCTCTTCTTCTGCTACTTCTTCCAGAGAGGCTCCAACAATACAATTTGCTAGAAACTAAAAATGTATAAGGAATGGTCACAGATATATATATATATATTAAAAGGAATCATAGTAATCAATGGCCAAAATTCTTAGGTGGAGTGATACCAACAAGAGGACATATTTTCTCAACTTGTGTAGGTTTGAGGTATCTTGTCACTATATGCATTGTTCCAATAAATCGGAGATGCAGACATAAGATTCAACTTGAATTCATTATACCACAAGAAGCCCAGCCGATCCAATGGAATGGCCATATGTCCACTTTCAAGGAGGATGAGCTATTATTAGAAAACAATCCTCCTTCTGAAGGTGTCCTCCATTTGAAGAGATGTCAGGTAAAATCAGATTTAAAGACAATGACCCACAGAAATGGAGATCAGGGATCTTGAAATTCTCCATCCATAGTAAGCACCTAGACAGTTGTTCCCCATCACAGAAAACACATTTGATCAATGTTTAAATTATAAAAATATGTATAACTTTGCATTAGTTCATATGCTATTTTTGTATAAACCAGTGTCCTTTTTAATCTTGCTTTCTGATGACTTTTAAGTGGCTCATTGCATGTCATACTTATTTTATATATATTTTATTTAGAATAATGTATATAGTAAAGGCTCGAAAGCCAGTCATAACCAACTCTAGGGTTCAGTGCTCATATCTGTTTCATAGCTGAAGAGCCAGCGCTGTCTGCTTCTGCAGACGTTTCCATGGCCATGTGGCATGCATGATTAGACACCGGAGCGCACATATTTCATTCAGAATAATGTATATACAGTACCACCATTCTAAAAAAGCTTCCCAAAGCATTTCATGCTGGGAAAAGAGCACTACAGTAATTAAAATGTATCAAAAATGCTTTCCTGTTTTAGTGAAACTGTTTGCTTTAATGTGTGTCCTTGGCTTGTCAAAGCCTGGCTGTTCTATGAGTTGTCTAGGGTTAAACATGGGTGGATGATATCCACAGCGTCAATGGCATAAGGGTTAAGCTGCAGCCAAAACTACTCATTATCTAAGTTCAGTGGTTTCAGGCTTGACTCAGCCTTCCATCGTTCTGAGATAGGCAAAAGGAGTATCCGGCTTCTTTGGGAGCAAAATGCTAAATACCTTGGAAACTGCCCAGAGAGTGTTCAAAGTACTATAGAGCAGCATATAAGTGCAATAAGTGAAATTCTGCTGAGGGGGCAGGGTAAGGCATTTTCCTTGATCTTTTTTCTTCTACTGCCTTGCAAAAATCCTCTTTAGCTATACAGAAACGTTTATCAGACAAGACAAAACACCAAGAAACAAAGAGACAGGTTGTCTCCTAGTCTAACCTACCTCACAACATTGTTGTGTAGGTACATCTAGGGAAAAGAAGAACCACAAATGTTCTTTGGATAAAAGAAGCCAGTAGGAAAGGAGCTTTTTACAGTGAATACACAGTGTTGTAGCCTTTGCATTCTTTCCTCCTATGCCATTTGCCTGATTCTTATTGCTTATTATTAATGACTTTATTCTGATATCTTATACTGTATATGCATTGGCTCAAGTGGCTAAGACGCTGACTGGGAGGCGGAAGGTCGGCAGTTCTGATTCCCGACTACTGCAGGACGGAAAGAGCTCCCATCTTTGTCCCAGCTCCTGCCAACCTAGCAGTTTGAAAGCAAGAAATTGCAAGTAGATAAATAGGGACCACTTTGGTGGGAAGGCAACAGCGTTCCGTGTGCTCCAGTGTCTAGTCATGCCTGCCACATGACCATGGAAACTTCTGCAGAAGCAGACAGCGCTGGCTCTTCGGCTTTGAAAGAGAAAGGAGCACTGAACCCTAGAGTCAGATACGACTGGCTTTTGAACAAGGGAAACCTTTACCTTTACACATGTTTTATGATGTGTGTTGTATATATTTTGTATATACTGTATATATAAGCCACACTGAATGGTGCTTGCATCAAAAGGGTGGGGTATGAATGCAAATAAAAAATAAAGTGCCCAACACCTGCTGTTTGACTTACACTCACATTTACATATTTTGTCCTGCAGGGGAAGAGAGTGTGTGTGTGTGTGTGTGTGTGTGTGAGAGAGAGAGAGAGAATCTGCAGCAAGTCAGAATTTTATATAAATGGTCCTCCAGATGTTTTCACATTGTAACCTTTTTTGGCCCAAGACAGCCTTGCTGGTGGTGAAGGATGATGGGAGACGGTCCAGTTACATCTGGAGAGCTGCACATTTTCTCATCCCTCCTTGACATAGAGGTGCACTCTCTCTCTCTAAAGACGACAAAGTTGTCAAGAGTTCCAAGCGAATGTTGTTAAAACACACTTTGTTTTGTTTGCGTTTAAGTGACGAAGGGGAGAAGGGGTTTGTTCCTCTGGATCATCCTCTTACCCAACCCCAGCACCTTCTGGGGTGATGGCTGTGGATGATGTCCCTGAAACCGTGTGTCTCACTCTCTCTCTCACACACACAGACAGACAGACAGACAGACAGACAGACAGACAGACAGACACACACACACACACACACACACACACACACACACACACACACACACACAACCAGGTCCGGAGTTTCTGCATTTGTTGTTTCTCAGGAGAGCCAGAGGCACACCTATAACCGAGGTGCTCCAACCCTATTGACTTTCCAGCCTTCTTGTACTGCAGCCAAAACGTTGCGAGTTCGATCCTGGCGGGGCACCAGGTTGACTGAGCCATCCATCCTTCCGAGGCCGGTTATATGAGTACCCAGTGGGTTGGGGGCAAAAAAATAAATAAATGCGAATTATATTCTGAACTGCTGCCCAGCGAGTGTACTAAGCGCTATGTGGGAGTGGGTACATAAGTGTGATTGCAGTTCATCATTACGGGTCCCTGATGCCCACCACGCCCCACCACCACCACTCCCGGGGTCTCCCCTTCTCACTTTCCCGATGTTGGAGCCACCGTAGGAGTCCAAGTGGTTTAAGAAGATCCTCTGGCTCCGAATGATCTCCTCCGCCTCGGCCACCGCCTCCTCCTCCTCCGACATGGCGGCCGCGAGCGTCGGGAGAAGCCGGAGGTTGCTAAGCAACCCAGGGGAGGAAGAAGCTGCTCAAGGCTGGCCGCGAACTCGCGAAGAAAGCGACCAGCCCCAATGGCAATAACAATGACACTTCTATACCGCCCCACAGCGCTTAGTGCACTCTCTAGGGACCGTGATGGCGAACCTTGGCACTCCAGATGTTCTTGGACTTCAATTCCCAGAAGCCCAAGCCCCCTGTGAATCCACATGCATGGGTTTACTGCGATTCATCCGGCCCGCACTGTCTTCATCGCTCTTAGAAGCGGAAGTAAAACGCGCCAGTCCGGGCATGTTTTACTTCTGCTTCCGAGAGCGATGAAGACAGTGCGGGCCGGATGAATCGCAGTAAACCCATGCATGTGGATTCACAGGGGGCTTGGGCTTCTGGGAATTGAAGTCCAAGAACATCTAGGGTGCCAAGGTTCACCACCACAGCTCTAGGCGGTTCACAAGTCAGTTAGCATTTGACCTGCAACATGCTGGGTCCTCATTTTACCGACCTCAACCTTGTGTACCATCAGGACTGAACTCACAATCTTTTGGTTGCATTACTGCACCACCAAGGCTATATCTATAAGCAGTTTTGTTGTTCAGTTGCATGGTTTAGTCTGACCCGTTGCGACCCCATGGACCCCTGCACACCAGGCATCCCTATCCTCCACCATCCTCTGCAGCCCGCTCAGCTCAATTTTATGTCTCCCACTGTGTCATTGGTGGCACAGTGCTTAAATCTATGGTGTTGTTTTATTGTGATTTTAATTCTCTTTTTACCAGTTTTTTAATTTATTATTTCACTTCATCTGTTGCATAGTTGATGTATTTTATATATAAGAATTTGTTGCTGTTTTATCTAAATGTATACTTGTATATCTCAAGTGGTTAAAACACTGACTGGAAGGCCAGCAGGTCAGCAGTCTGAAACCCGAGTACTGCACAACGGAGTGAGCTCCTATCTCTGTCCCAGCTCCTGCCGACCTAGAAATTCAAAAGCAAGAAATTGCAAATAGATGAATAGGTACCACTTCTGTGGGAAGGTAAACAGTGTTCCATGCGCTCCGGTGTCTACTTATGCCTTTGAAATGTGGTGTTAGAATGGCACAGAAACATCTGCAGATGTATCTGTATACAGTGCTGACTCTTTGGCTGTAAACAGAGATGAGCATCTACACTACCATCTAGCCATCTCATTTTTGGCCGCCCCCTTCTTCTTTTCCCCTCCACCTTTCCCAGCATCAAGGCTTTTTCAAGTGAATCTTCTCTTCTCATTTTATGTCCAAAGTACTTTAGCCTCATCTTTACTATTTGACCTTCCAATGAGCAGTTAGGGTTGATTTCTTCTAAAATTGACCTATTCTCATAGCTTTCCAGGGTTCTCTCAAAACTCTCCTCCAACACCTCATCTCAAAGGCATCTATTCTTCTGCGCTCAGCTTTCCTAATGGTCCAGCTCTCACAACCAAACATTATCACCGGGAATACCATTGCTTTGACTATGTGAATTTTTGTTTGAAAGGCGATGTCTCTACTTTTAACTATGTTCCCCAGGCTTCTCATAGCTTGTCTCCCAAGCATCAGCCGCCTTTTTATTTCATGGCTGCAATCACCATCTGCAGTGATCTTTGATACTAAGAAAGTAAAACCAGATATAGAATCTGGCTTTTTTGCTGGTTTGCGGGTTACTCCTGGGAACACGTACTGAGGATTTTAGTTTGGCCAAAGACAAAGCCAAGATGGTGGCTTCGTTTTGGCCATCCAAAGTTTTTGGTGAAAAGGAGATTTGGACCCAAATGTCGACACTGCATCTCAATCCACCAACACCAGCAGAGCTGCAGTTTTTCCTTCCCCAAGACTCCTGTGCAAGACTCCCAGCATCCGGATATCCTGTTCTTGGTTGCTATTTGTATTTCTTCTTCCTCCATAAAGAAAGTGACCATTTCCCATTGAAATTAGTGAACACATGCAGGAATTTAGCATTGTTGTGGTTGTGTCCCTGTTGCCATCAAGCAAATGTTCTCTGGTCAGGAGTTCTCTGGTAACACTGACCTAAGCACTGGTAATCTCCAAGATCGACTATTGCAGCACTGTCTCTAACAGCTACAGGTATTTCATGAAGTGCATCAAAAGCTCTTTATCCTAAATTCAACTCTTGCTCCCAGATTTAGAAGAGATCTAAATCTATTGAATCAATGGAATTTATGTATCTGTTAACAAGTTTGTCTAAGTGGGGCCACCAGACAGATTTAGGCAATTGAGTTTTGTTGCTAGCTTTAGGCCAGTGTTTTGTTCCTAGCTATGGCACTCGGAGCCCTCTGTGGGTACCCATGCAGTCACCCCAGCAGTTTGCCTCACCCCTCTGCCAAGTAGCCCAATGGGAGTGCTTCCTTTCTCCGCCAGCACAAAGTTCACCTAACCCCTCTGCCCGGCAGCCCAATGGGAGCATTTCTTTCCTCCCCTGTTGTTGTGTTGGCACCTTGATAAATAAGTGGGGTTTGGGTTGCAGTTTGGGCACTCAGTCTCTAAAAGGTTCTCTATCATTGCTTTAGGCAAAGCTTTTTCGAACTCATCTATTCTGGTCCAGCATTCTAAACACCATGACTTTTAATACCATGACACCGCATTTAAAGTAAACCTCTCTTTTGGATTGTAGGTGTTTTGCCTTTGAAACAAAATACAATAATCCTCTATACACTTCCATGGAAGTAGCACACACTTAATAGGAAACATAAATATTTAACTCCATCAAAGAAATCTTGTTAAATGAGAAAACTGAAAAGAAACAATGTACCAACCTTTTAAATTCAACAGTACTACCTGCAGTCCTCTATGGGAGTGAAACATGATCATTAACGAAGGCTGAGGAAGAAGAGCTGTAAGAACCATGGACAGATCAATGCTAAAGGTATCTGTCCGCAACTACATCCCCAATGACCAGATAAGAGAACAGAGCGGAATCAACGAAGCTTTTGCTGAATATCACAAATGGAAATTGCTTTGGGCTGGACATGCCTCTTGAATGACGGGTTTTGGACAGCAGCAGTTGAGTGCTATCCCAGTGGAGTAAAAAGACCTCTTGGCAGCCCCCCCCTCTCTATCTATCTATATATATCTAATCTATATCTATCTATCTATAGGGGAAGACCCAATCATGAAAAGTTTTGGTCAAACCTGGAGAACATGGAAGTGAAACAAATGGAAAATGAGTTGTGATGGCGAACCTTGGCTCTCCATGTTCTTGGACTTCAATTCCCAGCAGGACTGATGACATGGGCTTCTGGTAATTGAAGTCCAAGAACACCTGGAGTGCCAAGGTTCACCATCACTGCCATAATAGAATCACATCTCATGGTATTCACAGCAGTTAATGGTAGTCTGGCTATAAAGTTGTCTATTGATAGCAAAAACGAAGGTAATAGGATCATCTTCTAAAGCCTCTATTCTCTCCAGAAAACTGTAGTGCAGGTTTTTTTTACACTGCAGGCCTGACCACGTCCCCAGACAGCTGAGAGGGCCTGACCATGCCCCCCAGAAGCATTGACAACTATAAATGCACCCACTTCCACATTTACAACAGGTGCAGGCGTGTTTTATGGCTGACGTAAATGTGTCCGCTTCCACTTCTGGGAACGGCAAGGGCGGCCGTGAACCACATGAAATGGTGCTGCGGGCCAGGTCTAGCCCACAGGCCATAGGTTGGGAACCCTTGCTGTAGTGTCACTCTTGCACTCATAGCCCTAAAAGCATAGAAAGCTAGAGGGTGATCCTTACAACCACCATCTGAACAATATTAGATGAATAATGAAGTTTTGCAGTTGAAGACTGAGCAGAAATCTGAATTACATCTTGTCCACTTGATTTGCATATTGATTCAGTCCTCTAGTCCAACTATACAAAGCATTCACCCTGTATCTAGCTACCTGAATTTGAAGGATTTCCACTTTCATGGTCAGCTATAAACTAAAAATAGTTTAGCAAGATAACTTTTATAGCAAAATACTTTCTAGATGTCATCCTACAAGGTATCTTTTGCCTTTCAGAATGTAGACGTAGCACACATTTCCCACGTCTGTACAGAAGCCACATTGCGCTCTCTAGTACATTCAGCTACCAGAAAATATTCAGCATTTGAAGCTAAAGTACTTTGGACATCAAATGAGAAGGGAGGACTCACTTGAGAAGGCCTTGATGCTGGGAAAGGTGGAGGACAAGAGAAGAAGGGGGCGTCCAAAGATGAGATGGATAGATGGTATTGTGGACACAATGGGCACAGAACTTGGTGGGCTGAGGAGAATGGTGGAGGATAGAGGTGCCTGGAGGAAAATGGTCCATGGGGTCGCAAAGGGTCGGAATTGACTGTGCAACTGAACAACAACAACAACAAAAGAACTTCAGGCTACTTTCTTTTGCCACATTGGCAGGAGCCATCATTTCTTCCCAACCATTTCATTGAAACTTTTGTTGGTGATGTGATGGATTCTTTTTGGCCACTGTTCATTTGAAATCCTAAATACTCCCTGAACAATGTTTTAGCCTGAAACTTGGACAAGGATGGGAGCAGCTGCCTTTTAAGAGAAGCATTGTATAGAAATCGATAGACTACATGAGTAAACATAATTCATTCCTAACTGAAGTTTAGGTTTTCTAGATGCACAAGTTATAGTCCTACATGTGTCTATATGAAAAATATTTTCCCTAAAAACTCTAAACTCAAATTCATTCTGTTACTTTATTAAATCATATAATTTCCAAAAACAAATATGGCTGTATTATTGACAAAGGAGTAGCTGTGAGCAAACTACACATTCCTCTTTAATATCCATGGCATAAATCTAGATTATAAATGCACATCATTCAATTTTTCTCTGAGCGTTCATTTTATTCAAGCAAGTACTCTAACCGTGTATGAATAAAGGAAATTGTGAGGAATTTCTGCCCTTAAAAACCTACTTCAAAACAAGTTGCACTACAAATTATTTCAGGCATAATTAGAGCAGAAGATAGAGCTGTAATAATTAGTTCAAAGCTAAATAGTTTTTTCATGACCAGATACTTTCAGGTAAAACATTAGTATCCAAGTAGTGTCAGGTGTGCAATATGTATATATATATATATATATATGCCTACCAAGAACTAATGATGTTGCCACTTGATTAGCTTTGAAAACTAGCCAGTTGTTAGCATTATCTAGATATAAGTATTAGGAGATATTCCTACAGTAAATATATAGTATTATTTTGAAACAGGTTTTTATGCTAATCAGAATATACTGAGATTACAGCAGCACTGAAAATTAACAGATTTTGCATGTAAGATCATCAATTTTTCTCCCAACTCAAATATTAATTGCAGTCTTTGGCTCTGAAGCAATACAGTACATTACAATAAAATGTTTATAATGACAAGACATTGCAAAAATTCTTAGTAACTATAATATAGTAAATAAGGAATCAAAAATACTTTAATATATATACTGTGCATTTTGTAAACATTCAAAGTAACTGTAAGCAGTTATCTTTATACAACAATATAGTTTTGCAAAAGCAACAGCGGACATGGCTTTACAAAGAATGTAGCTTTTAACTTTCTTGTCTTTGTGCTTATCCCATTTGTATTTCAGTTGATGAATACATTCATTATGCCTACAGTTTATATTTTGTTTAGCATGTGAAGCTTGCTACCCACAGGGTATAAATACTTACTAATTAGTACTAGGCTTACCATGTTTGTGGACTATATCTCAAGATACATACTTATCTACTGAGCTAAATAATTTCTAAATCTACGATAAGCTATATGTAAATATCTTCAATGAAATGAGGCCTATATTATTAACAATTGCAAATAATAACTGGTTCTGATAAAACTGTCCTGAAACATTATGAAACATACTACTGCTTTCACTCTAAGTAGATACAGAGTTGTTAGAAGAATGCCAGCTGTAGCACTGTTAAACTTGAGCACTGCACTAATATGGAAGAAACTAAAACCACTGCAAGTTCAGTCACTTTTAACTATCTGGAGCAAAATTAACCAAGAAGAGCAACAGCATATGGCACTAGGTCACCTTAAAAATAAGATATTTACGTAGAACAGTATCAATGATATAGTTTAGAAATTGGTGCCACTGAAATTCATGGTACTAATACTGAAAGCAAACAATGCAAGCGAAGGAAATTATTATTCTTGCCATTGCATTTCAGCACAACCTAGTCAGTACTCTGATCAGCAGCCATTTTCCTTCTTTCTTTCCCTTGCTAAAGGCTGTTTTGATTGGAGATTCAATCATGACTGCCCACTTCTTTTCAAAGCTTCTAGTCTTTGTAGCAAAGCATTTCCAAAAGCTTCTCTGTATGCTGGGCTAACAGAGTCCAACAAAGAGTAGACAGTCTCATGGTAGGGATTTTGTACACTATCATCTACTTGGTCAAATGCATAACCAACCACCTGCAGAAGAGAGAATAATATATTTCAGAAAACAGAAGGCATCCAGTGCACTAACATTACATGGATAAAGCAGTCCAACATATTAGCCGTTTATTAGGTCAAACACGGTGCTAGTGAATTGTTCTTCCATGTTTTTAAAAAGAAAATCAAGAGCCTGGAATTACACACACACTCACACTCTCTCTCTCTCTATATATATATATATAATTGGTATTGAAGAATCATAATTAATAAGGAGATTCTGAACTTGTGCCATTATTTTTAAAACTTTTGGTACAGCGTACCAGTGGGAAAGCAAGAGTATGTTATTCTAATTCAATAGTGCTCATTCATTCTACACTTGCTGTATCTGAATAGAAAGAACAATTCTGACAATTTAGCCATTGATGGAGAAAAGGCCGCCTACAAAGTTGACAGTATGAGGAAACACTGTATCCTTCTATACAGTACAAATGCTTAGTATACTCAGTATACAGTAGTTTTGTTTACTAGCTGTAGATCACCACAGAAGACTGAAATTGAGTATCACGCTGGTTCTACTATTCCAGTAGGGGCTGCGGTGGCTCAGTGGTCAAGAAGCTCACCTTGTTAGCTGGAAGGCCAGCAAGTTGACAGTTCGAGACCTGGGTACTGCATGACGGATTGAGCGCCAGTCTCTGTCCCAGCTCTTGGGGATATGAAAGGAGCCTCATTTGGGCATTCCCCGAGCAGAGTTTCTCCCGCAAAAATCCTTTCAACCCAGAATAATTTCTGACACAAAATTATTATTATTATACTATTCCAGTGCAGCAAATTCCTCTCTCCTCCTTAGTACAATTCTCAGAGACAACTAAAAGGCACTCAGTGGAATGCAGTAGGAGGGAATATTCTTTAAATATCAACCTGTAGCAACTATCCTATTTATGGTGTTGTATTATTGTGATTTTAATTCTCTTTTACCAGGAATCCTGACCAGGAGTCAAGGTTGACTCAACCTTCCACCCTTCTGAGGTCCGTAAAAGGGGGACCCAGCATGCTGGAGGAAAAATGGTAATTAATTTGTGAACCGCCCAGAGAGTGCACTAAGCGCTATAAGGTGGTATGTAACTGTGATTGCTTTGCTTTTGCTTAACTTCTGTAGATGCCATACACTAAATAGTGGGAGGGGGAGATTGCCCTTCTTCCTAATTACTATGAATTCTGATAGTCAAAGTCCAGCACTGGATAAAAACATTTCCAAGTATTTAAATAAAGGGTCCCCAGTTCTCAAACCTAACATTAATACATAGCAATGCTTTGGAAAGTCCTAGTGATATGAAAACTGGCACCTTTTGAAATTCCTATTTCCAGTAAAATTGTTGAATCAGCCCTCTGTTCCATCTAAAACCTAGCTCATGGGGTGGGGATTCTATCATGTAAGATCTGAGTTTGGGAGTATATGGGAACTACCGAAGAGTAGGGGGAATCATCTCTTAATTCCCCTGGCTCTCATCATTCTACCCTCAATTTTTCAAAATAAATATCAAATCCAAGTAGATATTCTCTTTAAGAAGATTACAGTTTGTACATTCTGCTATATTTCTGAGACTTTAGAAAAACTGCCTGATCATCGGAAACATGAGAGTTGAGCCATTCCCAACATAAATAAATAATGACTGGAAGGGCTTTATAAGTGCTACAGTCTGGCAGCCAAAACCACTTAATAGCTACTAGAAAATAAGAAAGAATAAAAACCATTTTCAGAAAAGCAATAGGCTAAAACTGATCATTCAATTGGCTCTGAAATCCAACACACTTTTGGGTGATTAAAAAAAAGAGAGAATTGTCTTGATTTTCTATATGCAGGAAAAGGTTCGGAAACAGTTGAAGGAAAAAACCTCCAAAGAAGATTGCTTTTATTGTACAGTAGAGTACTAAATGCCTGGCAGCCTAAATAAACAAACATAAAAAGGCACTCTTACCCTAAGTCCTGCTTCTGTGAGCTCAAGGCAATATCTGTTCCTTTCCCTAGTTTCAACGTTGATGTATGCCACATCTTCAGCACATGGGAGGCTTTTAGAGACAAACATGTTGCCAACAGCAAACAAGACATCATTCACGACAGCTTCTGCTTCCAATCTCATGTCTTTTACATCTGTCCCTTCAACGTCGTTGAATTCAGAATCGTCTTCTACCCCTGTGTTATCAGATAAGTCCATGGGGTTGTAGTCTGTGTCCATTCTGTGCACAAACAGCAATATTTGTAAAATAAATATTTTGTCATAATAAAACAGCAAGACAAATGTTGACTGATGGATATAAAAATGCTAGCTTGCTAACAGGACACTTGATGGGATTGCAATTCTTCTTCTACCCTATTCCTCTTCTACAAAGCCCTTCAACAAAAGCAGTAACACATGACTGCAATACTGTATATATTTTAAGTAATTATAAGCAACTTTCATGTACTAGCAGAAAAAAGAAACTTCCACTGAGTAGTTTCCAAAATGGTAGCCATTGTTAGTCTGTGCAGGTGTATTAGACAAGCAACAAGACAAAACAGAAGTAAAAACAAACAAAAAGACAAAATATTGTGGCACCTTAAAGACTAAACTGCTATATTTTAATGTGAGCTTTCATGGATCAAGTCCATCTGAATAAGTCTGACACATTTTCTGATTCTAATCAGAATTCCAGTGTACTAAGGATTAGCATTTATAAATGCTATTTTTAAAATTTCCTGATTTATTTATTCATTACATTTTTATACTGCACATTGGGAATATTGTACAAACAATTGAATAAGCAACAATAGTATAATACAACATATAACAACAAAATAAATATATGGGGCAAGCAGGCTCCAGTGAGAACACCAAAGCCCTCCTCACAGGCTAAGCTGACAATAACTGTGCCTTACCTCTGCATCTCAGTTCACCTAAAATGACATTTGACACTTTGGTTCCAAATTTGTTCCATTAGCTACTAAAAAAAAGCAATTTAAATCCCCCCCCCTGCTTTTTCTTTAAAAAAATTACTTATGGAGTAGTTGGAACATCAGGATACTGTTTATATCCCTTCATATAACAACCCAGAATACCCACATTATTACATGTGGAACAAAACATGACTCTCCAGGATTGCAGTGTCCCATTCTTGTGCATGAAGGTTGAAGTCACCAAAATAATTCCAGAGTCCAAGAAGGCTTGGTGGGGAAAATAAATTTTGAGACATTATTTAAATACTGGTAAGTAGGGCATCCTCCATTCCCATTAGCTTGGCCAACACTGTGAAGTATCAGTAATGAATAAAGGATCGATATCTGGTTAAATGATACTCTCACCACTTTAAAAGTCAGGACCAGATCATTTCCAAATGATTGTAAGCTTCAACTGGAATGTAGGAGAGAGTTATTCTAAGGCACTTGATTCATACAAGCACTGCATTCAGGCACGGGTATCTCACCCATATAAATTTGTGTTGGAATTCTAGATAAACAGCAACATGCAAACATTGCTAATCAAAAATGTGATAATGGAAAGGAAGGGTATAAATACACACTGTAGTTAGGCAATGCTCAAATTTTCATGTAACTTATAAAAATCATTTTAGTAAGCATGTAAATGATTGCCAAGAAAAAAAGTGGCTTTCATGGCATTTGTAGGAAGAAATGTAGAAAAGTATAACGCAAGTAGGTGGCAAATAATACGTGAAGCAAGCAGTAACAAGTTAAGAGTTTGAGCAGAAGAAACAGATGAATATGAGACCATTTCTAAATAATCAGAAGTAATAAAATGAATAGCATACATGCCAAGATGAAAGTGCACTTCTAATTCTCAGTCCAAAAATACTCCATCTAGCCTTTAAGCCTTATCAAAATAATGGATGTCTGTTAATTTTCCTTAAAATGAAAACAAGACATTCATGCGTGGTGGGAAGAGATTTTTTTCTTTCTACCTAACAATTTATCAGTTTTTCCTAGAAATAAACTGCCTTCTCTTTTCTGCGCAAACTCATTCTGAACCACCCTCCAGTTTGTGCATCCATGCCTGTCAGCCCAGCAGCTTCCTTCACCTCCACCCCCATCATCATTCAGTTTTGTTAAGTCATACCAATTCTTGCCACTGTCAAGCCCATTGTTAGCTTCCCAGAAAGGACCTCTTTGATTTTGCAGTCTAAACATTTCACCTGTTCATTATTCCCCCCACCCCCCAAATATTCCCCACCTGATCTCCTCATGCATCTCAGATAGGACTCCTTTCCATCCATGTTTATTAAGTTTCTTCTTACAAGCCATCCAAACAAATCCATACATTATCAAAACCCTACTACAGTGGAACCTCGGTTAACATAATGAATGTGTTCTCTGGGATGTTTCTTACAGTGAAAATTACTTTAACCGAATTTCCCATAGGAATACACTGAATGCAATGGCCTATAGGAGGAATGCATTAAAAATAAAAATACTTTAACCAAAATGCGGTTTCCCATAGGAATGCATTCAAAATCAATTAATCCATTCCGGGGGAAAATTCCGTAAATCAAGCCACTATTTTCTATGGATTTCCTTTTGTTATGCAATTTTTATGTTAACCGAGGTGCCACTGTATTCTTTTATACCATCAAAAATAATAATTAAATTACCACACACAGAGAAACTGAAGATCCTTTCCCCTCCCTCACCCTATGAAAATATCCCTTCTACGTTTTCAACTTGCCTTCTCTACCCACTCATATCATGAGGCCACAATCTCAAAATAAGGTTTAAATATTTTTTGAAGATAAACATCTCTGAGAGGCCAGCGCTCCTCAGGGTTGCCAACATCGCAGCCTCGCTCCTGCTGCAGGGCCTTTGATGCCAAACAGCAGTACCTTATAGGCTTTATTTCCACCTTGAGAAGAAACCCTTCGGTGCGTTTTTATTCCATTATTATGCTGACTCTGGCAAAGTTTTCAACACATGGGAGACATTTAAGGAGATTGAAGCAAGATGCTAAAAGAGACAACTATGAGTAACCGGTATACCATCTGTTTTGGCAGGATCTGTCTTGTATCCTGCTGGGCAAAGTTGCTACCTTCAGACGAGGCTATCCTAGCATCCCTGCTGGAAGATCAGAGTAAACAAAATAAAAAGACAAAAAGTTTGTGGCACTTTAAAGACTAACGGCTGTATTTTCATGTTAGCTTTCCCGGATAGATTGATAAATCTTTATTGTCATTGTCCTGCACAGAACGAGATTGGGGGAAAAACACTTGTCAACCCAACAAAACCTAAACAAAATACAACTATACAAAATTATCAACATACTCCCACCCCACATATACACATTTAACCCCTAAAAAGCTCTTAAAAGCTCTAAGATCAAGTCCACTTCATCAGACATGAGAGTGAAACTGCATGGAACCAATTTATACACATCAGGTACAGAGGCACACAAGGGTTGGCTAACATAACAGATAAGTTTTACAAATCAATGTGGCTTTTTACAATTTGTAATAACAGAAGATCCCTGGTTGGTATTCAGATTTGCTGTGAAGTTTGGCCCTGTTGAGTTGCAAATGGTTAGTAGATGGATGTAAAGCAAACATTGAGGAATTACACATTTGCTAATGAGTTTACCCTTCAAACCTAGCATCTAACATCTACTGACCATGTAGAGCTTTTCTGTTATTACCAGTTGTAAAAACACATTGACTTGCATACTTGACGGTTATGCTAACCATTCCGCATCCAATATATATAAATTAATGCCATGAAATGCCACTTACCCATACCTGTCAAGTATCCTGGATTGACTGGGATTTCCCGTATTTCTCCAATCGTTCCTCCCTTCCCGCTGCCGTCCCGTATTTGAACGGCGGGGAAAGAGATTACTGTGCACACGCTGTCATTGCAAATGGGCTCTAACGCATATGCAGAGGGGTTCTGCGCATGTGCAGCGCATGCTGTTGCGGCGCATGTGCACCCGAGCCGGAGAAGTTCCCGTTTTTCCAGGAGCCGGTGCTTGATGGGTATGCTCTTACCTCTGACAGAATTGGACTTGATCCGCGAAAGCTCATATTAAAACACAGCAGGTAGTTTTTAAGGTGCCAGAACCGTTGTTTACTTATAAGCCCTGGTGACGCAGTGCTTAAAACTACTCTCCTGCAACCAAAAGGGTCTGAGTTCGATCCTGACCAGGACTCAAGGTTGACTCAGCCTTCCTTCCTTGGACGGTAAAATGAGGACCCAGCATGTTGGGCGGCAAAAATCTATTTAAATTTTCGAACTGCCCCAGAGGAGTGCACTAAGCGCTATAAGGCAGTATAGAAGTGGGATTGCTTTGCTACGCTTGAAACACACAGACGAACACGGCTACTACTACTCCAAAAACTATTTTAAGGAGAAGTGGTTTCACATCGGGGTTTATAACGGGGTTCCAAAGCCGGGCGCGGGGGTTCGAACCCCCAAAACCCCTTGTTCACTAACGCCTCACTGGGCCTCCGGCTGCTCGTAGAGGCAGAGGAGGCTCCGACGCCGTCGACCGACGTCCCGCCCACGCGAGGCAAAAAAGAATTCCCTCAGAGCAAACAAGTCCGCCTCCCCTCAGGCAAATTTAACCGCCGCTCCCCCTCCCCCCCCCCCGCGGTTTCTGCAGCCAAACAGCCGACGAGTTACCTTCACTGCTCCATCCTTTCCTCCACCACCACCCCCTCACGTTCGCCCTTCGACTCGCGGCCACAGCTTCCCTCAAGAAGACGCGCGAGCGGTGCCCGCCCGCACTCACTTTCCCGCCCGCCTCTGTCTTCAGGCGAAGATGACGGCTCGCTTTCCGCGCCCGCCCGCTGGTGTTTCTCTTTCTTCTACTCCCGACCCCACCCACCCATCACGTGATGCCACCTTACGGACCGCCTCATGGAGGTATTAAAAAACAGGAGATGGCACTACAGGCTTCATGCTGCAAATTTTTTGAAGCCAGTGGGCGTGGCCTGCCGCCATATTAGGTGGACCAAAACATTAGCAGACTACCGTTTACGATTGCGTCTTGTGTGGGGTGTGCGTGGAATCGATCTCCTCTCCCTGATCCCCTGGGTTGGGGGGGACAAAAAGGGTCTGTCCCCCAACCCTTCCAGAGCCAGGGGACCCGGCAGAGAGGGGATTCCCCCCCCCGCAGGACACCCCATTATTAAAGAGAAGAAACCAAGCGGTTTCTTCTCTTTAAAAATGAAGAGTTTGGGAGGGGGTGGAATCGATCCCCTCTCCCGTGGGGAGTCTGTCCCTCCAAACCTCCGGGGAGCCAGCGGAGAAGGGGATCGCAACCCCCCACCCACTGATATTAAAGGGGAAACCCCGATCTACTTTCACGATTCCACACAATCGAAGCACCATAAGGCAATGTTGTGGGCCAACTAACATGGCGGACTGTCAGATTAGTCGGCTTCAAGTTTGTGACGTCATGTCATCTTTTTTATATATATATATATACCTCCATGGAGCGCCCGCCCGCCAAAGCCACACTAAAAGGAGGCAACCTATTCTTCCGGTTCCCAATGGAACGCCCGAGTTCTGGGGAAGATTTAACAGACAGTCCCACAGGTCCGAACCTTCCTCTTCAAGGAGGTTTTTAATTTTTACTTTACCGATATGTTAGTTGTGTGGCTTTGAGCCTCAGACACCATCAAGTATTTGTTGGTTTGTTGTTTTGTAATTTAATTATTTATATAGACTGCAGTGGCTCAAGTGGCTAAGACGCTGACTGGGAGGCGGAAGGTCGGCAGTTCGATTCCCGACTACTGCAGGACGGAATGAGCTCCCGTCTTTGTCCCAGCTCCTGCCAACCTAGCAGTTCGAAAGCAAGAAATTGCAAGTAGATAAACAGGGACCACTTTGGTGGGAAGGTAAACAGAGTTCCATGCGTTCCAGTGTCTAGTAATGCCTGCCACATGACCACGGAAATGTCTGCAGAAGCACAGCGCTGGCTCTTTGGCTTTGAAACAGAGATGAGCACTGAACCCTAGAGTCGGTTACGACTGGCTTTCGAGCAAGGGAAACCTTTAAAGACTGGAAGGTCGGAGTTAGATTCCCGAGTACTGCACGACGGAGTGAGCTCCCGTCTCTGCCCCAGCTCGTCAACCTAGCAGTTCGAAAGCAAGAAATTGCAAGTTCAGTTGGTCCCTATAATAATAATTTCGTGTCAGAGATTACTCTGGGTTGAAAGGATTTTTGCTGGAGAAACTCCGCTCTGGGGACGCCCAAATGAGGCTCCTTTCATGTTCCCAAGTGTAGCTCTCGGGTATCGAATCCCGATCTTCCGAGTCTCCAGCTCAGCGTCTTAGCCACTAAGCCACCGGACGGGCACGTTTTACTTCCGCTTCTAGGAGCGACGAGGGCGGCGCGGGCCGGATGAATCGCAGTAAACCCATTCGTGCGGATTCATAGGGGGCTTGGGGCTCCTGGGAATTGAAGCCCAAGAACATCTGGAGTGACAAGGGTCGCCATCACGGATATAGTATAATTTATAATACAATGTGTATAACAATGCAGAAATTATAATATAGGATTTAGCCTAGTACACCAACAGTCCTGCTGTACAATATATACGAACAGATATCTCCCAAGCCGACCTCGGAAGTCTTTCTAACCACAAAACCCCTTCCTACCCTCCTGTGCCTACATCATCCTCCGGTTTAAGCGAAAACCGCGTGCGCCTCTTCTTTGTCTTTCTCTCTTAGAGGCCGGCTGCGCCGGCGCACTTTGCCTCTGTGTCGCGCGCTTAGATGCGTCACTTCCGCCGCTCCCTCCTTCCCATCCCTCCCTCCCGCCAGGAGGAATGACATGGAGGTCCATGAGGAATGACCACAAAAAGCCTTGCTCGTTCCAGTGACGTCACGCGAAGAGTGGTGGTGGTGGGGGGGAGGAGGAGGAGCCGCGCGAGTGTTAGTTAAGAGCAACAGTCCGGAGTGTCGGGGGAGGGTTTTCCTTACGCCCCGAGGGGAGGGGCGGGGCCAAGGCGAGAGGGAGGGAGGGAGGGAGGGTGAGAGAGATTACGCGCATGCGCCTTTCTCCCCTTTAAACCTCAGGGGGCTCCCTTTCTGTCAGGAAGGTTGAGTGGGTGGGCGTGCTGAGAAGATGGCGGCAGCGTGAAGGAGGGCGACAGAGAAGAGAGCGGGAATGGAAGCAGCCGTTCCTCCGTGGTGGAGGTTGTCCGCTTTCGACGCCTTTCCCCAAGGGGGCTGAGGAGGGGTTCCGTGAGGAGAGGGTCCCGTTAGGCCTCAGACCAGTGAGCGAACTGGGGGAGGAGGCCCGTCCCCGAAGGGTCCCTTCCTTCATCCAGACCCAGCCGCCGTCTGTCGCGGCAGCTCAGGCCCTCTCGACGTGCCTTGTGGCAAAGAAGCCCCGTTTGTATATCGCCCCCTTTTCACCCCCTAGTAGTAGAACAAGCCCCCACCCCCAGGCTGAGCTGTTGTTTTCTGACCCCCCACCCCAGTAGAACAAGTCCCCCAGTCTATTGTTTCTTATCCACCCCCAGTAGACCAAGTCCCCCCAGTCTGAGCTGTTGTTTCCTATCTATCACCCCCCCCCCCAAGTAGAATAAGTGAACTGTTGTTTCTTGACCATCCCCCAATAGAGCAAGTCCCCCTAGTTTGGGCTGTTTTTCCTCCCCAAAGATATTTCTGCTGCTCTCTTTTTCTGACCCCCCCAACAAAAAACTTTTTTTTGAGTCTTGTTCATCACCTTGGCCCCTAGCAGCTTTCCGCCCCCGCTTCTTTGCCACCATGCCTTGGCCCTTTTCGGAGTCCATCAAGAAAAGGGCCTGCAGGTACCTCCTGCAGAGGTACTTGGGCCATTTCCTGCAGGAGAAGCTCAGTTTGGAGCAGCTCACCCTAGATCTTTACCAAGGCACTGGGTGCTTGGCCCAGGTACCCTTAGATAAATGGGTAAGTGATGCTTCATATGTCTATCCTTGTTCTTTTCAGGTTGAGCAGTAGATCCAGCCAACTGCTTCAGCATTCTTGCCTTCTGACTTTGTTGTTTGTTCTTAGTTTGGCAATAGTTGACCACATTAAATGGAAGGGTTTACTGTAGAAGCCTGACTGCTTAGGGCTGTGGTGTTTCATTTCCATGAATCTGAATGATAAACTAAATACTTTCCCCTGCGTGTTCCCCCAAACCATGATCAAATATCCATGGATGTCAATATGGATTAGGTATGCTTTATAGACATACAATATTGATTTTTAAAACAGGAGCTTCCTGAAATGATGGAATGTTTATCTCTGTCTATGGGAGACAAGTGTTTAATTCTGGCTATAATTTTTAGCTTGTTTATCTTGGACAGGGTTCCTCAAATTTGGCTCTCCAGGTGTTCTTGGACTACAGTTATCAGAAGCCCAAGTCAGCACACCTGTTGATTAGGGCTTCTGGGAATTGAGGTCCAGGAACACCTAGAAAGCTAAGTTTGAGGAACCTTGATCAGACTCGAGTCTAGGAGAATATTCCATTTTAGCCAGAGCTTGCTTCTGAGCATGCATTTACAAAACTAATTTTGATATATTTTGCTTAATTGAGCTGAAGAGCAATGTTTTCATAGACAAGTATGATTGGGGAAAAGTTTCAGTCCTTGGAAATTTCACATCTACTTTGGTAAGGCTAATGGAATTATTGTAATGATATATAGGCTCATTCTGTTGGTGATGGTTCCATTCCCAGTTAATATGGACTTGATGGAAGTTGTCCCATGTTTATTCCAACTGTGTGACACTAGAGGTGTATCTAATGAGCAAGTCAAAGCAATGAGAGTTAGTGATGTTGACTTTATCTTTGTCAGACATAGCCTGCTCTCTTTTAGTTAAGTGTTCTAGGAATAGAGGCATTTCTAAAAACAGTAGTTGGTAACGTGGGAAATTAGCAGATTATGTGCCTTATTTATTATGTATTTGCTTGCCCATTGGCATATTGTAGGTCTTTCAGGTATAACCTTTTTGAAACGGGGAAGAGCTTAAACTGTTCTCATGTATGTAGCTGTGTTGCTAAAGAACAACATTTTGAGCATGTTTGTGAGTCTGAATGTTAGTACTGTATATAACAATTGTTTTTATTTTTTTAGATGTGACGTTCTATTATACATAATAAAATTATGAATTTTATACATAATAAAACTTGTTATGGTTTCAAAGTCCAAAATTTCCTTGCTTTTTAAAAATATTGGCTAGCTAGAAATTGCAAGTAGATAAATAGGGACCACTTTGGTGGGAAGGTAACAGCGTTCCGTGGGCTTCGGTGTCTAGTCATGCCTGCTACATGCCTGGCTCTTCGGCTTTGAAACAGATGAGCACTGAACCCTAGAGTCGGATACGACTGGCTTTCGAGCAAGGGAAACCTTTACCTATAAGGTATATTCATCATTGAGATTTCTCAGCAAGAGTTTTAAGAACAGTAATTTGGTTGGAAGGAACTTTACAAAGCAGGAACATTCTCATATGGGGGCTTTGTGGCATGGTTCACCTTACATAGTTTTGAGGTGGGTTTTGCATGGTTTTTAATTTAAATGTCCTTTGGTGGGCATCCTTTTGCCATGAAGATCTGTATTTTAGTGACTGTGTTTATATATGATGGTTGGCATAAGTAGAGAAGATAACAAATAGTAAAACTATGTTTAAATGTACAAATTAAATATTTTGTTTGAAACACATAATTCATATGAATCCTAATCTCCAATTACGTTTTAAGTATTACGAACAATTTTCTTTAAAATGTAGCTACTGAATTCTCCTTTTTAAAAAATGGATCAGAAATCACCTGTAACTTTTGAAAAGAAATTTTAAAAATTTGAAATGAATCAGAAAAAATTACTCACTGATTGTATTCTATATCTTGTGGTCTACCTTCATCTTCCATTACACCATCATTGTCTGTCATGTCTCCTTTGATGGTTTAGCTGGATATTTTGCATTGTTGTTGTACTGAGAAACTCCTTATATTCTCCCCTTTTCCTTTAACATACAAATAAGCATTGACATAAAGACACTGCATTGTGACCTCATTGATTTGACTCAGCTACAAAAAGAGTTAATCAGTTGGAGGCTAGGCACTAGTAGGATGTCTCATGCTTTCCTATTGTAATCAGTAACACATTCTTGAAATGCAATGTTTACCCTAACTTTACTGCCCTGATTGCCAACCTAGTACAGGTATATTTATTTTAGGATTAAGCTGGTGGTGTTTGAGATAACTGGTACTGAACACTTTTGGAATCCTTAAAATTCCAAGAGTAGATTTATCTTTGATGAAGGGCTAATTGAGATTAGAGACATAATATCTTTGATTCCGTGCATAATCATGAGTCTGGACAAGTTGCTTTTCTATATGGTCCTATAGAAAAGCTCTAAAAGGGTGAAATACAGGTAATTCTACGATGGAGCCAGGTGATTATTGGACCAACAATTGCAGGCCAACACCCAGATCTGTTTCTTTTCAGAAATCTGTTATTAATGAATGTGGACTCATTGACACACAAACACTTTGTCACTGAATGAAAGGCAGTACCACCCCCACCATTACTACCTATTAGAGAGGAAGAAATGTTCAGGGAGGTGGTGGTGGGGATATATCAGTCAACTAACAACTGCTGTCCAGGCTCTTAACATACAGATAGATGGAGTTTGCTAGACATGTGCTGAATAAGGTATTTGTCTGATGCTGATCAACAGGGTAACGCATATTCAGCCAGCTATGCTGGACAAGATGTAGCCAACAACAAAAATTATACCTTAACAAAACACCAGCCTTAGATGGCTTTGATGGACCATTCTACAAAATGTTCAGCAATCAATCTGAAAGTATTTGTCTAAAACTTTTGATTCCATGTTAGGAAATAACAGGAATGTTATTAGGAATGTCAGCCCCATTTTTGTGTCAGTTGCTCTGACGGTTACTCATCTCAATTAAACAAAGAAACAAATGAAGTTGATTCTTATCAGTCAATAAACCTGATTAATAAAAAATATCAGAATCTTAAACAATTTGGGAAAGATTACTGGTGTGGGGAGACTTTGGTTTTATATGGAATGGTGTGATCATTGATCTGATCAAGAAACCTTTTAATGCTGCCACAAAGGTAGCTACACTTTACTTACCTCCCCAGATCAAAAGAGATCCCTTTGTTGTTATTCAGTCGCACAGTCGACTCTGACTCTTTGCAGCCCCATGGACCATTGCTCTCCAGGCACCCTTGTCCTCCACCATCCTCCTGTGCCCATTAGGTCAACCCTGGGCTGGCAGATGAGAAATTTTGAACTCAATGAAAGAGTAATGCTACCTAATGATAACATAATTAGAGTTTGCAGTTCCACCAACATAATTCTAGTCAATGATTTAATAACAGTGGCTTAGGTTGTTTTCCATTTATGATTAGTAGAGTTACTAAACAAGATTCATGTCTCACCTCCTACATTTACCTTACTTCTAAAGTACCTTGCTACTAGGGCTGCAGTGGCTCAAGTGGCCAAGACGCTGACTGGGAGGCGCAAGGTCAGCAGTTCGCTTCCCGAATACTGTAGGACGGAATGAGCTCCCGTATTTGTCCCAGCTCCTGCCAACCTAGCAGTTTGAAAGCAAGAAATTGCAAGTAGATAAATAGGGACCACTTCGGTGGGAAGATAACAGCGCGGCGTGCGCTCCCGTGTCTAGTCATGCCTGCCACATGACCACGGAAATGTCTGCAGAAGCAGACAACACTGGCTCTTCGGCTTTGAAACAGAGATGAGCACTGCACCCTAGAGTCAGATACGACTAACTTTCGAGCAAGGGAAACCTTTACCTTTATCTTTTAGCTTGCTAACAGGATCAAATTGTAAAAGCGGCTTGAATTAATAGTAGTGGATGCTACTGCTAATGTAACTTTGGTGGGCTCTTATCCATTGTTTACCCATAAATGTTAAATAACTTATGTAGGATGGGACACTGACAGAATTGATTATCAATAAAGGTACGGCATTAGCATTAAATTTATTTATTTATTTTTATTTATTCTTAGATTTTTATGCCGCCCACTCGGGGAAACCCGACTCAGGGCGGCGCACAACGGTAAAAACAGATAACATACAGTAAAATATAACAAAACAGATTAAAACCATCACTTGACCACCCACCAACCCACCCTCCCACTCCCACCCCACATAAAAGACTAAAAAGGGAATAGGGAATGGAGGATTACTGCAGTACACAACACAAAAAGGAGGGACAGTTGAGCTCTAGTCTTAACCTATAAATCCAAGGGTTAACCGTTGGAACTGGCTATAGGTTGCTATGCCTCGCCCTACTTGCCTGCACTCACCCTTCGTGCACACGGCCGATCTGGGTACGCAGGTCAACGAAGGATTGAGAAAACCGGCAGTGGGGCAACAGCCCCACAAACGCGAAGAAAGGGAAACAACTTCACTTCCCAACATTCCTTGTGCCGCGCCGCCCCAGAGCCAATCAGGCTGAGAGGCTCTCGCACGGCGCAGCGTTCGGAAACGCGCCGCAGCCAATCAAAAGAAAAGCATTTTAAAAAAACACAGCACAAACACAAAGCACCAACCCATAACTACAAGCCCCAGCGTCCTGCGTGCCATGAGCGCGCAGAACGCTGAGGAAGCCAGCACCCAAGAAATAAAGCAAAAACAAAAACACCGGGAGAGCAAGTCCGCAAAGCCGCGGGGAACAAAGCCCCCCTCTCCAACGGCGCCTGAAGCTCCTAATCAGAGTTTCCCCTTTAATATCACTGGGTGGGTGGGGGGTGTTGTGCTCCCCCTCTCTACTGGCTCCCCTGGGGTTGAGAGGGGGGGGACCAAAGGAGTCTGTCTCCCCCACCCTCCTCACCCCAGGGGACCCGCCAGAGAGGGGATTCCCTCCCCCCCCACACGCCCCATGTTAAAGAGAAGAAACCAAGTGGTTACTTCTCTTTAAAAACGGAGTTGGGGCGGGAATCCCCCTCTCTTCTGGCTCCCCTGGGGTTCAGAGGGTGGGGGGACCAAAGGAGTCTGTCTCCCCCACCCTCCTCACCCCAGGGGACCCGCCAGAGAGGGGATTCCCTCCCCCCCCACACGCCCCATGTTAAAGAGAAGAAACCAAGTGGTTACTTCTCTTTAAAAACGGAGTTGGGGGGGGGAATCCCCCTCTCTTCTGGCTCCCCTGGGGTTCAGAGGGTGGGGGGGACCAAAGGAGTCTGTCTCCCCCACCCTCCTCACCCCAGGGGACCCGCCAGAGAGGGGATTCCCTCCCCCCCACACACCCCATGTTAAAGAGAAGAAACCAAGTGGTTACTTCTCTTTAAAAACGGAGTTGGGGGGGAATCCCCCTCTCTTCTGGCTCCCCTGGGGTTCAGAGGGTGGGGGGGACCAAAGGAGTCTATCTCCCCCACCCTCTGAACTCCAGGGGACCCGGCAGAGAGGGGATTCCCTCCCCCCCCACACGCCCCATGTTAAAGAGAAGAAACCAAGTGGTTACTTCTCTTTAAAAACGGAGTTGGGGGGGAATCCCCTTTTCTACTGGCTCCCCTGGGGTTCAGAGGGTGGGTGGGGGACCAAAGGAGTCTATCTGAGAGGGGATCCCCCCCGACACCAAAAATCACAAAAACAAACAATCAAAAACATTCAAAAATACACAAAAACAAACAAAAATAACACCAAAAAGTAAACAACAACAAACATTTCCAAACACACCCAGCCCCCAGCCAAACACCACAAAATCCAACCACCACCACCACCCCAAATAAAGAAAAACAGCTAACTCACCACCACACGACCTCATACCACAACGACTGGAAAAGAAATGAATAAAGAAAGAGACTACTTGCTGGAAGAAGCTCCACCCAGAGGCCACGAGAGAAAACACAGTCAAAATACAAGATAACCCCTACCAGCAGCACTTGCTGACCACAATAACAAAAAAAAATACAAAAAGACACAATAGCCCCACACAAAAGGCCCCAAGAGTTTTTCGAAAAAGTATATCATCCTTTATTCTTTTTTTCATCCACAAAACCAAAACACCAAACAAAACTCATCACAGTTTAAAACAGGCCATCAAATTTTTTTTGTATAAATAAACATTTTAAAAATTTCAAATATTGATTAACCTCTTCTTTACAAACATTAACAACAACAACAACAACTTTCCAACACCATTTAAAACAGCCCGGCAACGCCGGGCAACCTTTGCTAGTTGGAAATAAGACAACAGGCTGGGGCCATATTCCCATTAGGGCCCCACACTTGCCCTGCCAGCCAGGTTTTCACTCCTTTCCTGAAAGGCAGTAATTCTGTCTGTAGCCTCAATTCTGTTGTAAGGAGGTTCCAGGGGGTTGGTGCAGACACGGAGAAGGCCCTCCTCCGTGTGCCAGAGAGGCGAGACTTTCTAGCGGAAGGTACAACCAATGCAGCAGCTATAGATACCCATTGCTTCAATTCTCAGTGGGATTATCAGTAACAACACCAGATACCTAGGAATCATCATAGCAACATATTTAAATAGAAGTAATCCTTTGAATTACAGACCCCTTCTATATCAAACTAAATGAAAGCTAAAGGGTTAAGGTAAACGTAAAGGTTTCCCTTGTTCGAAAGCTAGTCATATCTGACTCTAGGGTGCAGTGCTCATCTCTGTTTCCAAGCCGAAGAGCCAGTGCTGTCTGCTGCTGCAGACGTTTCCGTGGTCATGTGGCAGGCATGACTAGACCCCGGAGCGCACGGAACGCTGTTGGGACAAGTCAAAATTCTCTTGGCTGGGTAAAATAGTTATTGTCAAGATGTCTGCTATTCTCAAGCTTCCCTATTACAGTATTTTATTCAGCCCCATTGACAATCTCTAAATAATTTGTTCATCTGTAGCAAGGCTATTAATGAAATTCATAAACTGTGGAACATATTTGCAGATACAAGCTATCAGTTTTCAGAAGAGATGAAGAGGTAGACTAGAGTTTCAAGTTTGTATGAATGAATTCATTGTTTCAACATGGTTGTTTGTGGTATTTAAAATCATCAAAACTGTATAGAACAAATTATTTCTAGTTGTCATAGTGTGAAAAGTTAGAAAAAATGAAAATTATATGCTATTTTATTATTTGGCTTGTGGTATAATGCAGCTTTTTCATAAGTGTTTTTGCTACTGCATTTTTTTGCATTGTTTATTTTTTACCACTATAAAATTTTTATTATACCATTTAAAACAGCTATATTGGTTGATTGCAATTCAGCTGAAGCTGGAAATATAGATGAGTAGAATATTTTATGACAAATATGACAGTAGTTCATATATCCATCATCTATTACACAAAGCTATTTTTTCATGGAAAGCGTATTTCTCTTTTGGCAAAAACTTAGTTTGAGACCCAAGACATAAAACAAAAATAAGTTTGAGGAAATATATCTTAGCTGCAATCAAAAAATGTCGTGCGTGGACAAAATCTTAACTGTTCATATACAGAGTTTGTGTTTTGTTTTATTTCCTTATTTTAGAGTCTAAATGAGATTTTGGAATCAGCAGATGCTCCTCTGGAAATTACAGAAGGATTTATTCAATCAATTTCTCTGTCCATTCCTTGGGGCTCTTTACTTCAAGATAACTGCACACTTGAAGTGAAAGGCTTAGAAATGATTTTCAAACCAAGGCCCCGCCTGGGTAAGTTTAATAAATAATGACTGTTGTCATTATTATTTGTCTTATTGGTTGCAAAAGCCCTCACAATTACTTCATTTCTGCTTTTTCTCTATTTTGGGTATAACTTCTTAGCTGTACAGTGGTTAGAATGTTTGGATATCCTGAAGTGATCATTAATTTCTGTTTAAAAAAAAGTCCAGTCAGCTATCCCTATATTAATATAATTGCTATTTCTGTTATAAGTCATTTCTGACTGGGCAGCACGTAAAAACAACAAAATGACAAAACCTTTGTGGATTTAATTTTCTTTTGTAGCTTCTGGTTCAGAGCCCATGTATTGGTCCAGTTTTATGACTAGTAGCATACAGCTTGCAAGAGAATGTCTTAGCCAGAAATTGACAGATGAGCAAGGCGAAGGATCCCAACCTTTTGAAGGACTTGAGAAGTTTGCTGAAACAATTGAAACAGGTACATTTAATTCCAGAAATGACAAAGCAGTCTTAAAAGTTAAAATTTGAAAAAGTATGATGCTGTATATTTTTCAGAGGTAATGCTGTCATTCACATTTTCAGAATAAGCAGCTTTCTGTTTTGTCAAGAAATCATTTGATTAGACAATTACACTTGACAGTTCTCCATTTGAAGAGTTATGTTCTAATTTCTTTGAATTGGTTCATATTTTAACCCTGGTTAGCTTCATAGTGCCCAAAGATTTTGGATTGACAAGTGAAAATAAAATATGAAAAATATTATTGTTAGATGTTTTTGTTTACAAAAAGGCTTGGAGGATGAAATTGAAATTACAGGGAATGTTCTGCCTTTGTTGATTAGGAGATGTTAGTCTTAGAAGTGGGGCTGTGGTGGCTTAGTGGTTAAGATGCCGAGCTTGATGGCAGACTAGCAATGAGAGACCTGAGTATTACATGACGAAGTGAGCTCTTATTGTCTGTCCCAGCTCCTGCCACAATCTAGCAGTTTGAAAGCAAGAAATTGCAAGTAGATAAATAGTTACCACTTCAGCGGTAACAGTAACAGTGTTTCATGTACTCCAGCGTTACATTACCATGGAGTTGTCTGCAGATGTAGACAGCGCTGGCTCTTTGGCTGTAAACCAGTGGTTCCCAATGTGGGGCCCACGCCCCACAGGGGACCTCAATTCCCAGAAGCCTAAAGTCAGTACATTGGCTGATCAGTGCTTTGAAGAATTGACTTAGGCTTCTGGGAATTGAAGTCCAAAAACCAAAGGTTGGTAAACACGGCTGTAAACAGAGATGAGCACTGCCCCCTAGAGTTGGACACAGCTGGCTTTTGAGCAAGGGAGACATTTATCTTTAGTATATCCTGTAAATACCAGTCTTTATTTTATCCATTTGTTTGTTGAAAATTCCTTTTTTGAACAAAACCTAGTCATGTCTGTACTTGAAAAGTTAACATCTATAATTGCAATTATAAAGTACAATCAAAAGCAAAACTCAGAAATACATTACAAACTCAGCCCGAACCACTCTGTCCATTACCCTCCAGGCCGGGTCAGCCGAGGGGAAGAGTCCAATGATCGTGGTGGGCAGCGGAGGCGTTTTCGAGCCCTGCCGAGCTGGTTTAGAAGCATGAAAGCTGTCATTCCGTACTCCTTAGCTCCTTCCAGTTGAATAATCATTTAAAAATAAGCCTTGCGTGTGTGACTGAGGAGCAAACAAGAGTTTACTGGGCTTTATGATAGTTCCTTTGAGTAGAATAGCCACATATATTAACACCATAGCTACATTGTACTATTTTGTTTTGTTTTGTGTGTGTGACCCCTGTTTCTCATTGTGGTTTGTTCATTATAGTTTTGAGAAGAGTGCAAGTCAATTTTTTAGATACTGTTCTGAGACTTGAACATGTGCCAGATAATTCTAAAAGCGGAACAGCGCTTGAAATTCACATTGAGAAGTAAGTAGGTTGGTTTTCTGTTTTCTTGTATAAAATTTAGAATACTGTATTATCACTAGGTTTCCTAGTGCAGATACTGTTGAACCCGACAGTAACTGGAAAGAGGTTAAAGCAGGGGTGGCCAAACTACGGTCTGCAGCACCCTCATCTCTAGCGGAAGCAGACGTGATTATGACAGCCATACAATATGGCCGCGCATGCGTAGACACACCTGCATCTACCATAAATGCACCCGTGGCTGTCGTAAACGCATTTACGACAGCCATGGATGTGTTTTACGACAGCGTTTCTGGCGGGAGGAACCACGTGATTGGCACGCTAAACAGACCGGGGGGGCATGGTCCGGCATGTGGCACTAAAAGGTTGGGAACCCCTGGGTTAAAGCAGTATAGTGGAACCCCGACATACAAAAGGTTCAACTTACAAAACATTTGACATACAAATAGAAATCCTGGCTAAAAAAATTCGACATACAAATTTTTAATAGGAAAAATTTGACATACAAAAAAAACACAGTGACATCTAGTGGCCTCTTCTGGTAATGTAATGTGTTTCAACATACAATTTTTTGACATACAAATAACATTGTGGAACAAAAACAAATAGTATGTAGAGGTTTTACTGTATATCATGCTTGTATCACAACCAGGGACTGGAGACGCAGGAAGTTAGTTTCATCAAACTTTTTTTTTTTTTAGTAGAAAGTGGTTCTGCTAGTTTGTAACTTGCTGATATGCAATAATAAAAATAATTGTATGCCATCAAGCCAGTTCTGACTTATGGCAATCCTTTCAGTGGTTTTCTCAGTAAAGAACTGCTTTGCCATTTCCTTCTTTTGGGTCATTCTAGGACTGTGCAGGTTGCTCAAAGCCATACAGGCTGGCTCTTTTGGGATGCCCAGTGTTGAATTGAACTTCCAACCTTTGGCTCCACCTAACTCACTCAGCTACCTGGTGCATAAAATAGTAAATTCTTTAGTAGAGCTCTAAGTGCAAAATATTTATGATCTCTGCTTTAAAGGTCAGGTATCATAGAAACACCAAGGTTTAGAGCAGTGGTTCCCAACTTTTTTATGCCACGGTCCACTGATCGGGCCAGATCATGCTCCCAGAAGCAGACACATTTACAGCTGTCGTAAATGCACCCACATCCATGTTTACAACAGCTGCGGGGGCGTTTACATGTGGGGGCGTTTTTTACAGCTGACATAAATGTGTCTGTTTCCACTTCCGGTTGTGGCAGAGGCGGCGATGGGCTGGATGGAATGGTGCTGTGGGTTGGGAACCCCTGGTTTAGAAGCATGAAAGCTGTCATTCCATCTGCAAAAGTGGCATGCTGATCATATTAGACTGTAGTTGTTCTGAATGGGGTGAAAGGGAGCATATTTAGGAGTGCGCTGTACAAATTGCAAGGCAAGATATTAACAGGAGCAATGTTTGCTTTTTAATGCTCCTTTTCAAGAAAGTGTAAACTATGTTACCGTATATACGCGAATATAAGGTGACCTAAATATAAGCCAAGGTACCTAATTTTGACATTGAAACCCAGGAAAATAGATTGACCCGACTATAAGCCGAGAGTGGGAAATGCAGCAGCTGCTAGTGATTTTCAGTAATTAAAATACATTAAAATACAGTAATATTCATTATTTTAGTAATGTTTTAAAACTGTACTTGCACCACCCACCAGTGGTGGTGCTGCAGGTAAAGTGGGTGGGCAGGTCAATTGCACTGAGGCAGGAAGTGTTGCTCTAGCCTAGCCTCTTGCTCCCCCTGCAAGGAAGGAGAATGGCTTCCTCCCTCCATCTTGGACACATGGAGCAGGGACAAAGGCACGAATGTACGGCAAGTAAAATCCTTTCTTTTTCCACACCAGTTTGGAAGGGGGGCACAATTGCATTGTAGAGCTTCTTTCTTCATTTGCAGTTTTCCATAGGAATTAATTGAAAAACCAGAATAGGAGAACTTGATTTTCAATGTACAGTATTCTAATTGGGGGGGGGGGGGTCATGATTTGTGCCCTCTTGTGGCCAGTTGTGTAATTGCGCCTCAGATTCTTTTGCCGCGCAAGTCCCGAAACTTACTTTTAAAGTGCCATATTTTTAGACCTTGTGGTTGTTGACCTGTGTATAGGCCGAGTCCCCTTTTTGGACCTCATTTTTGTGGTTAAAAAACTTGGTTTATATTCGAGTATATACAGTAAGTATTCTTTAGTCTGGGTACATCAATGACTGTTTAAAACAACAAAGACTAAACGTTTTCAAGCACAGGTGGATATGCAATGCAAATTATATACTTTTACAAAAATAAATCTTCTTTCTGTCCTTACTCTATTTCATTATTTCCACATTTGTAGAATGACATACTGTGATGAAACTGCTGATGAATGCTCTGGAATTAATGTGCACCAGCCCACGGCTTTTGCTCACAAACTACTACAGCTCTCAGGTGTTTCTTTATTTTGGGATGAATTTCCTGCATCAGCCAAATCCTCTCCAGCCTCTTCAGCTGCACAGTTGGTAAAATATTTTGACTTTTCATTTGTGTATATACATAGTAGATGATACTTAGAGTATGTTCTGTAGTATTTTAATACATTAATTTTTGTTGCTGTTAACATGTCACCTACTCTTCATTCTAAAATCTCTTTCCATGTTTTCAGCATTGAATGATTCAAATTCTTCAGTGCTGAATTACAAATAGCCAATATGGTATAGTGTGGTTTTTTTTGGTCAATCTAGGACAGGGGTTCCAATGCTACGGACCACAGGCCGGACCCAGCCTGCAATGCCATTCCATCAGGCTCATTGCATTCTCCCCTGCACCTGGAAGCGGAAGCGGATGTGTTTGTGCATACATGGGTGCGTGCCTGTGCATGCACAAACGCACCTGTGACTCGTAAATGTGCCCACTTCCGGGGGTGTGGTCCAGCATACTCAGCTGATCGGGGGCGTGGTCAGGCCCGCGGCGTAAAAGTTGGCCACCCCTAATCTAGGACTTGGTAGATACAGTAATGTTAAAATCCTCACTTAATCATGAAACTCACTAGGTGATCTTGGCCCAAGATCAGGGTTGTGAGGATAAAGTGTGGATAAGACCATATGGCCTTCTGGGCTGAGCCATGGGTACTGCAAAAGCAGTGTAAGCATGTAATGCTAGAAAATGGTTGATTCATATTCATTTACTGAATAATATGGTTCTCATGTTGCTCAGTCATGTATATATTATACATATACACTCTTATAAAGACAGTCCAGATAGTACACACATCTAATTACATCTATCTCCCTTCATATGTATTTTAAAGGTTGCAGAACCAAAACTTTCACCAAGCTGGAACTCAAAAATTATATATGAGCCACACCCACAATTAGCAAGACATGTTCCAGAGGTTTCTCCATCAGACCCTGTGCAGATATGTAGGTTGATTGGAAGGATGGAACTAAGCCTTACCTTGAAGCAAAATGAAGTGCTTCCAGGAGCTAAGGTTAGTTGTTGCTGCCTATGTTACAGGTAAGGCTAATTACTCAGATTACTAATTCAGTTGTTGATGAAAATGTAGTGGAGGTACCTCACTTTATTCCTTTTTGCCTCTTTCACATGTATAGCTGCATCCTTTGATTCTGATGAAAGGATAAGCATGTTGTGGTTACTAGGCAGCTATATGCCTGTTATCTCAACACTGGATAATTTCAGAGCATTCTTACAATTTGTGTTTGTTTTCGCTTCGTTTTTTGATTTATTCAGCAGAATGGCCAGACAATAACAGAAGTGAGATAACATGGGCACCTGAAGGCTAACACCCTGCCACATTCTTTCTGCAGGTGTTGGTGCAGTTCATTGTCCTTTTTAATTAATTATGAAAAAATATTGATTCAATCCTTTATATTCTATAGCCATTTTGTTTTCCTAATTTGACATCAGTGGCTACATTTAGTCTCAATACTAAGCCCTTCTTTGTTTTAATCATGTGGTTCTCTGACCAAACCAGGATTTGACTTACAAATTTTCAAAGAAACCTAATGTTCAGATGTTGCCTCATACTGCCCAACGTCTGTGATGATAATGTGTCATCATCCCATCTTTGGTTTTACCAGGATGCAGGGACAGGGTTGGCAATACAGATGAAATCCGTGCCTACTGTTAGCATGACCTGGAGTAACAAAACATTCTTAAAGTATCTGTCCCTCTCCAGTTTTCTAAATATTCCCCACAAAAACAGGTGAACTTTTTCCTTCCAGCCCTGCAAAACAAAAATAAATCTTTCAAGTGACTTTCAGTGAAAGTACAAAGCATTTTCTGTATTAAAGAATGACTAGAGGGCAGTGGCTGCCGTGGCTCAGTAGTTAAGAAGCTCGCCTTGTTAGCTGGAAAGCCGGAAAGTCGGCAGTTTGAGACCCGGGTAGTGCATGACAGATTGAGCACCCATCTCTGTCCCAGTTCTTGGGGACATGAAAGGAGCCTCATTTGGGTGTTCCTTGAGTGGAATTTCTTCTGCAAAAATCCTTTCAACCCAGAATAATTTCTGACATGAAATTATTATTACTGGAGGGCAAGCAGACATTCAGATGTTAGAAAGTAGCATACAGCTGGATCTTCAGGGTATGTTTAGAGGGTGGTCAGATTGTTGTAAGAACATATTCTCAGGAGAACTGTGAATGATAGTGCTGATGTTTTATGGAAGCTTTCCAGTCAAACTGTGATTACGACTGTAGAACCATGACTAGTAACAATAAAAGTTTAAATTTCCTTCTCTGGTATGAGGGAAAGTGCCATGTCAGAAATTCTTTAGAAGATGTTCCAGAGTTAATTATCTTAAAGGTAAAGGTTTCCCTTGCTCGAAAGCCAGTCGTATCCAACTCTAGGGTGCAGTGCTCATCTCTGTTTCCAAACCGAAGAGCCCAGCGCTGTCTGCTTCTGCAGACATTTCTGTGGTCATGTGGCAGGCATGACTAGACACCGGAGCGCACGGAACGCTGTTACCTTCCCACCGAAGTGGTCCCTATTTATCTACTTGAAATTTCTTGCTTTCGAACTGCTAGGTTGGCAGGAGCTGGGACAAAGACGGGAGCTCATTCTGTCCTGCAGTCCTCGGGAATCGAACTGCTGACCTTCCGCTTCCCAGTCAGTGTCTTACCTACTTGAGCCACTGCAGTTATCTTAGTTGCAGAATAAAAGCTTGTGAATAATAAGATAAATAAGGAAGGTAGTCTGTTGCAAGACTGAATGAGGAGAAACAGAGAGGTCTGTTAGAGTGCCAATAGGAGTCTCCTACCTATGTAATCTACTGTTCCTTTATGCCTTTAGTGGTTAAGATGCTGAACTTAACAACTGGAAGGTTGCCAGGTCAGCAATTCAAGACTCGAGTGCTGCATGATGGGGTGAGCTTCCATTTCTGTCCCAGTTCCTGCCAACCTAGCAGTTTGAAAGCAAGATAAATAGGTACCACTTCGGTGGGAAGGTAAACAGCGTTCCGTGCACTCCGGTGTTTAGTCATGCCTTCCACATGTCGATGGAAACGTCTGCAGATGAAGACAGCACAGGCTCTGGCTATAAACAGATGAGCACTGAACCCTAAAGTCAGATACGACTGGCTTTCTAGCAAGAGCAACCTTTACCTTTAGGGAGTGCGTTGAGAATGGGATAGCACAACAAATTAGCAATAAACTGGAATACAAAGTTTAAATAGAATGACAAATTACTGTTAGCCAAGTTGAGATTCATATAACATGTTCAACTGCTCATCTCTTGATTTCAAATCTTGGCTCATTAGACACACACAAGTCATAATGAGTGATCTGTTCTCATTCCTTCACTGCTGCTCTTCTGAGTCTCAATCTCCTTCTGATTTCTTGGCTGCAGTCTCCATTTGTATTAATGCAGATTGCTTCGGGAGCTGGACGGCCATTTTGCCCTTCCTCCACCACATGGCACTTCTTGGTGTGGTGGAAGCGGTGGGGGACCACATGAAATGGTGCCATGGGTCGTGTCCGGCCCATGGGCCGCAGGTTGAGAATCCCTGGATTAATGAGTAGGATGTCTGAGAAGTAAGCAAATCAGACTTTTCCCAAGTGCATTCTACTTGGAGTAAATTAGGTAAAGGTCACCCTTGCTTGAAAGCCAGTTGTATCATCTTTGTTTATAGCCAAAGAGCCGAGACGTTTCCGTGGACATGTGGCAGGCATAACTAGACACTGGAGTGCACGGAACACTGTTTACCTTCTCACCAAAGTGGTACCTATTTATCTACTTGCAATTTTTTGTTTTCAAACTGCTGGGTTGGCAGGAGCTGGGACAGAGGTGGGAGCTCACTCCATCATGCAGCATTGGGGTCTTGAACTGCTGACCTGCTGGCCTTCCAGTTGTCAAGTTCAGTGTCTTAACCACTTAGCCACCACAGTTCCTAAAACCATCAGGCATATCTATATACAAATGTTCAGCAATACAAGCTGTGTTGTATTCTGTAAATAGGTAGTTGTTCCTTATGGAAAAATAAATCTAAGACACAGTTATATTTAAAAATACTTGAGGGGATATGAAATATGTTGTCTTTTGCTGAATATTGTACATGCTAATAGTATTCACTGCTGATTTAAAAGAATGAAAGGAATTGAAATACGAAATAAAAGGATTTGGTAGTAAGATTGTACAGTACAGTAAAAACCTGGGTTTAAGTTTGCTGTGGAAATGCTGTCCTGGTTTACAAAATTTCAATGTATTTTTTTCAGGTTAAAACAGTCAATTAGGACCATTTTTTTAATTTATCAGTGCACCCCTATGGATGTTTCGGTTTACATTTTTTTTGCGTTACAACAGAGGCTGTTGGAGTGGACCTCTGTCTTAACCCGGGGTTTTACTGTATGTTAGAATTGAAAGCAAATGATCTTCTGCAATTCCAAGAGTTTTATTATTCTCTTCTTATTTTCCCCCTAAGTTGGACATAGATGGACAGATAGATTCCATTCATCTATTCCTGTCACCCAGACAGGTGCACCTTCTGTTGGATATGTTAGCAGCCATTGCTGGACCAGGCAAGTAAACATTATGTGGTCAAATAAGACGTGAAAGAGGCTGAGTGGTGTTCTTCATTTTGCATTATTACTGAAGTTTTAAATAATTTTTAAACCTAGCAAATACAAAAAATTGAAATTGAGGTTTAAATCTGTTCTACCAAAGCCCATGAGATTTAAGTCCAAGGAACCTGGCTTTGGCTGGATTGTGTACTAAATTATAAAGGCTTTATGTGCATTTTCATATAGCTTAAACGTGATGATAGAGTTCTTTGTTATCCATAGGTTGGCTTCTGAAAGTCATATACTGTACTTTCAAAAAGGATTTCTCAATCTGGAGGAGTATCAAAGTAGCCTAATGATTATTGTGTTGTGATTTTTATTAACAATGTGATTTTCTTCTCCAGTTTTGTCTAACATTGCATTGAGTAGTTTAACAGTTTAAAATGAATTATCCCTTGGATTTTTTTCCAGCCACCACTTTCCCCCAAATCTCTGTGTGTGCAGAGAGCAAGCATGAATACTTGTACAAATTCTCTCTTCATTTGGTAGGAGTCAACAACTGCATCAAAAGCTCTCATATTTTTAAAAAACTTTAATAAGAGAAGATTTTTTTAAATAAGTTTGGGTACAACTTCGATAGCCAAGATTTGGAATTCTTCTCCTGATAATTAATAATAACTTAATAGGAGAGGATCTTACTGATCTTTTATCTTGTGTTCTATTCTACAGCTGAAAAAGCTTCAGAGAGCTAAAGAAGACTCAAACTCTTATGTCAAGAGTCATTAAATAGTATATTTGAAAGCAATATTTGTTAGGTTTTCCTTGTTAGCATTGAAATTTACCAACTTAAAGATAATTCCATGCTGATAAGCACAAGTGGTTAAGATGCTGAATTTGATGACTGGAAGGTCGGAGTTTGGTTCTTGAATACTGCACCACAGAGTGAGCTTCCGTCTATGTCCCAGCTCCTGCCAACCTAGCAGTTTGAAAGCAAGAAAATACAAGCAGATAAATAGGTACCACTTCAGTGGGAAGGTAAACAGCGTCCTGTGCACTCCGGTTTTGAGGCATGCCTGCCATGTGTCCACGGAAGCATCTGCAGACACAGACTGCGCTGGCTCTTTGGCTATGAACAGAGATGAGCACTGAACCCTAGAGTCGGATACAACTGGCTTTCGAGCAAGGGTGACCTACACAAATGTAGGGCCTACCTCCATTCTTCTGAAAAATAGTTACATTCAACATAATGGGGGGGGACTAATCAGTTCTAAGGTGCTGAAGTAATATGAATTCTGGATAACAATACTGATTAACTGCCATTATGAAAGAAAAAAATTGCTTGTAATTTTGCTGCCTAAAAAGAAAGAGAATGTGAGGTGTGGATTTCTAGCTAAAAAACTAAATAGATTAGGGAAGGACTTCTTCTGTTCAATGGCACTGGGAAATTGGATCAGATGTCATGCTTCTGTTTCCTGTGTCTGTCTACAGAGAATCCCAGTAGAAGTGAATTGTCAAATAAGGATAGGAAAAACCGACCACTGCAGCAGGAAGATGAGTATCGCATTCAGATGGAGCTCAACCGCTACTTAAGGAAAGAAAATTTTCCGGCAGGCGCACAATCTGATAGAAGTTTTTATGAAACTGAAGCAACCAGAACTCCTTCAAGCCGTGGTGAGAAATTAACTTGAATAACTCTACTTGGGTATATCATCAACAATTCTCAACCGATCTTGTAGAAACATTCAGTTGATAGTCTGTCATGTACAGTATTGATGATCACTTTGCATATATTCTAAACTGACACAAGCCCTGATTATGAATGTGTTAAGTTGATGACAAAAAGTTAAACACACAATGTCATGTGCAGTTCAACATCTATATAAGCTTTCCTAAACAAGGGTTCATTTGTTGGACACCCTTGAACCTGCACACAAGATATTGGCTGTATATCATGATGTATCATTTTATCCTAGAAGAAGAGGTTTTCTTCTCAATGGCTGACATGGAGATGTCTCACAGTCTTTCCTCTCTGCCACCCCTTGGAGACCCACCAACTATGGATTTAGATCTTTCTGTAACAAGTACATATGCTGCTACTCCAGCAGGATCTCCACTTGGTGCTGCCGTGGTATGTTGTTCTAAAAAAAGTTATCTCTAAAATTTATGAACTGTTTTTGACGTACTGTATTAATAATCTTAAACCAGGGTTGCTATTCATGCCAGCAAAGCTTTGTAAAATTGTATCAGATAGTAAACAAAACAAAAGAGAGAGAAAAGACTATTGTATTTTAACGTTAGCTTTTGTGGATCAAGTCCACTTCACCCCGCCCCTCTCTCCAGGAGCGCTTCCTGCCTCCCCCCAGACATAAGAGTGAGACTTCATGACATTCATTTATACATATCAAATGTGGGTACAGAGGTATATAATATTTGATTTGATTTATTCAATTTGTATGTATGTTGGTTGGTTGGTTAGCATAACAAGAGAAAGTTGCAAATCAGAGTGTCTTTTTACACCTGGTAATGACTGAAGATCCCGGATTGATATTCAGATTTATTAAAAGAAGGGAAAACCTACACACAGATAAATAGGAGTACAGCACAGTTTCAACTCAAATTCAGGATGAGAAAATAAATAGATCCTGAGTGAATAAATAGATCTGGCATTCAAAGCTTTATAAGACTTGCTGTCAACCGTGTCTCTAGTGGTGCATAGGATTTCATGGTCAGGGTGCTCATACTGAGACTACATTCTTATATCAGTGCCCGCCAACCTTCTGGGACATGAGGGCCACATTAGAGTGATGAATATCTAAAGAGGGCCACATCTTAAATCAAAATGTAACAAAAGTACAGTGGAACCTCAACATACGAAGGGTTTGACTTACGAAGAATTTGTGATATGAATGGAAATGTTGGGGGAATTTGAGATACGAATTTTTAATAGGATTTTTTTTAGATACAAAAAAGTATAGGTGACCTCTAGTGGCCACTTCTGGTAACACAATGTGTTTTTATTGAGTTTTGAGATACAAATTTTTCAAAATAAGAACAACTTAGAGGAATGAATTAAATTCATATCTTGAGGTTTTATTGTATTAACCTAGTGATTTAGATCAGAAGTAAACATTCATAGTTCAATGAAGAAAAGTTAACTTGAGTGCAGTCCATTTCTGTTTTGAATTGGCTCTGGATATCATATCTGCCATGACAGCCATGTACCAGTTTCGCTCAGTATCTGGCTAATACATTTGACTGTGCATAGTGGAGTTCATGATCTGAAGATGGAGGGATTATATTTGACTCTGTTGTCATAGACCAGTGATGGCGAACCTTTTAGAGCCTGAGTGCCCAAACAGAGGAGCATGGTGAACTCTGTGCTGGGGGAAGGGAGAAAGTGCTCCCATTGGGCTGCTGGGCAGAGATAGGGGCGAACTCTGCTAGGGTGACGGTGCACATGCCAGAAGAGAGGGAGGGAGTGCCCCATCTGGCACGTGTGCCATAGGTCTGCCACCACTGTCATAGACAGATCTTGTGTAAACCTCTGCATAATGCATAATAGCCACTATCTTTTTATTTTTAGCAGCAACAGGTATGGGGAGATTTTCTTGATCAAAACAAACAGGAACCCCAAGTAAGAGGTTCGTCGTTTACACCTAGTATGCTGCACCTGGCTTCATTGCGAAGGACTTGTAAGTAAATAATGAGGTGTCTTTTCATCTTGCTGTTCAAAACTTATTCTTTTCAGTTCTGTAAATCACTAGGTTAATACAGATCTGAAGCTGTCTCCTTGCATCTTCATGTCAGTGTTCTTTGGGTGAAAGAGATCTTGTCTGAGATGCCTTATGAGAACATAAAGCTTAAGACAACATGTACCGTATTTTTTGGACCATAAGACGCACCTGACCATAAGATGCACCCAGTTTTCAGAGCAGGAAAAATTTTTTTAATACTGTATTTTGCACCACCAACCAGTGGTGGCGCTGCAGGGGAAATGGCCAGGCAGGCCAATTGCACTGAGGAAGGAAGTGATACTCTAGCCTAGCCTCTTGCTCTCCTTTCAACCAGGAAGCATGTTTTCCCCCTCCATTTTGTCCACGTGGAGTAGAGACAAAGGCATCAAGGTAAGTGAAACCCTTTCTTTTTAAGCACAGGTTTGGTTTTCCACTTAAATGCATTGGGAACATACAAACAGAAAATTTTTGAATACAAGAAATTTATTTCCAATGCATTTAAATGGGAAATTGCGATTTTCGCCCTCTAGTGGCCACTTGTTTTTCATATTCCCCCCCCCCCCCTGCCCCAGAAGGAACAGCTGAGGCGGCAGTAGTAGTCTTCGGCCAGCTGTGGCTCTTGTAAAATATCCTTTTACAAGAGCCACAGCTGGCCGAAGACCAGCATTTAGACTATAAGACGCACCCTCATTTTCTCCCCACTTTTGGGGGAGAAAAAGTGCGTCTTATGGTCCAAAAAATAAAGTAAATAAGGTAGCCAAGGCAGCCGTTTGCATGGCCTGTTGTAGTTTAGATTTCCCCCGCTTTTGAACCCATTTTGTGGATGCAGATGTGGTTGTAAGATAGCACTTAGGGTTAAATACTGGAACACATACTAAGTCTATCTGTACTGTCTTTTGTAGGTGAAAAATAGTTATGGCAGTGGTTCCCAATGTGGGGCACACATCCCACAGGGGGACTTCAATTCCCAGAAGCCTTAGTCAGTGCTGATCAGTGCTTTGGGGAATTGCCTTAGGCTTCTGGGAATTGAAGTCCAAAAACCAAAGATTGGTAAACATTAGGTTATGGTATGCTATTGACAAATTACTGGTTGAAATGAAAGCTAAAAAGAAAGCAGTGCCATCTAGCAACCGCTTAATCTAAATTCTCAACTCTCATAATTCAGACGGCAGGATTTCAGCCCCCCCTCCCCCCAATGTGGCACACCCAAGAACTTCAAGAGATACAGCAATAACCCAGTTCCTTCAGTAAAGGAGGAGATGGCAGTTCTTAACATGATTCAGGAAACTAATAGCTGCACCAACTGTCAACAAGTTGCAATAGGGAGGGAGACATCTAAATTCTTTGCCCACATTAAAGGTCATTACTTCAGAGCATTCGTTGGAAACTGACTATGACATACAGTACATATGGACAACATGACTACAGTGGGTCATATTTCTGGAAGGGTATTGAATCTTGGACTCTGATTAGAATAGCCACCCTTGCTAGTATGGTTTCAGGCATAGCTTCAGTCACCCACTGCTTTCAAGACGATAGGCTAAGCATAGCAGACATAGACAAGGTGTTGCTAGCTAATCTTTTTCACACTAGGTCAGGCAAAAGGAACTGCAGAATGAACTCGCCAAAAGGTGCCTTCATTTTGGCAGTTTGACGTCTGGCCTAGACACAGAAGAAGCTGCCACTCCATCCTTAATATCCCAGAACATTACAGACACAATCGGTCACCTGTTAGTCAACCTCTTTGCATCATTTTATGTTGACTCTCTTTCATTTGGAACCAATGGAGCAAAATGTGTCTTTGACTACATTATCTAAGTGGCTCAAATCTTGTCTTGCTTTCTCAAATGAATGATCAGCTTCAGTTGTTGTGGATGCAGATCTGGCACACTGTATCAGTACATACTGCAATGTCTACTACATTCAATCTTTAAGCTCTTTTTGGGTGAAACTTGTAGTGAAACACTATAAATGTATAGCTGTGTGTGCCTTGGCCAAGCCAGTCTTTGGGTACAGAATTCTTTAGAGAGTAATGGAATAGGCAGAATGAGAATCAGAGTTTCCATGAATTTAGACCATGTGGACATGCCCTATTCTAGTCCATCTTGCTCCTCTTCATGAAAAACGAAGGTAGGATTTACCATGAATTTCCCTTTTTCTGTTAGTAGATGGAGGGTATTCTTCCCCATCTGCTGTGGAACCTGGGATGGTGGGATCAATGAGTTGTGTTCTCTTCCCTTTTGCTTTACAATTCTGGGTGTTAGTTCATGTTAAAAACTTCTTTTTGATTTCCATGCTTGTATGTAACCATGTATGAGAGGGGTTGCTCTCAGTTGGGGAAGGTAGTTAAAAATTGGCTGACATGTATTGCAGAAGAATAAACGAGTCCAAACTTCATTTTTCTTCTATGATCTGTTGCTTTCTCAGGTCTAATGAATTTGAAGTCTATTTTATGATTCTTAATATTTGTAAATAATATATTACAGGCCTCATGCTCATTCTAGCCAGCAGAGATTTTCTTTACTCTCATTATTTATGTTAATGCCCATAATAGCCACTGTTTTCAATAATGTTTTTTATACAGTAGGTAACTATAATCATAAATAGATCAATGCTAAGTATCTTTCTTGTTCTTTCATTATGTACATTCTTATATCTTTATCTAACTCTTGCTTCAAGGCTGTTTGTAGCCAAAAATAGTTTCTCTAAGGAAGAACAATAAATAGTATTTTTGCTAAAACTGTGTAGAATATCTTTGCAGAAATTTTACTACATACGACTTCTGTAATAGTTGTTCATTTCAATGTCTGTATAAGGACACACACCTAAAATTGCCTTAAATGTTGTTAATTTCCCCCCTCTTGTTTCAGCTCTTCCATCCAGATCTGTTTCAGTGGATGAATCAAGGCCTGAACTTCTTTTTAGACTAGCAGTGGGTGCTTTCTCGGTATCAGTGCTACACATTGATCCGTTGTCACCACCTGAAACATCACTAAATGTTAACCCAGTGGCTCCAATGGCACAGGATTTTTTTAGTCGAATAGAAAAGGTTGATCCAGCTCAGTTTCCAACAGAGGATTTTCAGTCCCTTCGAAAAATATTTTCAAAAGCTTGCTCACATGATCACCTTAGGTATAGCTTCTCTTATGTTTCTCTGAATAAAGCATTTTGTCTGAAAGCTGACAATTTAACTTTCCCAGCCATGTTGTGAAATGATAATACTCTGGGTGTGTTTTTGTATCTTAATAAAACCATGCTGTTAGCGTTGGCCAGGGGTGGAATCAAGACTTTTTATGTGGAAACTAATATGTCCCAGCTCCTGCCAATCTAGCAGTTCTAAAGAAAGAAATTGCAAGTAGATAAATAAGGACCACTTCGGTGGGAAGGTAAACAGCGTTCCGTGCACTCCGGTGTCTAGTCATGCCTGCCACATAACCATGGAAACATCTGCAGAAGCAGACGGCGCTGGCTCTTCGGCTTCGAAACAGAAATGAGCACTGAGCCCTAGAGTCAGATACGGCTGACTTTCGAGCAAGGGAAACCTTTACCTTAATATGTCACATGCTTTGTGCTCACTCTAGCCAGCACTGTTCCAAAAGGGTAAAGGTTGCCCTTGCTCAAAAGCTACTCATATCTGACTCGGGTTCGGTGCTCATCTCTGTTTACAGCCAAAGAGCCAGCAATGTCTGCATGTGCAGATATTTCTGTGGACATGTGGCAAGCATGCCTAGACACTGGAGTGCATGGAATGCTGTTTACCTTCCCACCAAAGTGGTACCTATTTATCTACTTGCATTTTCCTGCTTTTTAACTGCTAGGTTGGCTGGAGCTGGGAAAGAGGCGGGAGCTCACTCTGTCATGCAGCACTCTGGTTTCAACTTGCCGACCTTCCAGTTGTCAGGTTCAGAGTCTTAACCACTAAGCCACCGCAGAGCCCCAAACAGCCCCCTAATTGTTTTGTGAAAAATGGAATATGCCTCTAGAGGATGTAATTCTCCTTCAAAGCTATGCCAGCTCCTTAGACATGGCTTGCTTTAGCAAACAAACAAAAAAAAATATATAGTCTCTTCAGTCATTGGGCAGAAGGGCAGGGTGAACTCTGTGCTTGGGGTGACAGTGCGTGTGCCCACAGAGAGGACTCTGAGTGCCCCCCCTGGCACACGTGCCATAGGTTAGCCGCCACCCCAGTACTAGAGGGAATGGGACTAGAACCTTTGCCTTTCTGCATAATGTTGTTTGTTTGCCTTTATGTTGGCTTTGTTCTTCTGTCTGGAGAACTAATATATTAATATAATGAATGATTAAATTATTATTTTTATCTTTGTACCCTATATAGCTCACAACAATATATAACAAACAACATGAAACAAGTTACAACAGTAAAACTAGTTCTATAATATTTTTTACATAACAATGCAAAAATGATTCATATGTTCAGGTTATGTATTTTTGAAATTTCTATTTCTAACTACAGATTTATAGGTACAGGCATCAAAGTATCCTATGAACAAAGGCAAAGATCAGCATCCCGTTGTTTGAATATGGATTTATCTGTTGGACAAATGGAACTTCTGGAATGCCTTTTTTCTACAGACTCACGTTCTGAAATACCTCACTATACAGAGGTAAAAATTTGTGTACTGTATTCGATTGAATGCTGACAAGTGAATATGCAAAAGTTTGTATCTATCCATTATTTTAAGAATGCTTACAGGTGGGAGTGTCTGGTAGGTAAATGTATGTAGGAATAGTTACTTGATTAAATGATTACAATTTTAGCTACCTGTATTGATATGTGTGCTTGTCATTCTGCTTGATTTCTCTTTGCTTTGTTGCATGATAGCCCACTTCCCTTGTAACATCTTGACCTCTGCATCTGATGTATATAAACCATGCCTGAAATTTTACTCCTTGTCTGAAGAAGTGGACTTGATCCACGAAAGCTCACAGTAAAAATATAGCAGTTAATCTTAAGTGCTGCAGTGTTATTATTGTTTTTATTATTATTTTTGCTTTGTTTTCTAATATGCCTGCACGGAAAATTTTACTTTCCAGTTGATCATTTGGCTCTGAGATGAAAAATTATTCAAATCATATAGTGGTCAGGGTTATATACATCAAATGCTTTTGTAAATACTTTGTAAATATTTACAGTATATTCCTGTAACAAGGTAGTTTGTGAAATGTTGTGGGAACACCATATTTCAGCAGTGAAGCAGCAGCTAAAGGAGTCCTCCAGATCAACAAAAATTGCCATCTTTTTTTTAAAAAATGACACATTTTACTGCATATTTAGAAAAAACACAAGGCAAAAGTTGTTTTTCTCAAGGGAATTTATTAATGCACACTGTTCCAGTATTACTCCATACTAACCAAGGACGTCCTAGTCTGATGCCTGGATCAGAGTATAATCAGAAGAGCTGTGGTTTTGTTGAACTACTCCTTCGCTTTCATTTACATTTTCTGGAAACCATATTTTCTGACATCTGAAGAGAGGTGATATCTTGGAGATGCTATCAGTGTTGTGACAAGTTTTTCCAGATGTTGCATAATAATGGGGAAATTCCCAACTGTCTACTTGATAGATTGCCTTGCTTTTTGATTAAAGAGCTTCATAGAAAGGAAATCTTTAAGCATCTGTCTTTATTGAGTGGATTTTTTTTAAAAAAATCTGTTTAGTGTACTCACTCTTATTTGTATCTACTGACAATATTCCTGTGTTTCTATTTTCCCCCAAGCTGCTAATGTTTAACTCCGAAAAACAAGGAAACAAGTCTCACCCTCCCTCATGCCTTCATCTCCATTACAAGCACTCAGATAACAAAGGGCCTCAGGTAAAGTTGAAAATACTGTTTAATTTTTGAGGATCAATAACTGTATCTTTTATGCTAAGATATCTGCAACTGAATAGAAAATAGTAAATCCAGGAAAATAGTTGCCAGTAGTAGAATTGGTTTGTTGTTCAGTCGCACAGTTGAGTCCGACCCTTTGCGACCCCATGGACCACAACACATCATGCTCCTTTGTCATCTAGTATCCTTCGTAGTCCGCCCAGACCTATGTCCACTGCGTCAACTATGCTGTCTAGCCATCACATCCTCTGCCACTCACTTCTACTTTTGTCTCCGATCTTTTCTAGAATTGGTCATACCAGCAGAATTTATAAACTGGGAAATTTTTATTCTCACTGTAGCCCTTCACTCATCCAAAGAGTGTAGACCCCTTTCCCCAAGCTGCTTTTCATGCATCACCAATGACAATAAGAGGAGGTCTGACGGAGTGGACTTGAACCACGAAAGCTAACATTAAAATACAGCAGTTAGTCTTTAAAGTGCCACAGCATTTTTGTCTTTTTGTTTTGTTTTATTTACTCTCTGTTTCACTTGAAACACAGACTAACATGACTACCATTTCAAAAATAAGAGGGGAGTGGACTAAAGATCTGTATAGATCAGTGGTGGCGAACCTATGGCACATGCCGCTGTCACCCCAGCACAGAGTTCGCCCCACACTTCTGCCCAGTAGTCCAATGGGAGTGCTTCTTCCCTCCCCCTAGCATAGAGTTAGCCCTACTCCTCTACCCAGCTAAATGGGAGTGCTTCCTCCCCCCTCCCCCCAGCACAGAGTTCGCCCCACCCTTCTGTTTGGATACCTGGGCTCTAAAAGGTGTACCATCACTGGTATAGATGGTGCTGCAGTGCTAGCTATATGCTGAAGTTAGGCCAATATTTTACATCTTGCTATTGACTTCTGTTGGTGTTTTTCTGACAGGGTAGCCAAGGGAGACTGAGTTCTGTTCCCCAGAAAGCAGATTTGCAAATCAAGCTGAGCCCAGCCTTCTGTGAAGTGGACATCAGCATTGTAGACAGGTTAAATTCCCTGCTTCAGCCGCAAAAGTTAACCACAGTGGAGATGATGGCATCGCATATGTACACCTCATACAATAAACACATCAGTTTGGTAAGCTGAAGATGTTGCTTTATTTGCATGCTGGTCATGTTTTTGTCACTAGCAGAAAGCATGAGACTTTTTGGGTTTATTCAGGAACAATTTCTGCTTGCACATAGGCTTTTGGGACAAAATTCAGCCTTCTGTTGAGTAAAGAGTATAGGAAAATATCTGCTTACAGTATGTGGTATTTACAGTTGCTTGTAGGATAGGAGGAATAGGGAAATAAATAAAAAGATAACACCATTGAAGTTGCTTTGTGTTCTCTTGATCCCTCGTAGGTAGAAATAATGGGGAATTTATGGAAACCCTAATGGGCTGTATATAGTTTTGTGAGTGAAATGTTTTGAAGACCTCCTCTAAAGCCATGTTGTTTTGCAAAACTTACTGGTTTCTGTGCTGCTGGTGTAAGAAGTGAAAGCAAAAATAGATAAGGCACTCTAAATGTGGACAAAAGAAGTAATGAGTGGTTCCTAAATAAAATAAGAATTCTCCAGGTGATTAAAATAGCTGACAGTATACTTTGCTACTATTGTATTAGTTCCAGCAATCAGAGGCATGGACAGTTTTATCAAGAAATGCAGTACTTTTAAATAAATTTTGGTTCACTGAATTTGTACTCATTCTTGGAATTGTTTGAAAATGTATTTTCTTTTTCTACTGTTTTAGCACAAGGCATTTGCTGAAGTTTTTCTAGACGATTCACGTACTCCTGCTAATTGTAAATTATCAGTTCAAGTGACTGCACCAGCTTTAAAGCTTTCTGTTCGCTTTCCAATACCTGACCTACGATCAGACCCTGAGCGAGGACCATGGTTTAAGAAATCGCTCCAGAAGGAAATTCTTCAGTTAGAATTCACAGATATAGAACTTAAAACTGAGTTTACGGGGGGTCCAACTCCAGAGCAAGTGAAATTGGAACTTACTTTTAAAGAGTTAACTGGTAAGATTAAGAATTAGCGATAATTTGCAATAAATGGTTGTAGCTGAGTTGAGTTTATTATGGCTATGCAATTAATCACAGATAAGTACAGTGTGGTCTTTCTGGTTTTATCATAGGATCATTTGAAGAAAGTAAAGAATTGGCTATGCGGTTTTTCCAAGTTTCCAGTGGTGTTGCTGGAGAGATGATTTCATCGGATAATTTTGATTGGCCACGGTAATTTAAAATATTTGGTCTTTCATTTTTGAAACACTAGAGGATAAAATAATGCTCAGTCACAGTACCAGAAGAAGAAGAGGTCTCATAAATCTGGCATAAACTTCTTGATAATTACTGTAGTGCAGATTAGGGGATTTTCATGTTTACATAAACATTGCTTAATCAATTTTGATGCTTCAGTAGTAAATCTGTGCTCAAAGCAACTCCCAGTAACATCAAATAGCAGTAGCAATTGCACTTATAAACCACCCCATAGTACTTAGTGCACTCTCTGGGCGGTTCACAAGATAATTAGCATTTTGCCTTCAACATACCAAGTACTCATTTTAACAACCTCGAAAGGATGGAAGGCTGAATCAACCTTGATCCCTGCCAGGATCGAACTCACAGTGCCCACAGTTTAGGCTGCAGTAAAACAGTTTAACCACTAAATCTCACAAATATACTCTGAAGATAGCTCATTGTTAATTCACACAGAGGACTAAAAAAGAAATAAATAAATAAATAACCAGAATGAAAGAAATCCAAATAGCCACAAAAATAATATGTTTTATTCAAAGGTAATTGTTTTGCTACCTGTCTCTAGGGCACTTAAGCAGAGCATATTTTATTTATGTGGTATTTTACCCAGCTAAATATGTGTTCACTGCTACCATCTTAATGTTCGCTGTAATCACTGTATGTAATCCCAGCTCTAATCGCCTGCAGTTTTGGTTGATTTGCGCTGTCTTCCTTGCTTTGATATTCAGGATTACATTTATAGGAACCTGGCAACTCATGCTTGAAACATTAATTTTGTATTTTTGGGAAAGCAACTGTAAATTAAATATGATATTAAGATAGTTTAACTGTGCATTAAATGGCTGTTGTACAGCCTTTCACAAATTGTTTTATTGCTAAAGAATGTTTGTAATTGTTTCTGGAATTTAACCTGTTTCTTTCTCTTATTTGAAAATTAGGATTGTGTTAAAAATAAATCCACTTGCCATACATTCCATTCTGGAAAGGATAGCTCCTGAAGATGAAGAGGAAGCTGATGGGCACTTTCAAGAGGAAGAGGAAGGAGGATGTCATTCCTTGAAGGATGTGTGTGATTTTAGAAGACCAGAGCCATCTCCATTTTCTTCTCGTAGGGTCATGTTTGAAAATGAAGAGGTAAAGAAGAACATACCTACTTACGGTTTATCCACTTGACACTTTTGGGATCTTGGGGATAGATGAAATATATCCAGTTTTGTGGCAAGCAAGTTGCATAGTCATCACAGCCAGTTTTCACTTTTACATTTAAGGCAGTGGTGGTGAACCTATGGCACTTGTGCCAGAGGGGGCATGCACAGCTCTCTCTGTGGGAATGCGTGCCATCACCCCAGCACAGAGCTTGCCCACCCCTCTACCCAGCAGCCTAATGGAGTGCTCCCTCCCCCAACACTGCGTTCGCTCCACCCCTCTGGGCACTGGGTCTCTAAAAAGTTTGCCATGACTGATTTAAGGCAACTACTGTGTAAGTTTGCCTTGTGTCAGTATGATTTTAAGCTAGTCATGGAAGAATTTTGAGAGATGTGTTTGCCAGTAAGGTCATCTTCTTGCCTCATCCAGTGGCTTGTGGGCTATCAGTGACCAGAAGAGAAGGTGGGGATGAATTGCCAGGTTTTCCCCAGCACGACAAACCTCTTGTTTTATATCCCCCTCCTTGAAAGTGAAGGGAAATAGCTATTGCACTGATAGGATGGTGCAGGGAAGACATCCGAATTACCCCTTTCATTGCTGTATCCTAGCATCTCAGAAAGTTGGTTTTATATTAAGTAAACATGCCTTTAGGAAATAGCTCACATCTAATTGATGTACATGGTCATGACCAATTTTTTATTCTTAATCATAACTTTCTCAGGCCTGAATGCTTATTGTTTTATCTTGTGTGAGATGGTTCCTTTTGCCACGTTTGCACGCTTGATTATTTACTACCTTCTTATGCATATGGAAGATCTGTTGCTTTCAGCTGGGCAATTTCCAGCTCTCACTATTATCTCAAATTTTCACATACAAACTGAAGTCTTGTTCCAGTGTGTGCACAAAATGCTTCTCACAACTGGAAACTGAGGACCGTGTAACTGCTTGGCCTGCAGAGGGACTCTGCTGTTTGTTTTCATAACAGGCAACACAACTCCCCTGCAGGCCAAGAGTGCTACACAATCTTCATGTTGTTCTATCTTTGTTAGTATGCAGTTTATGTCATTCCTGAATAATGGCTGTGTTGGTTGGGATTGCTGAAAATTGGAGACCAACATATAGAGAGCTTCACATTCCAATTCATAGTTGAATAGTGATTGGCAATATCACAGCAAATGACCATAATTAATTTCTTCAAGGCAGAAAATTCTGCTTACTGAATTACCATGTTGAAAATAGTTAATGAACCATAGACTCAGGAGTTCTCCCTGTCTTTCTGGGAGGGTGGGGAGAATGACAATTGTGTTGAGAGATGACAATATAGGTGAAATACAGGAGGGCAAAAATTATACAGACTTACTCTGGCCTATGATTACTTGGGTCCTTTTGTAGGCGAAAGGCCAGGTAAAAATATTTTAAATAATAAAATCCATCAATAAATACTTGCTGTGGAAAGGTTTATGGTTAATTAATATTTGTTCCTTCAAATTGCTATTTCAAAGTACACAACGTCTTCAGATACACAGTGTTCTGGGAACTATTATTATCTCAAATTGTCACATACAAACTGACGTCTTGTTCCAGTGTGTGCTGAAAATGCTTCTTAGAAGCTTGTTATGTCAAAAGCAAGTATAGATCTTATGTTTCTGTTTGCAGCCCTTCTTTAACTCTAGATCAGGGGTTCCCAACGTTTTTATGCCACGGACTGGACCCTCCCGAAAGCGGAAGTAAAAGCGCCCGTTTATGACATTTACGGCTGATGTAACTGCATTTATGCATGCACGAGCGTGTTTTACGGCTGTCATAAACGTGTCCACTTCCACTTTGGGTGTGGCAGTGGTGGGCCGGATGGAATGGCGCTACGGGACGTGTCCGGCCCACGGGCTATAAATTGGGAACCCCTGCTCTAGATGTTCCTCTTTTTTTGGGTCCGCTTGAAATATTGTTTCATTTCTAGATGGTGATGCCGGGAGATGCAGTCGAGATGACAGAGTTTCAGGATAAAGCAATCAGCAACTCTCATTATGTCCTGGAACTTATGTTGCCAAATGTGTATTTAACTTTACCAAATAAGAGTTTTTATGAGAAACTTTACAATAGGCAAGTATAAATACCAGCTTTCATAATTAATTTGAACTTTTCTTTCAATTCCTGGGTTGGGGTAGGAGATTATGTTCACCTGTCTCCCACACTGATCCGAAGGACTGCTGATCTTCTAAAGCAGACTTTGGAGAGATACCGGAAAGCATGGAAGGAAGGAGGAACTGAAGCAAAGGCTGTTGTTATCTACAAGCAGAATACAGTTCACTGAATTGTGGAAGACAAACCCATTTTTCTAATCAGTCTCTCCACCTCTTACTGTAGTCAGAAACTACTTTTCAAACATTAATGAGGACATGGTGTGTGGGGGTTGTTTTCATAGAAACTCTTTGAAAAGTTTCTGAAAATGCATTGTGCCATACTTACACATTATGGTCAGATGGAAAGGCTCTACTTCAGGGGTTCTCAACATATGGCCAGGGGGCTGGATGCGACCCGCAACGTCATTTCATGTGGCCATCCACTGCCTCTGCCACACCCGGAACTGCCATCTGTGACAGACAGGGCAAAATGGCCGTCCAGCCTCTGAAGCTGTCTGAGAAAGTGTGACCCAGCCTTCGGCTTGAAAAGGTTGAGCACCTCGCTCTACTTGATTCTACATCTTTTCTGCAAATTGTCTGGATTCAGTCCAATAGCTATTATTGCATTATTGTTGTAATTTCCATGGCAAATACTTGACCCTTCTTTTCTGATTATAATTTTGAAATGATAAAGATATGTTTAAGTCAATGTTCTTCTCTGTTACAACAATGAATATATCTGCATCTCTACCTTTTTTTCCTTGCTAGGATCAATAATGATTTACTGCTTTGGGAACCCACAGCTCCATCTCCTGTAGAAACATTTGAAAATATTTCATATGGTGGCGGACTTTCTGTGGCCAGTCAGCTGATCAACACGTTTAATAGGGATAGTTTTAGCCAATACAAACCCAACATTCACTTTGGTAATGTACATTCTTTTTTTCTTTCTGTGTGTCAGATGCTCCACTGTACAGTTAATATACTGTATTCCAGATAATTTGCACTCACTAACAGGCAACATAAAATGCATTTGGGACAGCTAGTATCAGGGCTTCCATAGTACATGTTGAGTACATTAGCATAATTTGCCTGTTCTCCTTCGTATAGTTTGTGAATCCCCACTATTGGGTTATGCGCCTGCACAGAACGCCGATCGGAGGCTTAAAAAGCTATTGGAGCTTATGGAGCTCGCTTTGGCTCCCGCCGCGGCTGCCTCCACCTCCGCTGGTGTCTCTCAGCCCTCTCGGCCTCTACCGCTTCCTCCTCCTCCTTCAACTCTCTCCATCAGAAAGAAGAAAAAGAAGGATAAACATGGGGAGAAGAAGAAACATGGGTCGGAGAAACGGCGATCTCTCCCGCCTACGCCTCGCCTTCCTGTCTCTCCGGGGCCCTCGCCTCCCTTTTCGGTTGCGAGATGTCCTTCACCCGGATCTTTGATGTGGAGCGGACGGTCCTCTTCGGGATCTCCTGCAAAAGGTCGCAGGGCTGGGGCTCCAGCTCGCCCACTGCAGGTACTCTCTTCTCCGCCTCATGAGAGGGGCCTGTTGGAATCTGATTCATGTAAAGATCTCTTCAATCAGTCAGCCTCATTAGCAGCAGTTTATATCCTCAGATCTTTTGAGGTAGAGACAGAAAAAACACGACTCCAGTCCTTGGCTGACAAACGAATACTCATGCCTTCTCTTTATTCAGGCAGAGAGTCTCAGAAACGAAACTTAAGCAAGCAATGTATATCAGAAACGAAACTTAACAGAGACAAAACTGAGGGCCCACAGCCAATCAGAAGTGTCAGAGCCCAAATAAGGAGAATACTTTTTCACTATTCTACGCATGCAAGCAAAGAGGCTTTTGGTTACAAAATGTGTCAGAGACAGGCAAGACAAAAACCAGATGCCTTCCCACATGTCCTCCTTTTTCATTTAAATTTGAGAGAGGGACGGCCAATCATACCCCTGCATGTCATCATACTCCATAACTACTCCTCCATATACATCATCACTGTCCTCCCGGACATCGTACCCCTCCTGACTCATGGTACCTTGTTCCGGAGGATGATACCTCATTGAGTACAATTGCCGTCGTGCAAAACTCAATGTCTCCCTTCTACGCAATGGACATGTGTTACACATAGAAATAAGATTAGGAATACAAGTAATGCAAAAATACAAAGGTATAAAGCAGATAATAATAATAAACCCATAAAAGAAAACTTGTCTAAGGACAGACAAATCAGGCAACCAAGAAGTCACCCAATCAAAGAGATTAACATCAGTGCGTACATTGTTAGTAATGCTCTCCTGTAAATTCTGAAGTTCTTCCTCAATAGTATTATTCAGATAAAATAACCCAATGCTGCACATTGATATTGTCCTGGATGGAAATTCGTGGCAACTCCATTAAAAAAGAACCACATGTTGGGATCCTTAATTTGCCATCCATTGCAAATTGAACCACTATCTATAGCAGAATAATCAGGAGTAAACATAGGAAACACATCATATATATCTTCAATAGTAGTGTTAAACAAGGTATAATTAAGCTTATAAGAACTGTTATAACTACCCCATAACCAAAAATAATCATCACAACCCGTATAATTGCCTACATTCCTCAAAACCCTTTGTGCTTGAGTCCAGTACTTCCATTTACTATTCCAGACTCCAGAACTATGACAACAGAAGCAAAGTCCTTTAGTGTATTTCTTGAATGTCATGCTTCGCCAGCGGGTGTTGTTAAATTGTTCTGGAGGATTAGAGAAGAGTGTAGATCTATCAACATGTTGCAAATGTCCAATAACCAACTCTGGCGTGTTGAACAATGCCGGAAAAAAGGCCATTTGAGACACTGCCAGTGGATGCTCATAGTATAACGTTGCATTCTTACCATGAACCTCAAACATATAGTTAGCATGACGAAGCCAAAAGTTGGGGTTGCCCCCATGAGGTATTGTTCTTATAGCTGGAAGCACAGTAAGAAAGAAAACAAATGTCAGCAAATTTAGTCTACTGGTGAACCACCATCCTGGAGCTGAGTAACCTTCTTCTCTCTCCATGGGCGGATCGCTCGAGCAGGAATCCTTCCACTCAGGATTCCCTTGTTGCCAATAAATGACCAATGGCTTAGGAAGACACTCCCCTAAGAAACAGGAGCATGCCCTGTTATAACTAGTACCATGTAACTAAACATGAAACATGAGTGACATATAACACAAATGCAATATCACAAACCCATATACATGTGTATGGTACTGAAACTCTTCCATGTACTTCTGGAGGTACCTTGAGATATGCAGTTTCATAAAGCAATACATAACATAAGCAAAGACAGGTCTTTCTCCTGCAAGAGAATAAACAAACATTTAAGCATAAACAAAACATGAACATTTCTTTTCTTCCTTACATGAAGGAGGTCCGGTTGCATTTTAGAAAGCATTTCTCACTTCCCCAATTACATGAGTAAGGCATTAAATTTCTTCTTCTCCCACTGGTGTGAGTGAAAGAAGCATTCAATAACTTATAATCAGCATAGCATGGTAACTCAAATACAGTACAAATCTCATTAAAGCATTTCACACTCATAGCCTGAGCAGGTAGACAATTTCTTAAAAAAGGCTGTCAGGTTTTATAATGCAAACAAAGCCAATTCTTTTTTAAAGTCCACACAAACTTTTTTTTCTTTTTAGTCCAATTAAAATGTCCAAATTAAAAGTCCAAATCTTAATTGAAGCTTCCTAAAACACTCTCTCCTCTCCAGCACCGTTCTTAGCATGGCAAAGGTTGAAATTAAGCCATAAATTAAGTCTCACTGACTTCACAAGACAATCCCACACAACCCCCCTTTTCAGCTTTTCTGGCACACACACATTCCTTTATGCTCCAGCCACCCCCATCTGCATTAAGGCAGGCGAAGAGGTGTAAAGGCACAAAGAACTTCTCTAGAAGTTGCAAGTAATTTTCACACAGAAGAAAATCACAGGGAATTCCAAGTTGCTTTCCCTGCAATCCTGATGCCTGAAACTTGGTCCGCTCACTCTGGATCTCTTTGTTTGAGGGTTGGGCAGTTCAAAATCAGCCAAAAACTGTATGTCTTCTTCCTCCTTGTATTTTTGCAACAGCCTGCTGTCCATCGAGGAAATATTCACCCCCCTCTTCCTCTGCATTTCTTTCATCTCCAGCATCTGATTCTCAACCTTATGACAAACTGCATCTGTTAGTTTGTACTTGCACCCCTTTTTTGTCTTGGGTTTTGTGCGTTCCTCCTTTGGGCCATCCTTCCATTTCTGCAGGATCTTCCTGCCCAAACGTGAGGTATCAAATTTACTACTCAGCTTCTCCTGCTTTTGTGATGAGGGTTGCTTCACGGGGGGGGGGGGGGGCTGAGATCCCCTATGCTCTTTGAAACACACTTCTTGCTTCCTGCCACTCTGCATGCATTAACAGCTTCAGTCTGTGATGAGGTCCCCACCATTTGTTCCCCATCAGCTGGCACAAGTTGTTTTCTAGACTCGGCAGGCAGTATTGCAGCAGAGAACAGGTCTTTTGTAGGGCTAAAAGTGCTTGATTGCTGCAAGGCAGGATATAATGTCCCATCTCCATTTCCACCTCCACCCCCATCAGGGGGCTGTTGTTTCTCATCTGATGGAGGAGCAGTTGCCATAGCCCCTCCCTTGTCTGGTGGCAAAAGCTTTGGGAGGGGGCCATCAAGCCTCTGAGAGAATAACATATTCTTTGGAGTGAGTCTCTGAAGGCAGTCTCTGACTTCCTCCCATGTAAATAAAATTGATATAGGAATTCCATTATGCTTCTGCATTTCTCTCCCAATCTGTTTCCACTGTTTTAAGTCCAGACATTGATCATATTTAATCCAAGGACTGATTTTTTCTATAGCTTTAACCAGCTGCTATATCTTCTTCTCACCAGCCTTTCGCCCATTGTTAATCAAAAGATCTGAGATATCTTTACAAAGTTCATTCCCTTGCGAAGACAATATGCACCCCATAATTCAAAAAATTAATATTTTTCTTCACTCACCTAATGTGGGACCCAATGTAAAATTGGATGAATTTTGAGCGCTCAATTTATGACCTTCCTCCGGTCTGACCTTTTGCCTGGTCGTAGGTGAATGAGACCTTGTCCCCGGTCGATGAGGTGTTAATTGCTGAAGCAGAGTTCAAAGCATTCCTTTGAATTTCATTCAATGGCCTCGCGACGGGGCACCACTTGTTGGAATCTGATTCATGTAAAGATCTCTTCAATCAGTCAGCCTCATTAGCAGCAGTTTATATCCTCAGATCTTTTGAGGTAGAGACAGAAAAAACACGACTCCAGTCCTTGGTTGACAAACGAATACTCATGCCTTCTCTTTATTCAGGCAGAGAGTCTCAGAAACGAAATTTAAGCAAGCAATGTATATCAGAAACGAAACTTAACAGAGACAAAACTGAGGGCCCACAGCCAATCAGAAGTGTCAGAGCCCAAATAAGGAGAATACTTTTTCACTATTCTACGCATGCAAGCAAAGAGGCTTTTGGTTACAAAATGTGTCAGAGACAGGCAAGACAAAAACCAGATGCCTTCCCACAGGGGCCGTCCACCCACGAGGCAGGCTTCTGTCTCCCTGAGGCCTCGGACTCCGACAATAGACGAACCGACATCCACCATTCCGGCCACCGTTTCGTCTCCGATCATTCCAACCACCGTTTCGCCGGCCACCGTTTCGTCCCAACCATCGGCGGTGGATGCATCCCAGGTGGAATTCTTTAAAGGGATGTTCGAGGCTATGGCAAAATCGTTTGCCCAACAGTTCAAGGCCTCCATGCCTGTGGCCTCTGCGGCTCCGGTGCCAACCACCGCAAGCCCCAGGGATGTTGGTCCTGCTGTGGCTCCGCCGACCTCTCGAGGGTCGAGCGTTCGCTCCGCTGGCCCACCCATATTGTCTTGGTGTGGTCCAGACGTCGATGCGGTGAGCTCCCATCCCGTTGACCCGCCCAGGCCGTACTGGCGCGGTCCCGACGTGGATACCAGGATTCCTCCCTCGTCCTCCGATGATTCCAGCGCGTCTTCGGAGGAGGACGAGGGGGACATCGACGCCGACAAGACGCCGGACCAGGCTATCGGTGCGATTGACCCACCGCGTGGTGGGGATCAATGCTCCCTCACGGCAATACTGACTCGTTTGGGGACCGTTCTTAATCTGAAGGTGGACCAGCCGCCACTGGAGGGCGAGAACCAAATGACCGCCAAATTGGACAAAAAGGTGATTCGACCGGTCCACATCACCATGCTTCCATCCATGTTGACGTCAGCAAAGGCAACATGGAAGAAGCCGGTGTCGTCGCACTCCGTTTCGTCCAGGCTCGACGGAATGTATAGAGTCTTGGACGAAAACGTTGAGTTTCTCCAGGCGCACCTTTTGCCGAACTCGTTGGTGGTCAAGGCCTTCCAGCATAAAACGGCCGTCAGCGGTTTTCCGGTACCTTCGACTCCGGAAGGGAAGAAGTTGGACGCGGTGGGCCGTAAGTTTTATGCCACTGGTTCCCTCTTCCTACGAGCCGCTAATTACTCGGCTGCCATGGGCCTCTATCAGTCCCACCTCTGGGACCAAGTGAAGGTCCTTGCTGCTAAACTGCCTGCCGATGCACAGAAAGGATTCGACGCACTGGCGGCAGAAGGAGACTTTCTGGCAGAGCAGCAGATGAGGACGGCCAGGCACATTAACGATTACGCGGCCAAGGACATGTCTTCTGCCATCTTACTCCATCGTCATGCCTGGCTCAGGGGCACCTCTCTCGATGATGCCATGAAAAAGCTCATCGAGGAGTTCCTGTTTGATGGGCAAGGCCTGTTCGGACAGGACACCGATAAGGTACTGAACGAACTGCGACAGACAAATTCGACGGCGAAGTTCTTGGGGCTCACCACGCCGGCTCAGCCTGCCAAGCCACGGTTCCAACCCTTTACGCACCGGTATCGGGGGAACCCACAGCAACAGGGTGGCTCGACTGACCAGCCCAGGCCCGGGTTCTACAAACAGCGGCGCCAACACAAGCCTCGCTACCAACCTTACGGACAGTGCAAGCGTTCCAACGCAAAATCCAAGTCCCGGGTTTGAAACAGCGATGGCCAAGTCTCTCTCGCTCCACCTCCCATACCTTCCCCTCCGGAACTTCCTCCAGGTGTGGTCAGGCATCACGGACGACCGGTGGGTCTTGAGGATCTTGTCCGCTGGTTACGCCATCGAGTTCGTACGAGTGCCTCGGGTAGGAAGACATCGTTTCACCACCTCATCCCCCCATTTGGAGGAAGAAATATCAACTCTTCTGTCCAAGGGAGCCATCGAGTGGGTAACACCGTCCGATTGGGACAACGGCTTCTACTTGAGGTACTTCGTGGTTCAGAGAGAGTCCAAACACTCCAAGAGGCATGGAGGCTGTTTACAAAAACAATAACAGAGTCCCAATTGGAATGCATACCCAAAAGGAAAAAGGGCACTGCCAGGTCCAAGAGGACTCCAATGTGGCTTACAGGAGCTGTTCGGGAAGTGATCAAGAGCAAGAAAAGCTCATTTAGAAGATGGAAGGCTTGTCCAAATGAGGACAGCAGGCAGAAACATAAATTCTGGCAGAACAAATGCAAGGAAACAATCAGGAAAGCAAAGCAAGACTTTGAGGAGCGTATAGCTAAAAATACTCAGAGGAATAACAAAGACTTCTTTAAGTACATTAGAAGTAAGAACCCAACTAGGAAGGCCATTGGACCATTAGATGACAATGGAAGGCAAGGGGTTATTAAAGAGGAAACAGAGATTGCAGAGAGACTCAATGAATTCTTTGCTTCAGTATTCACTGAAGAAGATAGAGACCACATGCCGAAAACAGAACCTATCTTCGTAGGGAGGGAAACCGAAGACTTAAGCAAGATAGAAATAACCAGGGAGGAGGTCCTTGCATGTCTTGTTAAACTAAACACTAACAAATCACCAGGACCAGATGGCATCCATCCACGAGTTCTCAGGGAACTTAAAGATGAAATTGCTGATCTCCTAGCCAAAATATATAATCTTTCCCTCAAATCAGGGTTTGTGCCTGATGACTGGAAGGTAGCGAATGTAACACCAATTTTCAAAAAAGGATCCAGGGGTGATCCAGGAAATTACCGGCCTGTCAGTTTGACATGTGTCCCAGGTAAAGTGATGGAAACCATCCTAAAAGATAGAATTAATAGGTACATAGAAGAGGAGGCGCTGCTAAAGGAGAGCCAACATGGCTTTTGCAAGGGCAAATCATGCCTCACTAATCTGTTGGAATTTTTTGAGAGTGTCAACAAGCATGTGGATAAGGGGGATCCAGTTGACATTGTTTATCTGGACTTTCAGAAGGCTTTTGACAAGGTCCCACACCAAAGGCTCTTGAATAAACTTACCAGTCATGGAATAAAGGGACAGGTCTTGTCCTGGATCAGCAACTGGCTAGGGGACAGGAAACAGAGGGTAGCACTAAATGGACACTTCTCCAAGTGGAGGGAAGTAAAGAGTGGGGTCCCCCAAGGTTCAGTACTGGGACCCCTGCTTTTCAACCTCTTCATAAATGATCTAGAGGTAGGAGTAAAAAGCAAGGTAGCCAAATTTGCTGACGATACTAAATTATACAGGGTAGTGAAAACTGTGAGAGATTGTGAAGAGCTCCAGAGGGATCTCTTGACACTGGGGGAGTGGGCAAAACAGTGGCAAATGAGCTTCAACATCAGTAAGTGCAGAGTGATGCATGTTGGGGCAAAAAACCCCAATTACATTTATAAACTGATGGGGTCTGAACTCTCTGCGACAAACCAGGAAAGGGACCTTGGTGTCCTGGTGGACAGCTCAATGAAGGTGTCAACCCAGTGTGCCTCAGCAGTGAAAAAAGCAAACTCAATGTTAGGGATCATTAGGAAGGGTATAGAAAATAAGTCAGCAAGTGTCATTTTGCCTCTTTATAAATCTATGGTGAGGCCCCATCTGGAATACTGTGTACAGTTCTGGTCGCCATACCTCCAGAAGGATATTATGGAGTTGGAGAAAGTACAGAGGAGGGCAACCAGAATGATTAGGGGACTGGAACACCTTCCTTACCATCTGAGGCTGCAACGGTTGGGCCTTTTCACTCTTGAACGACGGCGTCTAAGAGGTGACCTGATTGAAGTTTATAAAATCATGCACGGTGTGGTCAAAGTGGATAAGGAAAAACTGTTTTCCCTATCACACAACACTAGAACTAGGGGACACTCCATGAAACTTTTGGGTACTAGTTCTCAAACAAATAAGAGAAAGTACTTTTTCACCCAGAGGATTACTGGTCTATGGAACTCCCTGCCAGAAGAAGTGGTGACAGCTGTCAGTCTTGACAGCTTTAAGAAAGGATTAGACAAGTTCATGGAGGACAAGGCTATCAATGGCTATAATTATGGCTACCTAAGGACAACCTCCGGGTTGGAGAGATAGGCAGGATATCTCTCAATGCCATTTCCAGGAATCCTAAGCAGGTGAAGGCATCTCCTTGGGAATACCCTGAAGGAAATGGTGAGCCACTGTGTGAGACAGAATGCTGGACTGGATGGGCTGTGGCCTGTTCCAGCAAGGCTGTTCTTATGTTCTTATGTTCTTAGAAGAAGGACGGAGGACTTCACCCAATTCTAGACCTGCGCCGCCTGAACAAGTGCATCCACACCAGGAAGTTCCGGATGGTGACCCTACAGACCGTCCTCCCCCTCATCAACAAAGGGGACTGGTTCATAGTGATAGACCTCAAGGACGCTTACTTCCATGTCAGCATCCTCGAGGACCACAGGCGGTTCCTCCGCTTCCGAATCGGCAATTCTGTGTACCAGTACCGGTGTCTACCGTACGGACTGGCCACGGCACCGAGGGTTTTCACCAAGTGCATGGCTCCGGTGGCTGCCTTCCTCCGTCAGCGGGGGATCAGGGTCTTCCCGTACATCGACGACTGGCTGATTGTCTCCCCCACACAATTCACGGTTCACCTCATGGAGAGTCTTGGCCTCAGGATCAACTTCGCCAAATCAAAGTTGATTCCCTCTCAGCGCATCGAGTACATTGGAGCGGTACTCGACTCGCTAGTTACCAGAGCCTTTGCCCCCCAGAAACGCTTGCTGGACATTGCACAAGGGGTGAGCGACTTCCGGACCAAACCGTCCATCAGGGCGAAAAAGGCACAGAGACTTCTAGGCCTCATGGCCTCAACGACGGCGGTAATTCCTCATGCCAAGTTAAAGTTCCGGTCCCTGCAGTCGTGGCTCCTCCACGAATTCGACTCGCTCAGGGAGAGCCAGTCCAAACGGCTGACTCCGTCTCCAGAGCTGATGGACCAGTTGTTGTGGTGGACGATGCCACCCAATGTGGCCATGGGGAAGAGTTTTTACGCCCCCCCCACAACCTTCGTTGCAGGTGTTGACCGATGCAAGCAACCTCGGCTGGGGGGCTGCTTGCAGGACTCTAACGGTCAACAATGTTTGGTCGCCTCACGAGATGGTGCACCATATCAACTATTTGGAACTGTTGGCCGTTTGGAAGGCCCTACGTTCTTTCGAGGCCCTACTCACCGGCAATGTGGTTCAAGTGGCCTCGGACGATACCACGGCAGTGGCTTACCTGAACAAACAGGGAGGAACGCGGTCCACCACCCTACTTTACCTTGCAGTGCAACTCTGGGAGTGGTGCCTGGAAAGACACATCTTTCCAATTGGAGTGCACGTTCAGGGCAAACTGAATGTCTTGGCCGACCACCTCAGCCGTCTCACCTCGACGACCCACGAATGGGAACTGGACGACGAGGTATTTCGGTCCCTTTGCGGGGCCTGGGGGACTCCGAGCATCGATCTCTTTGCGTCGGAGTCCAACAGGAAATGCCACAGGTACTGTTCCAGGGCAGGCATCGGACTGAACTCCGAGGGCGATGCCTTCATGAAACGATGGGATCAGGACTACCTCTACGCCTTTCCTCCGTTTCCTCTGGTCCAGAAGGTCCTCACCAGGATGTACCAACACCGGGCCAACGCAATTCTCGTGGCCCCAGCATGGCCTCGCCAGCCCTGGTTTCCGCTACTGTTACACATGTCATCGCAGTATCGCACGCTGCCGGAATCACCAACGCTTCTCCAAATGGAGCACGGCCAGCTCCACCATTCGGACCTACCCAGCCTCCGCGTGGAGGATAACCCCAGACTGTCCAGGATCCTGGAGTTAGCACGGTGCCCTTCCACAAGGAAGTCTTATGCATCCAAATACAGACGCTTTTGTGCTTTCCTAGCATCCCAGCAGACGTCCCCCCCACAGGTGGGACTACAGGACATCATGGCCTACCTCCTCCATTTGGTGGAGTCTGGCCTTAGTATCACCTCCATCCGGGTCCATCTCACAGCGGTGGTAGCTCACTCTCCGGCTGGTTCACCTGCCTCTGGTGCTTTTCGCGACCATACGGTGAAGCGTTTCCTCAAGGGTCTGCGGAACGCCTTCCCGCCGCTCAGGGCTCCGACAGCACAATGGTCCTTGTCTGCCGTTCTCAACGCGCTCACCAGGACTCCCTTCGAGCCTATGGCTACCGCGGATGTTCGTCTCCTCACATGGAAGACGGCATTTCTGGTGGCTATCACGTCTGCTCGACGAGCTGGTGAACTGGTTGCTCTGCGGGCAGACGCACTGTCTCTCCAGTTTTTCAATGACCGCGTGGTGCTTCACACGGATATCACCGAGTTTCATATGGCACAGACTATCTCGTTGCCCACCTTCTTCCAGAACCCCACCAACGCCCAAGAAAGGACTTGGCACACGCTGGATGTGAAACGAGCTTTATTGTTTTACACCAGCAGGACAAGGGAGTTCAGGAAGTCACAGCGTCTCTTTGTGGCTTATGGAGGGAAGTCCAAGGGTGAACCCATCTCTGCCCAGAGGTTCTCCAAGTGGATCACGTCTACCATCTACCTGGCCTACGAGTCGGCCTCACTGCCGCCTCCGCCGCATGTCAGGGCGCATTCTACGAGAGCGGTTGCCACATCCACTGCCTTTTTGGAGGGCACACCGCTTGAGGACATCTGTAAGGCTGCCACCTGGTCCAGACCTTCTACATTTGTCCAACATTACAGGGTGGACACCAGAGCCACTGCGGACGCCAGGCTTGGCCGTGTCGTCCTCACCAGGGGGCTCCGGGCTCATCGCCCTTGACAGTTCACTCTACCTGACCATCATACTCATCGTGGGATCATCTCAACCGACTGCCCACCGACCAAGTGAGTGTGAGCTTGCTAATCTCCCAATAGTGGGGATTCACAAACTATACGAAGGAGAAAGTTCGGTTTCACTTACCAGTGATAACTTTCGTTCTTCGAGTATATAGTTTGTGAATACACACTACCCACCCTGCCTCCCCTCTTGAGCTGCACGGATGAGATCAATTGGTTTATCCTGTGCTTGGCTTAAGTATGGAACTGAGGTAAAATGGCGCGCGGGCACCTCAGGGTGGGCGGTATGGTGGGCGGTCTTACCGCCAAAACTTTTGACCAATAGCTTTTTAAGCCTCCGATCGGCGTTCTGCGCAGGCGCATAACCCAATAGTGTGTATTCACAAACTATATACTCGAAGAACGAAAGTTATCACTGGTAAGTGAAACCGAACTTTCTCTGCACTCACAAAGGACTGTCTTTGTAAAAAGCCCACACATTTTCTTAGGTTCATCTTGGTTTGGCTTAACTTATTAATTTACTTCCAAGTAACTTTTTTCTCCATGTGACTGGAGACTAGATTTCCTGAGGTCCCATCCATTTTTAAAGTTGGGTAGTTCTCTCTCCCCCCCCCCACATTATAGTCATGACATTCTTTGCTATTTCTTTAAGTTTCAAAGATGTTCTGAAAAATGTTTTGCTTGGTCTTAGTCTGGAAGAGTTGGATGCTAGCTGAAGAGCAGGTATGCATTTGATGTCGATGTTTTATATCCATTATTAAATATTTAATCATTTTTGTAGATGATGAAAGCGGGTCTGAGGAGGAAACCCTACAGTATTATTCTACTCTTGATGCAAACTACTGTTCACGGAAAAGAAAAAAGAATGAATCCCAAAACAAGAATACACAGAATTTCCTCTCAGTACTTTTAAATATTAACCATGGATTAGTATCAATATTCACAGATATCAAGGTGAGACCTCAGGGTTGGAAAAATCCAGTGCAGGTTGATCTAGCATTCTCTTTTTAGTGTAAATTTCATCTGTTGTAGTGTTATGACATATGATTACATTTTAGAGTTCCTGTAATGGGGGTTGACTTCAGTTACAATGCAGATTATTCTTAGTCTTTATATATCTTTCTGGTTGTTCCTCTAGCAGGATGATGGCAGTGTGTTTGAAGACAAACATGGAGAATTTTGGATGGAATTCATTAGCGGTTCATTGTTCTGTGTGACAAAATATGAAGGTTTTGAAGACAAGCACTACATCTGTCTCCATTCTAGTAGTCTCAGCTTATACCATCAAGGTACAAAATTTAGATGTCATTGTAAATTTGTGATTAGATGTATGAAGAGGTGTGTAGTGGTGGAGTAGGAGAAAATTTGTATTCTTCTCAGTAATGTAGACAAGTCTTAAAATACCTTGACAGCCAAAGGACTAAATCTATTATAGAAGCTAGGCGTGCTTATGTCCATTGATTTCAGGGGGGTTAAGCATATCTAAACCTAGCAAAATATATAAATTATTAAACAAGAAGGGCGATCCTCAAAAAACCTTAAAGGAAATGTGGGAATTGGAACTGGGTGTAAAGATAACAGATACTGTATATCCTGGAACAAAAACTGGAAATTAAGAATAATGAGAAACTTGTCAGTAAGAATTAAAGAGGATAAGTACAAGATGCTATGGAAATGGTATTTAAAACTCGTGTGGCTGAATCAAATTGATCAATCACTATATAAAAATTGTTGGTGTTGTCAAGAAAAGGTAGGAACTTATATTCATATGTGGTGGGAGTGTAAATATACATGTAATTTTGGGTCTAAAGTAGAAGAAGAAATAAATAAGGTAATGGGAATAAAGTTAAAATTAAGTCTTAAAGAAGCACTAATAATGGAACTAGAATAAGTAAAGGTGGACTGTGACAAAAAGGAATGGTTAATAATTTTTCTGACAGTTACAAGACTACTAATTGCAAGAAATGGGAAAACTATAGTTTCAAAATAGAAGAGTGGTATAAAGAGATTTTGAATATCACCTTAAACAATAAGTTAACTTGGGGCCTGAAAAGTAAGAAGGGAATTATTAAAATTAACCAGTTCTGGAGGATATGGCAGACTTTTATTGAACATGTAATAAAGAAGAATCAGGGGTGTAAACCTGTACAAGAAACATTAGCTTTTTGGAAAGAAGGTAGTAAAAGGTAAAGAGTAATTAATAGTAAACCAAAGCAATGAAGGTGCACTTGGTGCATACTTATTTTTGTTTTTCCTTTTTCTTATTTTTATGTTTTTATCTAATTGCTGTATGGTTTTTCACTTATTGAAGAGTTTATCCTCGTTTTATATGATAAAATGGTATTGTGTAGAATTTTTGCTGACTCAAATATCTGTATTGTTATATGTGTTTCTTTTTAAATGTACAATACACATTATGTAAAAAAAAAGCATGCCTAAACCTGTGTTGGATACAGTCCAGCATTTTTGCAAGGTGAAGAACTATTGGAAGCTGCTTCTTATTCCAGATTCATTTCTCAAATAAAAAACAATGTAATGCTGTTGTTTGGGACAAGAACCTCAGCCCATCATTCTGGGTTTAATGGTAGCTTCCCAGAAGGTTGAAGATTAAGTACTAAGACAACAATTATCTCCAATTACTGTATTTACCTTCCATCGATAGCTATTTAATTAAACTTCTTCTGGACGAAGTTATACTAGGTGCCGTGGCTAGCTTTGATTGGCCTTTTCTCAATGCAGATTCAACAGCAGCATGGTAATAAGCCTGCATTTTCCTTGTTTTTTTGTACCTATTTAAGGAATATATTGCAATTTCAAAAACCAATAGTCAGGTAGTAAACACCCCATACCTCTACTTCTCCTCCTCTTCCTCCTATTTCTTCTTCTCCTTCTCTACCCACACCCCCAATTGGGTGTCAAGTGATACACTGCTTACGCTACCAAACTAATTTGGGATGGGTCAGGTTTAGGAGGTTGTGCTCATCATGAGCTATCTAAGGATGATGCTTATGTGAGTAAGAGGAGAGGAGAATAATTCAGCTCAAACTTAACCAGTGCGTACAGTATGTATTCCAGATGTTTTTGTTTCTGCAAAACCATCTCTTGACCATTTGAATGGTAGCAGAATGGTGTTGAGTGTCCTCCCTCATGAGAGGACAGCAGCTAAAGTGTAATACTTCAAACATCCTGATTTTTGTGTGTGTGATTACTTAGTGTATATAGCAAAATTGCCTTGTAATCATTGAAAAACTATGGATTTAAATTGGATTTTTGGATTCTCTATTGATCTTTTACAAGGCAGGAAGTTGATTTTGATCAGTATACGGTAAAATACTGTAGTATGATTTGCTTTTAAACTCTTCAAGTTATTTTGAAAGGCCAACTCTGAGTTGCTGTTTTTGTAGGTATAGTGGAAGGGGTTGTACCTCCCTCTGAAATAAGGCTTCCAAGTGCAACACATCCTCCTTGGTTAGAACCCACTATTTGTTTTTCGGATGAAGAAGGTCTCAATAAGGCATCTTCAGATGGTGTGGGGGTAGACTGTTTAAGCATGTTGTCTGTTGCAGTGAAAATACAGTCTAATAAAACAGAGACCAATACAAAGGTTGGTATTATGTATCAATTTCCATCTGTGAGAAGACACCTCTTATTTTTTATTTTTATTTTTTTGCTCTATGAATAGTTATTTAGGCTTTTTCTTTTAAGCTGTTGTTATTTTCAGTTTAGGTTTTATTGGTACTGAAATTTAATTCTGTCTAACAAAACATATCTGAACTGCATTAGCTTAATTGGTTCTCTTCAGAACTACCTGTAGTTGAGAAAGCCACCTCACATCCAACAGAAAACTTTAGATTGGATAATAATAATTTCATGTCAGAAATTATTCTGGGTTGAAAGAATTTTTGCTGGAGAAACTCTGCTCAGGGGATGCCCGATTGAGGCTCCTTTCATGTCTCCAAGAGCTGGGACAGAGACGGGCTCTCAATCCATCATGCAGTACCAAGGTCTCGAACTGCCAACTTGCCGGCCTTCCAGCTAACACGGCGAGCTTCTTAACCACTGAACCACCGCAGCCCCTTTTATTGGGTTGGATTATACTAGTATAAGCTCCTTTTGTTTGTATGTGTATATGAATATTTATGCACATATTCATCCTCGAAGATATAACTGCTTTTAAAGAAGCATGTGTGCTTCTAGGGATATCTACAAGATGAAATAAAGAACATAAAACAAAACCCAGTTTTTAAAAATGTGATTGGTTTTATTTTCAATCTCCCCAAATGTAAAAAAAAAAAAAATTAGCAAGAAGAGGTAGTTCTCCTTCGTATAGTTTGTGAATCCCCACTCATGGGTTATGCGCCTGCGCAGAACGTCGATCGGAGGCTTGAAAAGCTATTGGTCAAAAGTTTTGGCGGTAAGACCGCCCACCGTACCGCCCACCCTGAGGCGCCCGCGCGCCATTTTACCTCAGTTCTCTTCTTTCCGCCGTAGCAGCAGGACGATCGTTGAGAGCTTCCTCAATTTTTTCGCCCTTCTGAGGGAAAGTCTTTTAGCTAACTTCGCGTTCAATTTTTTCGGTGATCTTGTCCTTCGGGCAGGATCGCCACCCCGGTGCTGTTTCTTCCTTCTGGTGGACTCAGTTACCTACTCGCTTCGGTCACCGTTTCCCCCCTCAAGGGGGTGGCGGCTGGCCTGCCCTTCGGGGTACCCGCGTTCCAGAACCTTCCGTTGGAAGAATTTTTTCTTTGATGGCCGCTGCCTTCAAGCAGTGTTCTGCTTGCCTGAAGAAGTTTCCTGCCTCCGACGGGCATAGCCTTTGCCTTTTCTGCCTGGGGGAGTCTCACCAGAGCCAGTCTTGCCCTCACTGCAAGAAATTCACCCGTCTTGCAGTGCAGAACCGGAGCTACCGGCTCAAAGCCCACCTGATGGAACTCTCTCTGGCTCCCGCCGCGGCCGCATCTACCTCTGCTAGTGCCTCTCAGCCTCCTCCGCTTTCTGCTTCTTCTTCCACTCTCGCCATCAAGAAGAAGAAGAAGAAGGACAAAAACGGAGAGAAGAAAAAGAAGCGCGGGCCGGAGAAGAGGCGATCGCTCCCGCCTACTCCTCGCACCCCTGTCTCGCCGGGGCCTTCGCCTCCGTACTCGGTCGCTAGATGTCCTTCGCCCGGGTCATCCATCTGGGGAGGACGATCCTCCTCGGGATCCCCTGAAAAAGGACGCAGGGCTGGGGCTCCAGCTCGCCCACTTCAGGTACTCCCGTCCCCCCCTCGTGGGAAGGCCCATTCGCCTACGAGACAGGCCTCCGTCTCCCCAAGGCCCGGGACGCCAATGCTCGACAACGCGGCGATCACCATGCCGGCCACCGTTTCGTCGCCGATTCTACCAGCCACCGTTTCGACGGCCACCGTTTTGGCGCCCCCACCGATGGCAGACCCATCCCAGATGGAGTTCCTCAAGGGAATGTTTGAGGTCATGGCTCAGACATTTGCCAACCAGTTCAAGACCTCTATGCCTGCGGCCTCTGCGGCTCCGGTACCGACCACCGCAAGCCCCAGGGATGTTGGCCCTGCTGTGGCCCCTCCGACCTCCCGAGGGTCGAGTGTCTGCTCCGCTGGCCCACCCACATCGTCGCGGTGTGGTCCAGATGTTGATGCGGTGGACTCCCATCCCGCCGGCCCGCCCAGGCCGTACTGGCGCGGTCCCGACGTGGATGTAAGAGTTCCTCCCTCGTCCTCCGATGACTCCAGTGCCTCCTCGGAGGAGGACGAGGGAGACGTCGACGCCGAAAGGACACCGGACCAAGCCATCGGTGCGGTTGACCCACCATGTGGTGAAGATCAACGCTCGCTTACGGCTATGCTGACGCGCCTGGGGACCGCCCTGAACCTGAAGGTGGACCAGCCGCCACTGGAAGGCGAGGACCAAATGACCGCCAAACTGGACAGACGAGCGGTTCGGCCGGTCCATATCACCATGCTTCCGTCCATGTTAACGTCGGCGAGGGCGACATGGCGGAAACCGGTATCAGCACACTCCGTTTCGTCCAGGCTCAACGGCATGTACAGAGTCCTGGACGAGAACGTCGAGTTCCTGCAAGCTCACCCCTTGCCAAATTCGCTGGTGGTCAAGGCTTTTCAACACAGGACGGCCACCAGCGGCTTCCCGGTGCCTGCGACCCTGGAAGGGAAGAAGCTGGACGCGGTGGGCCGTAAGTTCTACGCCACCGGTTCCCTCTTCCTCCGCGCCGCCAACTACTTGGCTGCCATGGGCCTTTACCAGTCCCACCTCTGGGAGCGGGTGAAGGCCGAGACGGCGACGTTGCCCGCCGACGCCCAGAAACGGATCGACGCGCTGGCATCCGAAGGAGACTTCCTGTTGGAGCAACAAATGAGGACGGCCAGGCACATCAACGACTACGCGGCGAAGGACATGGCCTCCGCGATCCTGCTCCATCGCCACGCCTGGCTCAGGGGCACCTCCCTCGATGATGCTATGAAGAAGCTCATCGAGGAGTTTCCCTTCGACGGACAAGGCCTCTTCGGACAGGACACGGACAAGGTCCTGAACGAGATGCGGCAAACAAACTCCACGGCCAAGTTCCTGGGCCTCACCACACCGGCTCCGCCTGCCAGGCCGAGATTCCAGCCCTTCACCCGGCGGTACCAGGGGAACATGCAACAACAGGGTGGCCCTATGGAGCAGCCCAGGTCTGGCTCCTACAAGCAACGGCGCCAGCATAAGCCCCGTTACCAGCCCTACGGGCAGGGCAAGCGTTCGGACGCTAAGTCCAAGTCCCGCGTTTGAAGCTGCGACGGCCGAGTCTCTCTCGCTCCACATCCCGTACCTTCCCCTCCGGAACTTCCTCCAGGTATGGTCAGGCATCACGGACGACCGGTGGGTCTTAAAGATCTTGTCCTCTGGCTACGCCATCGAGTTCGTGCGGGCGCCTCGGGTAGGAAGACATCGTTTCACCACCTCGTCCCCCCATTTGGAGGAAGAAATATCAACTCTTCTGTCCAAGGGAGCCATCGAGCGGGTGGCCCCGCCCGACTGGGACAACGGCTTCTACTCGAGGTACTTCGTGGTTCAGAAGAAGGATGGAGGACTTCGCCCAATTCTGGACCTACGCCGCCTCAACAAGTGTATCCACACCAGGAAGTTCCGGATGGTGACCCTGCAAACCGTCCTTCCCCTCATCAACAAAGGGGACTGGTTCACAGTCATAGACCTCAAGGACGCTTACTTCCATGTCTCCATCCTCGAGGAGCACCAAAGGTTCCTTCGCTTCCGCATCGGCGACTCCGTGTACCAGTACCGGTGTCTACCGTTCGGTCTGGCCACGGCACCACGGGTCTTCACCAAATGCATGGCTCCGGTGGCTGCCTTCCTTCGCCAGCGGGGAATCAGGGTCTTCCCATATATCGACGACTGGCTGATTGTATCCCCCACCAGCTCGGTCGGCCATTCGGGACACGCAATTCACGGTCCACCTCATGGAGAGTCTCGGCCTCAGGATCAACTTCACCAAATCGAAGTTGATTCCCTCTCAACGCGTCGAGTACATTGGAGTGGTACTCGACTCGCTTGCTACCAGAGCCTTTGCACCCCAGAAGCGCTTGCAGGACATCGCGCAGGGAGTGAACGACCTTCGCACCAAACTGTGCATCCGGGCGAAAAAGGCTCAAAGACTACTGGGCCTCATGGCCTCAACGACGGCTGTGATCCCTCACGCCAAGTTAAAGTTCAGGTCCCTGCAGTCATGGCTTCTTCACGAATTCGACGCGCTCCGGGAGAGCCAGTCCAAACGGCTAACTCCGTCACCGGAGCTGAGGGACCAGCTGCTGTGGTGGACGGCACCACTCAACGTGACAACGGGGAAGAGCTTTTACCCTCCGCAACCCTCGTTGCAAATATTGACCAACGCAAGCAACCTCGGCTGGGGGGCTGCCTGCGGGACTCTCACGGTCAACAACCCTTGGTCGCCTCAGGAGATGGTGTACCATATCAACTACTTGGAACTTCTGGCCATTTGGAAGGCCCTACGTTCCTTTGAGAGCCTGCTCACGGGCAAGGCGGTCCAAGTAGCCTCGGAAAACACCACGGCTGTGGCGTATCTGAACAAGCAGGGAGGAACACGATCCACCACCCTTCTTTACCTCGCTGTGCAGCTCTGGGAGTGGTGCCTAGAGAGGCACATCTTCCCGATTGGAGTGCACATTCAGGGCAAGCTGAATGTCTTGGCCGACCATCTCAGCCGCCTCACCTCGACGACCCACGAATGGGAACTGGACGACGAGGTTTTTCAGTCACTTTGCGAGGCCTGGGGGACCCCGGACATAGACCTCTTCGCGTCGGAGTCCAACACGAAATGCCGCAGGTACTGTTCCAGGGCAGGCATCGGAATGAACTCCGAGGGCGATGCCTTCATGAAACAGTGGGATCAGGACTATTTCTACGCTTTCCCCCCGTTTCCTCTGGTCCAGAAGGTTCTCACCAGAATGTGTCAACACAGGACCAAGGCCATCCTGGTGGCCCCAGCATGGCCTCGCCAACCCTGGTTTCCGCTGCTGTTACGCATGTCGTCTCAGTATCGCACGTTGCCGGAGTCTCCGACGCTTCTCCAAATGGAGCAGGGCCAGCTTCACCATTCTGACCTGCCCAGCCTCCACCTCACCGCGTGGAGGATAACCCCAGACTGTCCAGGATCCTGGAGTTAGCACGGTGCCCTTCCACAAGGAAGTCTTATGCATCCAAATACAGACGCTTTTGTGCTTTCCTGGCATCCCAGCAGACGTCCCCCCCACAGGTGGGACTACAGGACATCATGGCCTACCTCCTCCATTTGGTGGAGTCTGGCCTTAGTATCACCTCCATCCGGGTCCATCTCACAGCGGTGGTAGCTCACTCTCCGGCTGGTTCACCTGCCTCTGGTGCTTTTCGCGACCATACGGTGAAGCGTTTCCTCAAGGGTCTGCGGAACGCCTTCCCGCCGCTCAGGGCTCCGACAGCACAATGGTCCTTGTCTGCCGTTCTCAACGCGCTCACCAGGACTCCCTTCGAGCCTATGGCTACCGCGGATGTTCGTCTCCTCACATGGAAGACGGCATTTCTGGTGGCTATCACGTCTGCTCGACGAGCTGGTGAACTGGTTGCTCTGCGGGCGGACGCACCGTTTCTTCAATTCTTCAATGACCGTGTGGTACTCCAGGCGGATATCACCTTCCTTCCCAAGGTGGTCTCCCAGTTTCATATGGCACAGACTATCTCCTTGCCAACCTTCTTCCAGAACCCCACTAACGCCCAAGAAAGGACTTGGCACACGCTGGATGTCAAACGAGCTTTATTGTTTTACACCAGCAGGACAAGGGAGTTCAGGAAGTCGCAACGCCTTTTTGTGGCGTATGGAGGCAAGTCCAAAGGCGAACCCATCTCTGCGCAGCGGTTCTCCAAATGGATCACGTCTACCATATACTTGGCCTACGAGTTGGCCTCGCTACCACCTCCACCGCACGTCAGGGCGCACTCTACCAGAGCGGTTGCAACATCCACGGCGTTTCTGGAGGGCACACCGCTTGAGGACATATGTAAGGCTGCCACCTGGTCCAGACCTTCTACATTTGTCCAGCACTACAGGGTGGACACCAGAGCCACTGCGGACGCCAGGCTTGGCCGTGTCGTCCTCACTAGGGGGCTCCGGACTCATCGCCCTTGACAGTTCACCCTGCCTGACCATCAGCATCTTCATCGTGGGATCATCTCATCCGACTGCCCACCGACCAAGTAAGTGTGAGCTTGCTAATCTCCCAATAGTGGGGATTCACAAACTATACGAAGGAGAAAGTTCGGTTTCACTTACCAGTGATAACTTTCGTTCTTCGAGTATATAGTTTGTGAATACACACTACCCACCCTGCCTCCCCTCTTGAGCTGCACGGATGAGATCAATTGGTTTATCCTGTGCTTGGCTTAAGTATGGAACTGAGGTAAAATGGCGCGCGGGCACCTCAGGGTGGGCGGTATGGTGGGCGGTCTTACCGCCAAAACTTTTGACCAATAGCTTTTCAAGCCTCCGATCGACGTTCTGCGCAGGCGCATAACCCATGAGTGTGTATTCACAAACTATATACTCGAAGAACGAAAGTTATCACTGGTAAGTGAAACCGAACTTTCTTCATAGTTCTTCATAGTTCTCCATATCTTTAGAGGAGAGATCTAACAACCTCCAATTGGAAGCTCATTTCAGAGGCATTGGAAAGGTCTTCTCTCTTGTATTCAATAACTTAAACACCCTTGACAGCAAGCAGTAATAGAGGTAATCTCTGTTAATAACATTAGGCTGGTACAAGTGAGTTCTGGCTTTTAAATAACACCAGCCCAAACTTTAAGAGAGCCTTCTTGAGCCTAATGTTTCCCCAGATGGAGTTAAACTCCAGCTTTCCTCTAGACCATTGGCTATGTTGACTGATTCTGTAGGCATTGTATTCTCAACTGTCTATAAGGTTTTGTTTAAACCAGCATTTAATGTTGTTGAATTTTACATATAAAATGCTTTGCAAATAAGCTGTTCCAAAGGTCATTAAGGGTTCCTGGACCTGAACTGCTGGACTGATGTGGGGCAGGTGTTTCTGGTGCTTTGAATGTTGTTTTATAAAGTATATCCTTGGCACCTGCAGCATGTTATACAAACTGTCATGGTTACGTAACATTGTTATTAGGGGCAGAATGAAAACCTTTCTTTTAAAGCTCTATGTTGGCAACTTGAAACTGGTAATGGTTTCAAATTGGGACCAAGTTAGCAGTTTTGTTCCTTCCTCAAGTTTTTATGGTACAGTCAGTATGGGTTCTGACTTTTTGAGTTGTAGACGTCTGTGCATTTGCATATTTTGAAAATCTGTCAAATTCTTTTAACTTTATATAATTGTTTCATTGATATACCTGTACCTCACCAGAATTGCTCTCAGTATAAGATAGAATACATCTATTTTGGTGAATAAGTTTAACATCTCGAACTGACTGGACCAGTGGGGCCCAGGCCCCCCAGGGGTGATTTCAATTCACAGAAGCCTAATCAGCCATTGGCTAATCAGTGCTTTGGCGAAGTGACTTAGACTTCTGGGAACTGAAGTTCAAAAACCAAAGCTTGGGAAACACTGGACTAGACAGACTATTTGTTTTATTTGTGATTTATTTATCATATTGTATTGCATTTATTTCTCGTAAGCCATGCTAGACAGATTTACTTAATTTTACAGGAGTTTTTAGTTGCTGTTGGACTAAGAGGAGCCACACTACAGCATAGAGTACTTCCTTCAGGTTTAAGCTGGCATGAACAGGTATGTTAATTTACCAGCTGTTTTCATTTCTTACCACTTCTTAGAGGGCTGCAGTAAATAACCTTACTCCCTAAAGGGGCCAACGGCTACAGGCATATGACCCTCTTTAGGTGGGGTGATGCCCCCCTCAGCGGAGGAAATGCCACTGGAAACCATCCTATTGGGCCTAACCACAAAATGAGTGGAGGAGGAACTCTGATTCCCAATGGTCATGGAAGCAGAAGAGGCCATGCCAGATGGACTGACTGTGAAGGCGCACCTTGATAATATCCTCAAGGCTTCGGCAGCCCATTGCAGTCCCAGTGTTAAATCCTGCATGTCACATTTCATATGTGCCGCAGGAGATGGCTCTGTGATCATAGTGTGTGGGTCACGTCATGGCAAGCTGGGATCGATTTAAAATTACGGATATGGAGATCATTTTGAGAGAAGAATGCAAATGTGAGAAAATAAGTGATTTCCACTTATGAAATACATCCTTAAGAGCCCACATAGGATATATTTGGTCCTGTGAGTTGAAAGGTAGAATTATCCACAAATGTGAGTCTTACCTTCTGTCACTCCAGTCTGTAAGCCTAAAAACTCCTCCCCTTTCTTTTAGTTATTGAGTGAAATAGCATCATAACAGTATTTTAAAAATTATCTGTCTTCCCTTTTATACATACTTCGTGACATGTGTGAGTGACTTATTGTTGATATCCAGTTAGAAAGCAGTGGACTATTTTTATGCTCTTATAATTGCAGATTTTATGTTTTTTGAACATTTCTGATGAGCCTGTATTGGGATATAATCCTCCAGCATCTATTACAACATTCCATGTCCATCTTTGGAGTTGTGCTCTGAATTACAGGTAAGTTAAATAAAGTATGAAAATAAACTGATTGTGGCAACTCTTATCTCAAACCCTAATGCTTTATGGTTCTTTACATTAAGTTTATTAGTTGTAACTTCAAATTTTGAACCATGTTTTTTACCAATCTGCTGAAATTAATATTTTGATAATATGTTTTGTTTTTCCCCCTGGGGGCAGGCCTCTTTTTTTGCCAACAAGAGCACTCCTTACTGTTGAAACGTTTAGTATCTCAAGCAGTGTGGCACTGGATAAGTCATCTTCTACTCTCAGGTAATTTATTTAAGAGGTTAACAGAACGAATATATTTCTCTTAATCCTTATTTCTTTCACCATCTGTGAAAGAGCTGCCAAACTAGATATGTAGGTGAAATTCAAACTTCTAATGGGATTTTATTGTCGCGGGATCGACCCTTGCCGGCGTTTGAGAGGCTGGTTGCGATCAATAGACTGTTCAGTTTTCCTTTACTCCGCACACTCCCTCAACAGCCATTTGTCACCTCTCCATCCAGAACCCGGGTCACTACGCTCCTCCTCTCCATACAGGGAGTCTGGTTATTTAGTTGTTTTGGTAGCGTGTTTAAGCAAAGCGCAATAGCACCTTAATTATGCCTGATAAATAGACTCTTACTCAGCAGATATTAAAACTCACAAAGAGCTTTATTTTCCAAGATGCAATTTCTTTAATGCAAAGCGTAGCATTATACCTGTGAAAAGAAATGAGTTCATAGAGATCGCACAATTTCTTCCTGGTTTCTCTTGAAGATAACCCTGCTGGGCTCATCCTGCCTTGGGTGTTTTATTCCCCCCAGGGAAGTTGAGTTCAGCTAATGGAGCTAGGTAGCCCCAGGTTAGAGAACCGATTTGGGGCCTGAAAAGACACACCTTATATAGAGAAAAGAGTGACTCCTGCCACTCTTAGGAATGCATTACCTAATGGGAAATCCCCTAACTTGGGCAATCTTCTAGAAACTTCTAGAAGCTTCCATGACCAGAGTGATCTTCCCTACGGAATTTGAGATATGAATCTGAGATATGAGAAAGAATGCAGTTGCTTAGTAATAAGCTGACAACCTAAGATCATGACATTTATCTGTTTAACTTGTGCTTAAATTTGTTAAAGCAGGGGTTCCCAACCTTTTCAAGCCAGGGACCAAGGTCACGCGCTCTCAGTCAGCTCCGAAGCTTGGATGGCCATTTTGCCCTGCCTGCACGATGGGGGGAAGGCCATTTTGTCTCAACAGCTTCAAAGGGGCAGCCATTTTGTTTCTCGAATACCCTTGGAGGGGTGGGGGACCCACATAAAATGGTGCCAGGGCCCGGATCTGCCCCACGGGCCTTAGGGTTAAAGCTTGAAAGCTTTATTATCAGTTCACAAATCGTTTTCCTACTCCTTGTGTGTCTGCAGTGCTGATGTGTGTTGACTTGCTTGTGGGGCAGTAATTTGGGAGACAGAAAGAACTATACAGTTTAAAAGAAAATTGGTTACACTATTTTACTTGACTTTAATTTTAGCTCTGATCTAAGGAATTGAATAGTATATGTATAACAGTTGCGCATGTACAACTTTGTATTGGTCCTGTTCTCTCAAGAATGTATTGTTGATAAACTTCTAGAGATTTTCTTGAACTTCACACTTGTAAGAGGCATTGCGAATGGTGGAGGAAATTATGTGGAAAAACTAGATGAATGGCATGGAGAAAGCATGTTGTTGCATTTTGCTTGTGACTTTCATGAACAGGGTGCGCTAGAAACTTGTGTGAATACTTTACTTGGACCAAATTTTCTCTTTCAGTGTATTTTGATTGTTGGAATAGCAAATTGTGGGAAGATTTAAGGAAGAGAACATGGTAAAAGCATATGAAAATATGTATTGTTGTTTAGGAAATAATAGAATTTTTTACCAGCAGAGTACTTGTTTTTAAGGAAAATCATTGATATAAACCCTGTTTTGAGTAAGTTGAACAATCATTTAACTAGCGTAATTTCCATATATCTGCCATGAAGCTCTGGGCATGCATGTAGTATTGCTTTCTTTGCCCTAAGTTTTTAAAGGAAATTTCAGTTGGAAGAATCCAAGACACCTGCTTCTTTCCATTAGCTTTAACAAATTTAAGTACAAGTTGGTCCAGAATGCGGCTGCTCGGGTGGCGTTGGGGTGTGGGTGTTATGCTCGCACCTCACCACTGCTTCGGGAGCTGCACTGGTTACCAATTTGCCTCCGAGTGCAATTCAAGGTGCTGGTCATTACCTTTAAAGCCCTGCATGGTAGTGGGCCAGGATACATAAGAGACTGCATTGTCCCAAGAATTTCTGCCCGTCCAACCAGAGCTGACTGGAGGGGCTCTCTACTTGTTCCATCTGCTAGAGAGGCTCGTCTCTCTAGCACAAGAAGGAGGGCCTTCTCTGTGTCTGCTCCAGCCCTTTGGAACTTCCTGCCGGTGGAACTGAGGCTGCAGTCAGAATTGCTGCCCTTCAGGAGAGATCTGAAAACCTGGCTGGCGTGGCTGGTGTGGGGCGTTAATGGTGGAGTGACCCCTGCCTTCTGGTTAGTTTAGTTTATATCAAATCAGTACCTGAGGAACTCCCTCTCTTTTTATTATGCGTGGGTAGGTTTTAAATGGTTTTTTTACTGGGGTTATTTGTTTAAATGGGGTTTTATCTGTTGGGGTGGGGTGTTGTATTGTAAGCCACCATGAGTCCTTGTGTGTAGGACGGCTATAAAAATAGGAAATTAAAAAATATATAAAACTATGAAATTAAATTAGGTATGTCCCAAAAGGATGAGAGCAGGCCAGTCATGCATTCATTGCTAGAAAATGAAGTACTCAAACTCCACCATTAGCCAACAAATTTGAAATTGCCCCCATTGATAGAATCAACTACTAGAGTGAAATCATTCATATAAGACAAAGTTTAGAGAAGGATAATTGTATTTGTAGTCTCTGTTCATCTCCATGCCATTCATATCGTTCTGTGCAGGACAATGACAATAAAGATTTATCTATCTATCTACTGGTAATACCTGTTCCTTTAAGATTCAACACATGACTCGTTTTTTAAAAAAAACCTTTTTTCCTGTAGAATAATCTTGGATGAGGCTGCTTTGCATTTGTCTGACAAATGTAATGCTGTTGCAGTGAACCTCCAAAGAGGTGAGTGTGTTTTAGTGCTCATCAACTGTATTTTAGTGCCCATAATTACCCTGATTCCAGTGTTCTAACAGATTCAGAATATATCCCTATCATGGATGAGGGTTTGCAGGTGCTGTTAGATTGTAATTCCATTAGCCCAGTGGTGGCGAACCTATGGCATGTGAGCCAGAAGGGGCATGCAGAGGCCTTTCTGCTGGCACACACGCCATCGAGGGGAAGCCCTGCCCAGATGGCACCACTTCTCCACCATCCCTCTCCCTTCACAAGAGGGGAGGCTGAAATCTTGGCAGGGAGGCTGCAGCTGGGCGAGTCAAGGTGACGAGATACACACCACACCATCCACCCCTCTTAGGAATTGGGAGCACCTGCGGGGATGCACCCATGAAGTGGTTGGGAGCACCCATGGGGGGTGCACACATGATGTTGCCGGAGCACCTCAAATGGCGTGCATGCACCCACGTGACTTCTCCTTTTTCAAGGAGGCCTTTCAGAGTGTTGTTCCCCTATCAATAAATTAGCCAGTTAGGTTTAGTCCCGACGTCCCCTGGGTTTTGATTTGTTGTGGGTATTGTTGTTATTTATTTCCTGTTTGTTCACTGCCCAGCGTAGAATAACATCCAGATGGGTGGTATAGAAATCCAATAAATAAATGAATATGTGGGCACTCGCAGTACCTGCCTATGTGCCACTGCTACCTCCTTGGGCACTCTGTCTCTAAAAGTTTCGCCATCACTGCATTAGCCCTTAACATTATCTATGTTGGTTACACCACACAGGAGCCTTATTCCAAGTACATATAGAGGGCCACTATTCATCCTCTTTGATGTATTGATAAGCATTCTCTACAAATCTTGGGAGAAAATGTGTTTCTGAAATGAGCAAGTGGAAGTCATTGTTGCGTGAAAAAGAAATCCCATAGCACTGTGGGGGATTTCCCAGCTCCACTTGGTAGCCCCTGGAAAATCTGCTGTAGAGAGTCAAAGATTTATTTGTGCAAGGGACTGCATCCCCAACCAACACAAGCACCAAGAACACTGGCAGGAGCATTTCCATTTGTGGGAAGCATAACTGATTTTCATGTATTTATTTTTAAGAGATAAATGACAATTAAAGAATTTAGGAGGTATATATTTTGTATTTTGTTTTTTTTTTTCAGATTATGTTCGAGTTATGGACATGGGACTCCTCGAACTTACAATAAAGGCAGTGAAACCTGGATATGATAAGGAGAGAGTAAGGATTCAATTTAAAGTACAATGTAAAATTTTTATCAGTTGTGGTTAACATCTTTTTTTAAAAAGGATGATAAAAATGAGGCCATGTGTTTAAGCATACTCAGGGGAAGTGCCATTGAAATTAACGGGATTAATTTCAGAACAAATGGGCATAGGATTAGGTTGAAATTTCATTTCAGCAGGACTGCTATTGATTTGAATGCTCTAACACAAACGGTCATTTTGTGAAAGAAGGATTTTTGTTGTTTGTTCATAAACTTAATATACTTCTGACAGTCAGAATTTTATTCTGTTTCACAGAGTAAGCCACGATTTGAATTACATTGTTCCAGTGATGTGATCCACATTCGAACATGCTCAGACTCCTGTGCTGCTTTAATGAATCTTATCCAGTATGTTGCAAGTTACGGTGATTTGAATCCACCTGCTAAGATGGAACCTCCTTCTGGCGTGATCAAACAAAATGCTAAGGTATGAAAATGTATCTTTCCCATCTCCTTTTCAATACATCTTGACTTTTAATTGTATAGTTTTATCCATTAGTGAGAAGAGGTAAAACTGAAACCATAGCATGGTTTTGGAGTTCATTTTATGATGGAGGAGGAGAAGGATAATGGTCTTCATTTTTCCTTTTAGGCTATCTTGTAGATGTTATATCTATGTATATGTACACAGAAAGAGCTTCCTTGAAGATTGTGGTATTTTTGAACCACAATCGGGTGTACTCTGGTAATGGCATCTGTGTTGGTGGCTAATCTTTCTCATACTAGGTCAGGCGAAAGAACTGCATAATGAATTCATCAAAAGGTGGCTTCATTTTGACAGTTTCATGTCTGGTGTAGACACTGAAGAAGTTCTTATATCCAGATAAGTGCTTCATTGATTTTTTTTTAACAGAGATTTTGTGCTATGAAAGGTTATGTTTTGCAGAATACTTATCACAGCCTTTTAACAAAGACTGGTAACCTGTTAGAGATGTCTGCATATACAAGTAAGGTTCTCTAAATATTGTCACTATGTGTCTTGCGAGGCTGTTACACAGTGTGGAAGATTCACCTTGACGAATAGCACATCTGTTTGTACTATGTCAACTTCTCACAGAAATAACCCAACAAAATGCTGGCCAATATCGTTATGACTCCCACTTGATTCATACTTGTTTTTTTATCTTAAGTAATGCATGGTCTTTACCATTTCAGATGTTCAGTAAAAACCCGACTTACATATGCCTTGAGTTACATAAAATTCAACTTACATAATGATTTTGTGCTAAAACCATGTCCCGATTTACACAATTTCCTATGGGTTTGCTTCGAGTTACATAAAGATTCTTTTTCTTATGGGTTTGCTTTGAGTTACATAAAGATTCTTTTTCCTATGGGTTTGCTTCGAGTTTCGTAAAAATTCATTTCCCTGTGGGGTTGCTTCGATTTACATAAAAATTAATTTTTCCTATGGGTTTGCTTTGAGTTACATAAAAAACCGATTTAAGCAAAAGCCTATGGAATGGACTTTTTCGTAAGTAGGGGTTTTACTGTATTTACTTTGCAATAACAATGCAAGCAATCAGCAGATGCTGCAGATATTGAGTTTGACCAACAAATTTTGATTTCCACTTAATTGCTTAGCTTGAAAATATGTGATTGAATGCTGTGATTCTCAGTTTGCATGATTTATCAGCTGAGATCATTAGTTGAACCTGCTGCATCTGAGAAGTGTTTGCCTAATGTCTTTGCTTAAGATTTGGCCCAGTTGTTCATTCTGAACAGGTTTTATTAAGGCTCTTTATAATGATTGCAAAAAATATTTTACAATACATTTTGAGCTAATATGTTTTAAAACAACAAACATTTATTAAGGACAATGCTGAGTTTCCTTTATATGTTTGAATCCATATAATTGTTGTCTTTTAGGCAGATGTTCCTAGTCAGATATCATCCCAAGGGCCAATTCTTGCTGAAGCTGATCAACAGATTTTGCGAGATTTAATGAGTGATGCTATGGAAGAAATTGAAACCCAGCAGTTTAATTCTCCTACTAAACCACAAATTAATGGTATATCTTTCCAGATTTCTCTTATTTTTATAAACAGATGCAACTTAAATACAAAAATTCGCATGATCTAGAGTTCCGCTCATATTTTTTCAAATGCCAACATGCATAAGCTTAATTCAGAATGTTACATCTATCATTTACTCCTTATATCTGATTTTTCCAACCTTATGCCTTCCAGATGTTTTGAAGTCAACTTCTCTTAGTCACAAACCTTTGGCTGTACTGACCTGTTGGTTGTCTTGGCTGGGATTTGTTGGGGTTTGAATCCAAAGTAGAGGGCACCTCATCGGAGAATAATTTATTTTAAACAATTAAAGAGTAAATTAATGACAGAAGCATTGAGTTATTAGTCTGTATTGAATGCCCAGCAAAGTAAACGAGACAGTTCACTTTAGAAAAGAGCTTCAACTCTTAAGCATAGTGATTGAGAAGCATTCTCCCACGTCCATATGGAGTGCATTTCACATGTGGTTGGAACTTAAAGGAAAACTTCTCTGAAAGACCTTAATAAATGAAAAGGGCAAATATTGTCAAAGGTGGTCCTCAAAAAACATTATTTAGTAATTTATAAATTGCTGGGAGAAACATCAACAACTTGAGATATGCAGATGATACCACCCTAATGGCAGAAAGTGAGGAAGACCTAAAGAAATTCATGCTTAGGTTGAAAGAAAAGAGTGCAAAAGCTGGCTTTGAGACTCAACATCAAGAAAACCAAGATAATGGCAACAGGCCCAATCAGTCCCTGGAGAATAGATGGGGAAGAAGTAGAAGCCGTGACAGACTTTACTTTCTTAGGATCTAAGATCACTGCAGATGGGGATTGCAGCCATGAAATAAAAAGACGACTAATTCTTGGGAGGCAAGCTATGAGAAACCTGGGGAACATAGTGAAAAGTATGGACATCACCTTGCAAACAAAAGTCCACATAGTCAAAGCAAAGCAATGGTATTCCCAGTAGTAATGTATGGTTGTGAGAGCTGGACCATAAGGAAAGCGGAGCATGGAAGAATAGACGCCTTTGAAATGTAGTGTTGGAGGAGAGTCTTGAGAGTACCCTGGACAGTGAGGAGAACAAATAGGTCGATCTTAGAAGAAATTAACCCTGACTGCTCTTTGGAAGGTCAGATAGTGAAGATGAAGCTAAAGTACTTTGGGCATCAAATGAGAAGAGAGGATTCACTTGAGAAATCCTTGATGCTGAGAAAGATCGAGGGCAAAAGAAGAAGGGGGCAGCCAAAGATGAGATGGCTAGATGGTATTGTAGACACAATGGGCACAGAATTGAGCAGGTTGAGGAGGATGGTGGAGGATAGGGGTACCTCGCGTGCAATGGTCCATGGGGTCGCAGGGGGTTGGAATTGACTGTGCAGCTGAACAACAACATCAAAATCATATTACCAGCAGATGCTGCAGAATTACATTAGTTGATAAGGCAGAAGCAAATTACATCTGCAACTGATTAATTGTAAAATTGAGGGTGGCATAGTTGGGGTATTTTAGGAAATTAGAATCCCTTCAAAACTCGCCAACATTGGTGATTGTTTACTTCAAGGATTGTTGTGAATAGAGACCTTTTAAAATGTGAAGCATAGCTTTTGTTCCTTAGCTACATTTGCCTCTAATAACACTTGACTTTTTACTCTCTTTACTTATGAAACAGAAACACTCAACCAATTGCACCATTTCTTTCCCATTTTCTGCATCTCAGTGCTTGTCTATGCAGGTTTCCTAAAAACCCTCTGGGGCTGATTCGGATGGGTCTGAACTCCTTTTTGGAATTGCATTGTAGAACATTGTTTTGCTCTGCTGTGCAGTAACGGAGCAATAACATGTGCTGTAACAGAGTATAGCATGCAGCTATGGTGAAAAGCATTTTCATAGACAGATTTTGTTTCTCTTTTGCCAGGAGTTCTGGATGAAAAGATTCAAACTCCTGTACCATCATGTTCAGATCTCTTCCTCTTTCCGGATGAAAGTGGGAACCTCTCTCAAGAGCCAAGCCCCACTTACACTTCATTCACTCCCAATATGATGAATGAAGCTATAAGAGATGTGCCTTCTGAAAATGATGACTTCTGTATTCTTTTTGCGCCCAAAACTGCTGTCTCGGTAAGGAAGTGTAATTTTACTTAGATACTAAAACCTAAATAATTAAAGTGCCTGTTGAGAAATACAGGTTAATTAATTTGAAGATCAACTATTTGCCTCCCTCCTGGCCTAGAGGGAGGGGTGGCGAGGAGCAGCAGCTGCGTGGCGGGCCCAGCCATCAAACCATCACCACCGCCGGATGTTTCTTGTGACTGTGGTTAGGATGTATACATTTTCTTTCTTTTTGAAATGTTTTTGATATGTTTTTCGCTTTGTAGTTGTGATTGTAATTATTTTGCTCTTTGTTAGCCGCCCAGAGTCGCTTTGCGAGTGGGGTGGCATAAAAGTCGAATAATAAATAAATCAAAATTTCTTTCTGAAATGAGTCATGATTATTCAGTGTAGAACAGTGGTTCCCAACGTGGGGCTCACATCCCGCAGGGGGACTTCAGTTCCCAGAAGCCTAAGTTAGTACATTGGCTAATCAGTACTTTGGGAAATTGATTTAGGCTTCCGGAAATTGAAATCTAAAAACCAAAGGTTGGGAAACGATGGTGTAAAACAGTTCATTTAGTAACTAAATGTAGTCAAATGTAGTAACTAAATGTGGTTGTTCAAGTTGGAAAATTGGGGATAGACTGGTTTATTCTAGCATACAGTGCAAAGTAATGAGGTTAATTCCTTAAAAAGTAATGTATAGAAAGAATTTCTTGTTATATGCTAAAAATTTCTCTTGGGAAATTTGTATTTTTTAGGCATATCAGAAAACAAAAACACTGCAGTGCTTTAAAGACTAGCTGCTAAATTCTCAATGTGAGCTTTCATGGACCAAGTCCACTTCATCAGACATAGGAGTGAGACTTCAAGGCATGAACTTACATACACCAGATACAGAGGCATAGAGTGATTAATTAGCATGACAGATAAGTATGCAAATCAATACAGCTTCCTACAGCTGGCAGTAGCAGATGATCTCTGGTTGTTATTTGGATTACAGTAGCTCTAAATGTCCCCTTTTTCGATTGTAAATAATGGGAAGATACAAAACAAACACCTTGCATTGAACATTTGCTAATGAGTTTAACCTTTGTGTTACTTTGTTAGCACATCTTTTGTTCTGGGAGACATGTTGTGAAAGAGAATTTTACAGGAAAGTTTGTGAAGGGGTAAAATATAACATAATACAATATACAACATATATAGCAACATATACAACATATATAGCAACATATAACATATAACAATCTGTGTATCAAATTTGATAATTTCCCAGAAACATTAATGATAATGTCCCAGTATTTTTTTAGTATCCCAGCAGTCCAGAAATTACTTTAGGACAAGGCAAGCAAGTTGAGTGAAGATAAGAGTTTGTGTTTATTTGTTTTCATCCATTTTACAGGATTGAAATGAAGCAGAGCCCAAATAAACTCACAGAAAAAATAGCCCCAAAACGTTACTCATTTTAGTACTAGCTTCTTTACAAATCATAGAAGTTTTCTTTTATCTTATTTTTAAGACAATTCAAACATAACATAGAACATGTTATCTCAGTACAAGGTAAGTATGGGCAAAACACATTCTCTTTTTAACAATTTCTTTGGAATAGTCTTCTTGGTCAGCTTATAACTGATGTCATTAAGCCATTTGTCAGTGGGAAAAATATCGTTCAATTTTACATATGCAGCAAAATAAATACTTTTCTTACTTTATTCGTGTCAGATGCACCACCAGCACATAACATACAAAACTAAAATTAACACACCTAAAAACAAAGTAGAATTAAAAAGGGCTCGGTAATAAATACTGATCCAAGCAAAATTATATTCTTGTCACTTTGCAACATGGCTTGTGGGTGAGGAAAGTATTTAAATTAATACTTTGAATCCATTTAATGTCATGTAACCTTACAGGAGAAAGAAGAAGAGCCAGTAGTGAAAACATTAGTGACAGATGTAATCTTAATAAAAGACAACCACTTCAGCCTTCCAGTAAAAAAGGGAGACTCAAGCAAAGGGACTTTGCGCTATCCTATCCCGTTGATACGCTATGTTGTGAAAGAAATATCACTCATTTGGCATCTTTATGGAGGAAAGGACTTTGGGAATATGCCACCAACATCTCCAGCTAAAAGCTACATGTAAGTACTGCGAGAATAAATTCATTATCTCTATGCGAGGGAACTGTAATTTGACCTCAAAACATGGATCTGGGTAGCTTATCTTTTTTTTAATAAAAAAACAATTTGTTGGAGGAATAAATACAATTTCTATCATGTTTCACATCTGTTGCATGTGAGCAAGTGCTTGAGGTATTTTTTTAGTCCATATATGCTTAAAACATGGGGGTAGTGTTAGTAAAGGTGAAGAACAGGGAAGGTTGTTGTATATTTGCAGTAGATGAGTATTCTGAAAGCGTTTGTAGCTAGTTGCATTGTGTTAAGGTGTGCAGTGCTTCTCCTTTGTGGTTTTGATTTTACAACTCTGAACAGTCATGAGTTAATTTCTTAAGAGCAAAATGTATTCCAGAAAGAGTGGCAGACATTCTGGTCTGTTTTCATTAAGGAAAAAACAACAACTTTAATTTGTGAGACTCTATGTACTAAAGCAAGTTGTGTTTAGTTGAATTGTATATGTGGATGTAAGCCAAAATTTCAACTAGAGCCGTGATGACGAACCTTGGCACTCCAGATGTTCTCGGACTTGAATTCCCAGAAGCCCCTGTGAATCCGCACAAATGGGTTTACTGCGGTTCATCCGGCCCACGCCGCCTTCGGTGCTCCTGGAAGCGGAAGTAAAACACGCCCGTACGGGCGCGTTTTACTTCTGCTTCCAGGAGCAACGAGGGCGGTGTGGGCCAGATGAATCGCAGTAAACCCATTCGTGTGGATTCACAGGGGTTTTTGGGAATTCAAGTCCAAGAACATCTAGAGTGCCAAAGTTCGCCATCACGGAACTAGAGCAAAACAGTAACATCTTTCCTCTTACTGCAGTAGTCCTCAGAGCTCTCCTTCTCACACACCAACTAAGCACGGGCGCAACACAGTCTGTGGGGGAAAAGGGAGGAACCCAGATTTCTTGATGGAAATACAGTTAAGCAAGGTAAGAGACTATATCGTAAAGGTAATGGTCGCCCTTGCGCGAAAGCCAGTCGTATCAGACTCTAAGGTTCAGTGCTTATCTCTGTTTATAACCAAAGAGCTAGCACTGTCTACAGACAGTGTCTACAGATGTTTCCGTGGAAATGTGGCAGACATGACTAGATACTGGAGTGCATGGAACACTGTTTGCCTTCCCACTGAAGTGGTACCTATTTATCTACTTACAATTTCTTGCTTTCAAACGGCTAAGTTGGCAGGAGCTGGGGCAGAGACAGGAGCTCACACCATCGTGCAGCACTCAGGTCTCGAATTGCTGACCTGCCGACCTTTCAGTTGTCAAGTTCAGCATCTTAACCACTAAGCCACTAATAATAATTTCATTTCAGAAATTATTTTGGGTTGAAAGGATTTTTGCTGGAGAAACTCCGCTCAGGGGTCGCCCAACTGAGGCTCCTTTCACGTCACTAAGATCTTTTCCCAAATTGTTGACGCAATGGGCACAGAGTTCGGCGGGTTGAGAGGGGTGGTGGAGGACAGAGGTGCCTGGCGTGCGATGGTCCATGCGGTCACAAAAGGGTCAGAATCAACTGTGAGACTGAACAGCAACAACAACAAATTTCTTGCTTTTGATCTGCTAGGTTGGTAGAAGCTGGGACAGAGATAGGTGCTCAGTCCCTCATGCAGTGCCCAGGTCTCGAACTGTCAACTTGCTGGCCTTTCAGCTAACAAGGCAAGCTTCTTAACCTCTGAGCCACTGCAGTCCCTAAGAGACTATATAGCTAACTATTATTATTTACTTCTTAGAATATGCATTGCAATAATTGTTTATTTGGTGTGAGTAGATTTTTTTCCTATAGTGTCCAGATCAAACTTTGGACTGCCAAAAACAGCTACTTTCTTGCCTTTGTCATTGGTCAGAATTAAATCTTTACCGTTACATGTTTCTAAACCAGTACCAAACATGCTTCTAGACCAGTACTAGCAATGAGTACATTATTAAACATGGTTACTTTTCCTCTCCCATTTCCATTACTGGAGAGAAAAGGAGAGTGAGCCACTGTAGCCTTCTTAAAGGCAAGATGGCTGCTCATCCCTGTTCTGGATTTTAGCCAATATGTGTTTGACTCTTGTTCAACCTTACATTATTTCAGTTGATCCCAAGAATTCAGGTCATTTTATTTGACCCTGCTGGGGTTTGGTCTTAATAGTTCTGCTTTACAAACATTTCAAGTTTGTTTCACTACTGCAGTGCTGTTTGTGGTTCAGTTGTTCAATTGTTCTTGTCCACCAATCTGGAAGTGGAAGGGTAGGGTCCGAAAATAAATATTTGAATAGCAAATGAGTACCTTCATTCATTTCATTTATTAGATTTATATCCCATCCTACTCAACAAAAATGTGACTCAGGGCGGCTTACAATGGAGAATATACAAAAACAAAGATACATTCAGTAAAAATACAATAGGTAATACAGTAATACAATAGGTAATACAGTAACATCTCAGAACTACAGTAACATTTCAGTAACACAATAACATCACAGTAACACAGTAACGTCACAATAATGAAATAACATCTCGCATATCACTCAACATCCCTACGGAGCCCAGGGCTCAACGTCCTTACAGAGCCCAGGGCTCAACATCCTCGACAGAGCCCAAGGCTCAACGTCCTCGGCGGAGCCCGGGCTCACGGGGCCGCAGTACAGGTGCTCCCACTCCCCCCAGCCGGCCAGACCGGGGGAATGAGTTCGGCGCGTTTGCATCCAGCGGCAGCAACAGCTCCCACTTCCCTGTGATCTTGTGATTTATTTCCTAGTTTACACTGCTTAAAATGCAATGACATTCAGGAAGAGAAGCTTTAATCTAGTAAACATAAACTCAAGGAAGCAGTTGGCTAGGGACAAATACTATCTGCATGGTCATTTGGCAGTTTTGTTTTGAAACGAGACGGAAATTTTTCTATTTGTTATTTCCAAAAACAACCCCATATTATACTTAAAAGTAGGATTTTGGTTCGCTTATTGTGTGTAATATTTGTAAAAACGATGGTGGGTCTTAACAAAATCCTAATATTTCCTCTGTTTTTTTGCTTTTGTTTCTTAAGTTGAAATTCCAGCACGAAATATATCCATCAAGTGAACCAGAGTGTGAAGTCAGCCTTGTGGAACAACCAGTGTCTCGCCAAGTGTTTGTAGTCCAAGACCTTGAGATCCGAGATCGTTTGGCTACATCACAAATGAATAAATTTCTCTACCTCTATAGTAGTAAGGAGATGCCTAGAAAAGCACATTCAAACATGGTAATGCTCTTACAACTACTTACTGAACGTTGTAAATATGGGAACAAGGAGGGGTTAAAATAAGTCTGTGAGGCTTCCAAAAGGTCTTTCGATGCTTGTGCCTCTAGTCCTCAGTTGGAGACAAATGATACTTAGCTCTTATTTGTTCTGTCAGAGTTGCTTCTGCTTAGTTGCATATTGAATTGTATGACACAGGATGCAGCTGATTGTATCTACAGCAGAGTGGATAAAAATCAATGATTTTTTTTAAAAAAATCAGATTTTTTTTATTTAAATTGGATTTTTTTTGATTTAAATACTTTTTGAGGAAAAATCTCTAAAGACTGTGTTCTAGTTAAGATACATTATAGTTCAAAGGTTATTCATCATGAAATTAGTTTTTAATTATGTGGCATAGGTAAAGGTAAAGGTTTCCCTTGCTCGAAAGCCAGTCGTATCCGACTCTAGGGTGCAGTGCTCATCTCTGTTTCTAAGCCGAAGAGCCAGCGCTGTCTGCTTCTGCAGACATTTCCATGGTCATGTGGCAGGCATGACTAGACACCGGAGCGCACGGAACGCTGTTACCTTCCCACCAAAGTGGTCCCTATTTATCTACTTGCAATTTCTTGGTTTCGAACTGCTAGTTTGGCAGGAGCTGGAATGAAGACGGGAGCTCATTTCTGTCCTGCAGTCCTTGGGAATCGAATTGCTCACCTTCCGCTTCCCAGTCAGCGTCTTAGCGACTTGAGCCACTGCAGTAATAAGGCTGTATTAATCCATTCACAACGTCATGCTTTCCCAGAGATTTCTGATTATTAGGAGCAATTTTTCTATCTAGAAGATACTATCGAATCAAATGCTTGGTTTTGCTGTTTTCAAAACTGTGCATTTGGATCTGCAACGATAACATGCCTCCTTCATAGCAAAAAATGTTAGAAAATAAACATCAGAATTGAGAAAAAGACCTTAATCCCATTGTTCCTCTGCAAGTCTATGTACACAGAATTAACCTCCTTACCTCTTAAGTGCTGCTACGTTTTCAGAAGTTCAATGAATAGAAGGTTGTTTGGAATGGAATAGCACAAGGAGCAAAGTTTGAGGAGGGAGGGGCAAGCAGTAAAATAAAAGTGAAACCTTTTGAGGACGGAACTCTGCATCTTGAGATCTTTATTTGTATAGCAGCCTGAAGTTTATCATATGGACCTGGCTGATGTAGTCAATGACTGTCAGTCTAAGTTTTTAAAAATATATTTACCACATCAGTTAACAAACCATAGATGTTTAAGCAAATATAAGCATACATAATGCTATATAATGTTATTGTTTTGGTTAAATAAAACTATTTAAATATTAAGGTAATATAAATGATTAACCTATTAAACTGGAGATAGTTCACCTTGCAGTAATTTCATAATTATCTATCTATTTCTAATGGTATATAACCACCAAATCAGTAATTTTCTGATATAACTGTAAAACTTCTGTAATCTGAAAAGTTATTCTAAAAATGAAACCTTTATCTGGTTGTAAATATTAAGATTAAAACAACTCCTGCAAAAATGAGTCTTTATGTAGAAAATCATGATTTAAATCGAGCTTAACTGACTAGTGATTTAAATCGTGATTTAAATCATGATTTAAATCAAAGTGATTTAAATCAAATCCACCCTGATCTACAATGATTTAACTTGGGGGAGTTTGCTTCCAAAAAAAAGTTAAACCATTTGCTTAGCTATGCAGGAGGATTTGGGCCTGTGTATTTAAAATGAAGCTTCAGCTTCCCAGAATGATACATGCAAACAGTTCAAGAGAAAAAAAAAGCAGATAATGGTTGAAATCCAGTAGTAAGTTTGCAAGTGCAGGAGACCCACTGAATCAGTGGGGCTTATATAGGTATTGATTCACCAAATCTGTGCTGATTCAATGGGCCTACTCTAGTTGTGACTTACTGTTGTATTTCCATCACTGCATTGTTAATGTAGAACTTGAATCTTTTGGTGTTGTCACGGTGAGGCTACAGAATTCAAGACAGTGTTTTCTGTTTCATATTATTCTAATAACTAGTACATATTATTGATCAGGTTTGGATTCACGCTGGCCGCCTTGATTTGAGGGCTTAGGAAAACATTGGGAAAGTTTCCTGTATTATTTACCTTGAAACTGACAACATTCATAATGGTGTATGTAGTTTTGTCCTATGGATTGCATACTAACTATAGAATTAATCTGTATGGCATAAGTCAGTGATGGTGAACCTTGGCACAACAGGTGTTCTTGGACTTCAATTCCCAGAAGCCCAAGTCCCTGTGAATCCACATGTATGCGCAGTAAACCCATTCGTGTGGATTCACGGGTACTTGGGCTTCTGGGAATTGAAGTTCAAGAACCCCTGGAGTGCCAAGGTTTACCATCCCATACGGGCATAAGTAAATACTTTGGGGTGGGGGCATTAATTTCATGAAAATATTTCTGTTCTTGTAGATTTCAGTAATAGGTAATGTTTGCAATATTTTTTTATGAACACATCTTAAAAACTGCTGCAGTAGGTGTAAATGTTTGTATTTATTGTATGCTAAACAAATGAAACCGTAAGCATTATTCAGACACTATTTATATATTTCTAAAAGAGCTAGCTTACATAGTTTCCTCTTTACTGATTTTTCCTTTCTCTTTTGATACTTTATGCTTCAGTTGACAGTCAAAGCGTTGCATGTACGCCCAGAGTCAGGCAGATCACCACAGGAGTGTTGTTTACGAGTGTCATTAATGCCACTTCGCCTCAATATTGACCAGGTTGGTTTTACCAAAAAAATAAAATTAAAAATCAATGTACAGGAGAAAGCATAGCAGATTAAGATTCTGCTCCTTCCTCTTTGAGCTACTGCCTGTGCAGTGGTATAGTGTTGCTGTTAAATCATTTGAGAAATATTCATTATCAAGGGCACAGTGTATCATGAAAGAAGGGTTTCTTAGAGATGTGCACATCATATCATATTTTTGCACTTTCTATTTAAATAATCTGCATATATTTAAATAGGCTACCCAGTGGCAGGAGGTAACAGTGTTTTTTGCTCTAGCTTCAATGATGTCTTCACATACAGCAGGCAGTTTTTTGCACCAGTCAGGGGAAGACATCTCAGAAAATAAAGGACTAAGCTCATAGGAAGGCATGCCAGGAAGATGTAAATTTCCAAGTTATAATGCCAGTGTTTAGGCCAAAAGTCAATTTTGCTGTCTTTGGAGCGTCTCCCAGACATCAGCCTGTTAGTTCTGCCATTGGGAAGTGAGCCAACATCTCCGCATAACCTCAGCCTTCTATCTGCCATAGAGTTCTATTCTCAGCAGGATGCAAAATCAGTACCCTCTACTTGTATCAAACAAATGAAGGGCTAACAAGGAGTTAATGGAGAGGCTGTAGTTGTCAAATTGGGTGCAGTCCAGTTCTAAACTACTCTAATACTTCTGTGCTATCAGTGGAGCTTGGTGAAAACGTGCTATTCTCTGGCAGATGAAAAATATGCCCCAAATAGATATTGTTATAGAATTGCACTAGCTCAGAACGTGCAGGCTGCAGTGGTACTTGTTACTGCCTTTTTAATTAAGACACAGCACAGTACGTTTGCTCTTTTTCTTCCATGGAAGTATGGAATGAACAATATTTCACATAATAGACAGCAGAGAAGACTTTTTTTTTCTTCTTTCCTGCTTATTCATTCTTCCTTTTTCGATGCAGGATGCCCTGTTTTTCTTAAAGGATTTCTTTACTAGCCTGTCTACTGAAGTCGAAGTCCTAATGACTCCAGATCCTGAGGGTAAATATTCTGACATACGCTGTACCTTTGTGTTAACATGAATCCATACAAATATGTAACCTGGCGGCAGCTGCACATAAGTAACTATTTCGTTGACTGCTGTGGATTTCAGCATGAATTAATTTGTTTGCAGTGAAAAAGCCTCCTGGTGCTGAAGTCATGTGCACAATACCCAGGTACCACAGCGGTTTCAAGGAGCCAAGCCCGGTCATTTCTTTTTCATTACACAAACAGTCGAGCCGTAACGGAAGTGTTGGTCCTGTGGATGTGCTTAATGGGAGCGAACACAATTTTGCATGTGAAGAATCATCGTTCAGTGACCAGCCGATATTTTTCAGGTACCTTGTGACATCTTAGACCCATGAGATCTTTAAAGGTGTCCTTCATTTTTGATTTTTTTGGAATAGTAGCCATGCTAGTCTGTGTTTCAAGCATATCAGAGAATAAACAAAAAAACCTAACCCCGTGATGGTGAACCTTGGCACTCCAGATGTTCTTGGACTGCAATTCCCAGAAGCATAAGTCCCTGTGAATCCACACGAATGGGTTTACTGCGATTCATCCAGCCCACGCTGCCCTCGTTGCTCCCTGAAGCGGAAGTAAAATGCGCCCGGAAGTAAAATGCGCCTGGAGTGCCAAGGTTCACCATCACGGCTATAGCCAGTGGTGGGCTTCAAAAAAAATTACTACCACACTGTGGGCATGGCCAGGGGGAAAGCCCTGTGTTGGACTCGAATTACAACTACTTTATTTAAAAAAACTTGGGTGGGTGGGGCCAGCCAGAATTTCTGCTACCAGTTCTGGTGAACTGGTGCGAACCTGCTGATGCCCACCACTGACTATAACACTTTGAAGACCAACTGTTATATTTTAATGTAACATTAAAATATAACAGTTAGTGTCCAAAGTGCTACAGCATTTTTGTTTTGTTTATTTTCTGATATGCTTAAAGATGTCCCTGTCTTCCTTCCTTTTGTGAACCATCGCTTTCCCAGTCATAGTCCTGTTTGTGTGGCAGTGCCCACTTGCATGCAGTTTGTTCCAGAAATACTGGAACAAGGATAACCTTTTTGGTATGTAGTTTGTGCACCCCGCCACACTGAAGATGAAAGGAAACACTCAATATATGAGGAAAGTCAGGACTGTCAACTTTAATTTCACTGCTCCATGGTGAAAATAGAGCTGGATTTTTGGCGTCTTGGCCTGGTTTTATACTTTTCTGGGAGAGGGAAATCCTGTTTAGCTTATTACTTCTTTTTTCTTCATTTGTAGAGAATTTAGATTCACATCAGAAGTCCCAATACGTCTTGATTATCATGGAAAACATGTGTCAATGGATCAGGTTTGTTGACCTTTGTTTTACTGGCAAATAAAATTGGTGCTCTGCAGTTCATTGTTTCATGCTTTCATGGCAATTTGTTCAATCTTTCTACTTTCAAAGTTTGAAGCCTTGCTTATCTGTTCTTTAAAAATAAAGTCAAAACATAAATAAATCAGACAAGAGATTTTCTTGTTCATACCTATCATTATCAGTTATTTATGCTGTGAAAGACAAAACTATCAACTTGCATAAAGTTTTCTGTTAGGTCACCTGAAAAGGCACTTATTAACGTGACTAGGTGGGTAGTCGTGTGCAACTATAGAAAAAACACATGAGTATTTTCTGGTTGCTGCACATGCACACATTCACATTTGTAACCTGGAAGTATTAGGAACTATATTACCTGTCAATTTCCAGAACAATATCTGGAAAATACACATACAGAAGGTCCACCATATCCACAGGGGATGCGCTCTAGAGACCACTTTGCATGCCTGAAACCACAGTAGTAACATATTCTATATAGTAATCTCCCTGTATCCAGATTCAGTTATCCACATCCTGAAAATATTTACTGAAAATCTCAGAAATGCATATTATATTCCCATGCACATCACCAGAACTGGCCACTAGAGACCACTATATACAATGTAATCTATAGGGATTGCTATTCTCCATGCTTTCAGGCAATCATGTTACAGTAGACCCTCACATAATGATGTTCCTTGGTTCCCCAAGTAGCGTCGCTATAGGGGAAACGTCGTTGTGCGGTTTTCAATGGCAGCTGCGCCATCTAGTGGCAAAAAACTCATCTGCACAATGATGTTAAAAAAAGTCACTCCGCACAACGACAGTTTTTCGTCGTGCTGATAGTCACGTGGCAAGTGACGATGCGTCGTTAAGTGGAAATGACGCTATTCGAACGCATCGTTAATCGAGGATCCACTGTAAATGGTAAATCTTGGAACTTACTCACTGTGGATAAAGGTGCCTTGTGTATAAGTGGTTTCATCTGACCAGTTCTTGTAATTACACTGTGAAAAGACATTTTTTTTTAAAAAAATGCACTGTTTTCAAAGCTGCAGTTAGCTGAAGCAGCAGATACTGATGCTGCACATATGGAAGGGCCTATTGTATATAGAGACCTTAATGAGTTCTACTGGTGAATGAGATACCAAGTTGATCTTCAGTGTAATTGTAGCAGTATGATGCACAACATAGGTGCCTATTGTCTGCCAAATGGATAAAAGTTTCCAGTGCTACATGCTGGTCACAGATTTGTATCTGGGCTTTGAGATTTTTTATTTAGAACATTCCTAACTGGTGGAGAGGATAATCCCATTTCTATTAAAGAGTCCCAAGTAGTTGTCTGAGTGTTAATACTTTAATTTTATCACTTTTCAGGACTGGTATAAAGCAACTAGAAACCCAACACATTGTCAGTGTTCAGGTGAATTTTTTAGTCTGCTGCCATGAAAGAGAACATTTTTGGTCTAATATTTATATAAATGCAATACAAACACAAACAAGAACTATGATGAAAAGATCTCTCTATCTCACCCCAGTTTGCTGCTTATAAATTAGAGGTCAACATGAGTTTTTAAAATTTTCAGGGTACATTAGCTGGAATTCTGATTGGTCTTGCTCAGTTAAACTGCTCAGAACTGAAACTGAAGAGGCTTTGTTATCGGCATGGGTAAGTTTTCTCCGTTGTTTTTGTGTTGATTCTCATAGAATACTCATTAATATTTTCCAGTAAAAAGCTTCCTGAAGTCCTGAGAGAGAGAGAGAGAGAGAGAGAGATCAATATCAGAAAGCTATGCTTGAAAGATAAAGTTACTGAGGGTATGCTTTCTGAAATTGTTTTGATTTCACTTTGTTCCCATCAAAGAGATACAGATGCTCTGTTCTCTGAGAACAGAAACACTTACAAAGAATAATTTTCTAAGTGTCTTATAGTTGTTTTTTTTTAATCTTACAATATTAATGTGTTTCATTCTGGTTAAAATGAATTAAGAATGCATCTTTAGAGTTCACTTAAACTGCTAAAGATTAGTTATATCTTAGTGGGCAAAACAAAATACTTTTGCTTTCACTGTTAATTTCCTCCCTTTGATTTATTCAGTTAGAAGTTTGAAGTGTGCTCTCTTATCTCTCTGTGCCTTGAAAGCTGTGTTCTTTACCTAGGAATTAAGATAGCCTTAATGCAAATTCATTATATTGATGTTTAAAAACATACTTTCTTAAATATGTCATATTTTCACATTGTTTATTCTGTCTGTTGCTAATATAGGCAATAAATACATTTGAATAATGTTGCTTGTCACTTATATGAAACTTTGCTTTTGTAAGAATTAGCCATGCCATATACTCATGTTGAATAAAAATTAAGGAGGAATTTTCCCTATGACGCTGTTAAGGGGTGTATACCCACTAATGTTATTTGAAGAAGAAAAAATGCTGGGAACCTAAAGTGGGAACTTTTGATTGTCAAAAATAACTTAGCTTTTCAGCGATGGAGAACAGCGTCCACTGTGCATTTTTGCATAAGGGGCATTTTTCCTTCCTGGGTTCATTTGTGACCTTGGCAAAAATATTCTCAAAAGCTTTAACAGGGTGCAGAGTTGCAGAAGAGAATTTCAGATAGTGTGTTAGGTGATCAATGTATTGTGAAGGAAATACAAAACAATTAACAGTTCTTTTTTCAAGGGTTGATATGACCTGTTCTTCACATCTTAATAGTTTAAGTTTCAGGTAACTGAACATTGCTTTTTATCTATACTAATAAATCTACTTGCTACAGGTTGCTAGGTGTGGATAAACTATTCTCTTATGCCATCTCCGAGTGGCTTAATGACATCAAGAAAAATCAGCTACCGGGTATCCTTGGAGGAGTTGGGCCGATGCACTCATTAGTGCAGTTAGGTAAATTCATAACAGTATTTTGAAAGTGTCTTGATTTTATTCAGAAATCTCAAATGCATATGGCTTAAAGAACAAGGATTTACTGAAAGGGGCTGTTATTCATGATGCTCTTTTTGTAATTACAGTGCAGGGGCTAAAGGACCTGGTCTGGTTGCCAATAGAGCAGTACCGAAAAGATGGTCGTATTGTAAGAGGCTTTCAAAGAGGAGCAGCTTCTTTTGGTACCTCTACTGCTATGGCAGCATTAGAACTGACAAACAGAATGGTTCAGACTATTCAGGTATATTTCATAGTCATCTTTGGGGATGACTATTCTTTTAAAGCATACAGAACTAAAATCAGTTGCTCATCCCAAATAGAAGAGGACAACTCATCACTAGGTTGCATACAAGTTTTGACTTATCATTGAATGTATGTTGAGAAGTGATAGGTATTGAGAACCCATGAGAACTGAGGAATACAGTTTTAGTCTTTCAGGCTGATTTCATCTCATCATAATTTTGTGTTGACACCGTAACTGGTTTTGTGATGATATCTATGATTCTTTACTGAGATACCAACTACTGTGTTAATAATACAGGGTGTTTTGCTTTTTTTTAAAATTGACACAAATCTAGGCAGCTGCAGAGACAGCTTATGACATGGTTTCTCCTGGGCCTAGCTTAACTGAGACGAAAAAAATCAAGCGGCTTTCTCGCTACCGCTTAGGCCACCAACCTGTAGATCTTCGTGAAGGTGTGGCTAAAGCATATAGTGTCGTGAAAGAGGTAAGGAACACGTTGTCTTTCAGTTGTTTGTTCTGCATGTGCATTTGCCACAGGACAGAGGGGAGCCACGTACTTTCCTTGTAACTCAGATTTATGGAATATCAACATCCCAAATCACATGAATGGCCTCTCTTCAAACTTAATGCTCTCCATGGGTAGACTGGAGAGAGAGGGGCACAGCTGTCATGCTTTCTTGCCCCCATGATAGGTCTGCTATGCTAATAAACACTGAATAGGGCTACAATTTGTGATGTGTACATCTCATGATAAGCCAGAGTGCGGGATTTCTGGTTTAATACTTATAACAGCATGCTCAGACTTGCTGTCATACCTATAGGATTTATGCTTGTGTAGAGCTAATATTGGCAGGTTTTCAAAACGTTAGCCAGGAAACTGGCCTTCATACTTTTGCCCCTCAGAAGGCAGGTCTCATTTATTTTATTTATTTTATGGATTTGTATCCCACCCTTCTGGTGTGCATTGAAAATTATTCCAGGGGGAAATTGTAAAGCAAAACATGGTTTCCCATAGGAATGCATTGAAAATCAATTAATCTTCCCAAATTTTTTTTTATAAAGTGAGGCATTTTAAATAGATTTTCATTAGTAAAGTGAAAATTACGTTAACCAAAGTGTTCATAAAGCGAAGTACAGTGGAACCAACCGTGGGTAACGACGCGATCGGACAACGTCAAAACCGCATAATGACGCTATAACTTTTGAAAAGTCATGCACCGGATAATGATATTGCGTCACTATCCGATGCATCATATTTGATCTACCTTTCCATGCTGGTTGGGGACGGAAAAAAATTGCCATTTTGGGTCCCTGTTTCTGGCCCTCTGCCTCCCTAGGCGGCTGGGAGGAGCTATTTCGCACTATTCCTGCCTTCCTAGGACCTTCCTGTGCCACACAACAGCTGATAATAGTTGTGGCCGCCATTTTGATTTTTTGTTTTGGACTACAATTCCCAGAAGCCCAAGCAAAACAAAATCAAAATGGGGCTGCAACTACTATCAGCTGTTGCTCAGCACAGGAAGGTCCTAGGAAGGCAGGAATAGCTCCTCCCAGACCCTCCTGGGGAGGCAGAGAGCTGGAAACAGGGACCCAAAAATGGCAATTTTTTTCATCCCCAACCAGTGTGGAAAGGTAGGAGATCACATCACCCTTTTTGTAGCGGTGGGCAGAGGCGCAGAACGGCTCCCCCAACCCTCATGGAGACAGTCAGGTTTTTTTTAGTGTTAGCCAATGCATGCCCCAGACAATGACAAAAATTGGACAATGACACAACTTGTGGAACCAAGTTTTGTCATTATGTGGGGTTCCACTGTACCACTTAACTAGAAGAGACTGCAACTCTGCTTACCTTGTCTTATGTGATTGTGACTTTCTCCAGGGGATTACGGATACAGCGCATACCATCTATGAAACTGCTGCTCGTGAGCATGAGAACCGAGGTGTAACAGGAGCTGTGGGCGGAGTCCTTCGCCAGATTCCGCCCACGGTGGTAAAACCTCTCATCGTTGCCACAGAGGCCACATCAAATGTTTTAGGTGGCATGAGAAACCAAATCAGGCCGGACGTACGGCAGGAAGAGTCTCAGAAGTGGCGCCTTGGAGAGGACTGATAGCTGAGACAAGTTGGATGCCCAAAGACTGGAAATAGGGATGCATAAAATGTCTACCTTCACGGCAGCTTTAGAAGAGATGTATCCTTGTGGTATCTCAGGAACACAAGAGATTATAAAGCAACTTGATGTCAAGCCTGAAATGCTCAAGTAGAAAACAAGTTTGGTCTTCGAGTCCATTGGCAGAGTGCATGCTCCCAAAACCTGCTGGTCAGTGCCAAATGGAGTGGCACTTTTTGTTGCCAAATCCACACTATGCTGATTTTAGACTGTCAACAATTTTTTTAGAAAAATATATTTTTGGTTGCTAGGGATTTTTTTTTTGCTTTGAAGCAAACTAATTGTGACTCATTGTATACATGTAAGAGGTTTCTGTAAGCATGGCTGAAGAATATTTTTAGCAGAGCACTCTACTGCTGCCTTCTGTAACAGAAGTTCTCTACCTAAAATGTGGACGTGGCAGGAGATGTAACATGGATTGCAATGACTTTGCTGGCTGTGAGCATTTGCCTTGTATGGCATTTAACAATAAGGACAATCTCTAAACATGTGGTCAGATAGAATCGTTTTCATTCACTCGTGGATATTTAATTGTTCTGCCTACATGTTGAATTTCTTCTTTTGTGGAGATTTTAAAAATCTGAATGTTGCAGACATGTTCTATTGCATTGCACTTTAACGAATTTACCCTGTATATTGCTTTGCAGTTAATAAAATGTAATGTGCATTTTATCCTATTATGGTTTAAAAAATTAAAGCAACTTATTTAAAAGGGACAGAAAACTTCAGGAACATGAGTGACAATAAAATTTGCTTTCAGTGCTTATGGGGTGCTACACAGGGAAAAGTTATGCTGTGAGTAATTTGTTTTCAACATGTGCATGCATGTGTGCGCTCTCACACATACACACACCAGCAATTGTACTTTTTAGGGAATAGAGGTTTCTTGTTTCAGTGATACCTAAAGTTTGTGTTATTGTGATCTTGTGATTAGGTTTAAATGCTATGCAAAATTGTACAGCTTTTCTTCCAAGATGCATTGCAAAGGAATTCATTTTTAAATTTATTCATATGCCAGAAATCTTTAAAATCTGTGCAACAAGTCACTGTCTTTGTTCTTCATTGTGTCCTAATTTGTGTGCAGTTTTTAATTAGAAATATAATTTGGCAGATGCTGTAGTAGATGGTTTTTAGAAAACAAAAAGCTTCTGCCCTGATATACAGCGGGGGAAAACTGCAGTGAATCTTCTTTAGCAGGTTGTTCACAACAGTATATCCACATTCACAGTTTGTTCATGTAGGTGCTAAAAAGTAAATCAGTTGCTGGCATTATAAGCTGTTTTGATAAGCAACATGCATATCTCAAAAATTAGTAAATAGTTTGGTAGACACAACCAACTTGTGTTTATGTGTGACATAAAGAGATTGAGAGAGATACTGTATTTTATATGCTTATTGAAGTTAAGTGATTACAGAGTAAAGAACAAGGACCAATAATTGCCTTAAAATTTCAGAACAATAATACAACCATCATTCTATTTCTAAATGTGTATAAGACACAGTCATTCTTTCCATATCTTAGTTTTCTTTTAGTTATAAGACCCATCACCTCTATTCATTCCTGCTATAATGTCTGCCAGAATACTGTATTACATTGCCTTAATATTGCCCATCTTTGGCCTAAGCCACAGGGGTGGCCAACCTTGGCACTCCAGGTGTTCTCAGACTTCAGTTCCCAGAAGCCCAAATCAGCACAGCAGCTTGATCAGGGCTTCTGGGAATTGAAGTTCAAGAACACCTGGAGTTCCAAGGTTGGCCACCACTGGTCTAAGGTCTCTGGGAATATTGAAAATAATAGGATCAATGTTCTGGGTACCTTGTCTAACAGCATGTAATATGAAGTAATCATTCTTCAATTCACAGTAGAAATAACATTACAGCCTATGTCTCTTAAAGGCAGTACATTCAGCTTAAGTCCATAACACTGTTACATGTGTGCTAAGTGTACTGTTGCAGTATTTATAGATTACCTAAGAGAAGTAGTTGTCTAAGTGGTAGCTGTGTTAGTCTGTGCAGGCATTATTAGACAAGAAACAAAACAAAGTTAAAAGCAAAAATTATAGACAAAAATGTCGCAACCTTAGAAATCAACTGCTACATTTTATCGTGAACTTTCATGGATCAAGTCCACTTCCTCTAAAGAGAAGTGAGATAGATGGCTGTACTGTACCTGCTACAATGACGATATTAGGTCCACAATATGTTACTGGAAATATACAATGCTACCTTGTTGGAAGGGTTTCTCTTAATGGCAGGTTCTGATGGTGTACTGAACTCAATGTTCTCCAGTATATTTTCCTTAAAATCTTGTTGCTGTGACCAAGGGTATATGTTGTGAACATCAGCCATTCTAATGTTTGTCAATTTCCCATTAGATTCATTTGCTACTTAACAAATCTGATATACAATAAACAAACTGCTTTGGCACTTTATGCTAACATCTTGGAGCTAGTGCAGAAAGGAAGCAAATAAAACAGCTCCACCATGGGCACCCTTGGAATGTTTAGCCAGTATGAATTCCCTACATTACTTAATAGTGTGCAAGAAAAATAAAATGCATTAAGAATCGTACTGGCTGTAAATAAATGTGAACTTTTCTTGTACTGCTATGGTTATTTGTCATCTGTGTTTTATTATTAGGTTATGCAAGATTAAATGTAAAAGTATCCAGATAAAAGTCCACTACCTTCTCTCTCAATTCAGAAAACCTTTCCTGCAGCTTCTTTGTTCTGCCTCTGGCTAGCTGGGTTGAAAAATCAATGCAATGTATATATCACCATTCTAACAATATAGTTATTCTGGGCATTTAATAGGCAGATAAATAAAGCGAGCACAAATAACCCAACCTCTCATAAATAAAATGCAAGATAAAATCACTCCATAAATTTATGTGAAAATACAACAAAATGGGAGTCTATATTGTGATCTATAACAGTGGTGGTGAACCTATGGCATGCATGCCACAGGTGGCACTCAGAGCCCTCTTTGTGGGCACCCGTACAGTCATTCCAGCACAGAGTTTGCCCTGCCCCTCTGCCCAGCAGCCCAATGAGAGCGCTTCTTCCCTCCCCTCAGCACAGAGTTTGCTCTGCCCATCAGCCCAATGGAAGTGTTTTCTCCCCCCACCCTGTTGCTGTGTTGGCACTTTGCAATAAAGAAGTGGGTTTTTGGTTGCAGTTTGGGTACCCGGTCTCTAAAAGGTTCGCCATCACTTGTCTCTTAACATCAGGGGAGAAACTACAGAAAGCTTTGATTATTTTGTGGTGCTAAACCAGTGAAGGCAAGAAGATTAAATATAGCCTACTGGCTACCTGCCAATAGCTGACTGTTCATATGCCCAGAGAGTGCTTTAAGTGCTATGAGGCATTATATAATTGCTACTGCTATATGTACTGTATTTTAAAAATAAAACCCGAAGGTGCTTTAGTTTATATACTGTACAGGGTGTCCTAAAAATCACCATACATAGGAAAAATTAAGAAACTTCGTGTGCGTGCATGCATGTGTAGAAAGGTGGCCAACATGTAGAGAATATTTTGTCAAAAGAAAATTTAGCTACAATTTCCCATTTTCCATATGTATGATGACTTTCGAGATACCCTGTATAACAACCTGCATCTAATAGCAACGACATATTGCTTTCATTAGTAAAAACATGATGTATGTGTACACTTGGATCATTCTTGTTCTAATTTTTGCCTCATCTGTCAACCAACCTTCTTCTGCTTATTCTTCTGACAGCACGTTCAACTTGCTCCTTATGCTGAGTCATGTTTACATGCTGAAATCAAGTTTGCTCATCAAAACTATTCATGCACTTGTACTGAATTTCCAGGAAGGTAAAACAAAGGCACCGGAGCTCATCACATCTTAACAATGAAGAATTATTGTATAAATGAACATTTCTAAGTAGTTTCTCTAGCATGTCTTTGTTATTATCTTATATATATTGGCACTGCAGTGGCTCAGTGGTTAAGAAGATCACTTTGTTAGTTGGAAGGTCGGCAGTTCGAGACCCAAATACTGCATGATGGAATGAGTGCCCATCTCTGTCCCAGCTCCTCCCAACCTGGTAGTTCAAAAGCAAGAATTTACAAGTAGATAAATTGGGACCACTTCAGTGGGAAAAGTTCTTGGTTGAAAATCCTTTCAACCCAGAGAAAGCACCTTTGTATGATTTTGACACAATTAAAAATAATAAAAAAATATTGTACAGTAGAACCCCGTATAGCGATTTTAATCCGTTCCATGGAGCTGATCGCTATGCGGTTTTCATCGTTGTACGATCTTCCCTATGGGGATAACCGTACAACGATGTTTGCTGCTAAGCAGTTTTTCCCATTGGAAAATCGTCGTACGGATTTTCCCATAGGAACGATTGCTATGCGGAATACCTTTTCTCCCTCCAAGCCTCATTGCTATGCGACTTCATCGCTGTATGGGGTGATCGCTATATGGGGTTCTACTGTATATAGTTCACTAGTGCAAAACAAACGGTAAGAAAATTAGAATCATCATGACAGAAGATTGCCACACTTCCGTTTTCTTAAATTGTTCATAATATGGTAGTTCCCTCAAAACCCCAATTATTAGGATTGTGCACTTTTTAAAATAAAGCTGGCAGGAGAAGTTTATCTTCTTGTCTGGCTACTTGCTGGGAAGCTTTTTTTAAACAGGAAGTTGGGCCTATCTAAGTCAGGTATCGGTACCCCTGGGAATAGGAATCATAATTTCCCAAGGAACCTATGGGTGAATTGCACACTAATCAGGGCTAGCCCTTAAAGGTCTGTAGGTTTTAGGAGAGGTGGTTGATGCTGATTTCCAACAATAAGTGCATTATACTTGTGCTCAAGATTTAACTCACATTTGCAAAAACATGCCAATTAGTCCGATTAGTGATGCCATTGTTTGGGTTTGGAGATATTTTCACATCTTTTAGGTGAGGGGCATAGAGGGGGATGAGACAACACCTTAGCTGAGGATATAAAAGAAGAGAGACTCAGCTGTCAGATTTTGGAGCTCTCCACAGACCAGCTACCAAGGTGCTGTGACCCAGAGGTTCCAGGGACTTCCAGGCAGCTAAAAGGGAGAATACTTAATGGGTATGTATTTGCTTCTGTTTCCAAAGCTTATTTATCTTGTACCCCATGCCTTATCACTAAAAATAGCCCGCACATACAGTAGAACCTCGCATAACGACCAAACTGTTCCACGAAGTTGGTCACTATGCGATTTTTAGCGCTATGCGATTCAAATGGGCGATACCTCAGATAAAGACCAAAAAATTGTTGTTATCCAAGGTTCCTATACCAAATACCTCGGATAATGACCATTTTTAGTGGTTTTTAGTGTTATGTGAGGTATCGTCCTAGCATAAAAATCGCGTCATTATGCGAATAAATCGTTATGCAATGTGGTCCTTATGTGAGGTATTACTGTATATTTAGGTAAAGTTGATGAAACACCGAAGAGGCTATTCAGATTTTTTTGCAGCCAAACTGATATATTAATAGAAAGTAATTTAAATTATAAAATAAAGTCACAATAGAACTTTCCTGCATGTTATATCTCCCCACCACCACCCCGCTCCCCGTAATTGTGTCCTAGGAGTCAGAGGATCTTTAAAAAAATTATGGGAGCTGAAATGAATGCTCATGGGTCATGAAACTTTGTGTGGAAGGAGCACAAACTTGTGATGGGGAGGTGGTTGGAAGTTCATAGTAGATTTCGCTTATGTAAACTGGCACAAGCCATATGTAGAAAAAAAATGTATTTCCATTTGTGTCTCATTGCTGGAATTATAGTGGTGGCAGTTAACAACTACTGTTCTAAAAAATCATCCACACACCCCAACATTTTCTTAAAGTTTCTTATTTTATATCCAGATCAAACTTTGTTCTGCCAAAATGAAGCCACTTTCTTGGCCTTGACGTTGGCCAAAATTAAGTCCGCAATGGTACATGTTTCTGGTAGTAATCGGCAGCCTTGTAAATGAGATGGATTCTGTATCTCTCCACATTCCACAGTGTGTTGTTGTCCACCAGCAGACCCTACTTGAGCATGTTGGTCTTACATGTCGGGACTCCAACCCTCAGTCTATTCAGAGTCCTCGAAATGATGTAGGGGAGGTTGGGTTCCTCCTATATCCTCCTTTTATGTTATTTCTAAAAGTATGATTAAAAGAATCTTAAAAACACAGGTTTGAGAAGCTCCATTAACTTCGAACTCTGAACTGAGCCCAGTCCCTTTGACCTAACCCTACTGGATATGCTTTGTGGATGATGGGCAGCAATTATGGTGATCATGTCCCTCTACATTAACTATTGCAGCATGCACTGCGTTCCCTCAAGCTCCACGTACCATTTAATACGACAATGCGCACT